>WAAD01027785.1:51562-118103 GCA_013389945.1 Fregata magnificens
TGACCGTACTTTCTTTAAAAAACCCCCACTCTCAGCTTTCTTCCTCTCCCCAAGAAGGATTCCTTTATCTTTTTTAAATGGATATAGTTATATTTTTTGTCTGTTTCTGTTGTAAAAGTATACTATCAAGTTATTTTGAAAACTCCTTATTTTTATTAAAGGTTCGGAGAGAAAAAGCTCACGATATATGGGCCTATAAATATATAAATATATCTGTATANCTCATTGACTGTCTCTCTGTAGGCACAAATTTATCGTGTTCCACGAGAGCTGTGGTCCCTATTCCCATTCATTGACTGCATTAGTTCAGTACTTGTAGATGATCTTACAATAGATGTGTAATTTTTTTGTAGGTAAAGTTAGGTAAAAAGAATCCCGCCTGCTAGTTGAAACGTGCACAGAAGGAGCAGATTTACAATCCAGTAACACTGATTTTGATGATTTTTAATGGGAAACTAAAATTTTAAGGCACAAAAAGAAGTCTGCAATCCAACTAATTTCTGTGTCTTCACAGGACTTCAGCAGTTCTTCTGCCAGCTACAACTTCTTTGTGTTTGTTGTATTTTGACCATTTTTTTAGCTATTGACCCCTGCATCTATCTAACAGAGATCTATGAAATAGTCTGATTTGACTTAATTTATTGAGCCTCTTTTCTTTACTTCAGATCTTTTTCTTCTTTATACTCTCTGAACTATTCTGGCAGTCTAGTTCTAATTTGTTCAATAAGTCTAAATAATTAAGGTTAAGTTCCGACATTATCCTCTTCAGCTTCGGGTCTCCTATGTGAATTTCAGCATCTGCTTAAACAATTTTATTGCCTGCTGTATGTGAAAGCTTTTTGTAGTCATCCTCATGATGAGCTGGACAAATCCATTCAACTTGCTAAACCTGAGTTAGGTTACAGAGGTAGCCTAGTGTGTTTATTTATAAAAGTCTAAAATCCTTAAATAGACAATGATCAATCACAAAAGGATCTTCAGGAAATTTCATGAAGAATAATTTCAAGGGAAAACTAATAAAGAAAATGTTATTTCTAAATATAAATAGTGGAAAAAAACAGATGATGGAAGACTATTACCTTCCTGTAGCCAGGCAGACTCCTTTCCCGAAAGAAGGCTCTGGAATACATTTTTTTCACCCAATACATCTATGCAAATGCATATGGTGTTTTCAAGCCATGATAATATCTTTTTTCTTTTTTTCTTCCATAGTCTCTAGTTTTTAGATGTGACCTGAAAAAAAAACCTAGCTCAAAGAGCAAAAAAAATGTAGCATAAACAGCATGACACAAGGCTCTTTGGTCACAATTGTACCAAACACCTTGTCATGCTTCTTGTAATAGGGATGGGATGAGAGTGAATTTTTACACTTCGCTTTGAAACCTTTTGCTTTGTAGTACATTGTCTTTATTGCAAAGGTTTTTGTTTTCTTACAGTAAATTTCTGGGTTAGCACAGCAATACGTCACTTCAGCTGCCCTGGTTTCTATCCTGGTTAGGGTGAATTTAATCCCTCAGCATTATGGATCAATTGCTATTTTTTCATGCATTTAACACCTGATGATATCCGATTCAGTATTCCAGTTGTACAGAAAGACAGCCTTTTACTGCTGGAGTGAAGTAAGATTTTTTTGGTCCAGCAAAAAGCTGTGGAATACACCGTGCTGTATTGTTACGCTTCGTGGTTGAAGATTCTAATCAGTTTATCGACAGCTCAATAAGGAATTCCTTTAGGACATTCTACAAACATGGAAGCAGATTTTCTTTCTTTTTAAATACTGGGGAGAAAGTGGGATCATTTCACTATCGGCTGTTGCTTATGCCAATATATTATAAATATACTGGAGTGATACTAAACGGAATAGTTTTAACCTGCATAATCTTTGCAGCAGGAGCTATTCATTCCTTAATGTCTGGAAAACAGCCACAATGTTTTTGTCGCCACTTGAATGTAACTGACAGTACTTATCTAAAGGGATGATTGCTTTTTGAATGGTTTCTGACCCGTATGTGTTAGGCTTTCATTTTATTGGCTTATTCATTTTTTTAAAATGAAAAACAATGACAAAAATGGTGCTTTAGCACCAGTGCCCTTCCATACCTGTTTCTTATCTTTTTCTCCTTCACTGCTTGACTGTGATTTGCTTAGCCCAGACTAAATAGAGGCTAAAAGGAAAAACCTTTTTTGAGGTATGTACTGCCATGCTTTGGATTTTAAACTTTAAATTTTATTTATTCAATACATGTGACCACTATATCACTTCAAGGGTAAAGAAAATAGTGGCGGTATTGAATTAGGTGGCCATCTATTGTGCTATTAATAATTGAAGGATCGTTCAAACTGACAAAAACTTGTTTTTCTTTCCCAAAGGTAACAACGCTTGTTAACACAAGCAACAAAGGACCCTCTGGCAAAAAGAAAGGGCGCTCTAAGAAGGCTCATGTGTTGGCTGCTTCGGTAGAACAGGCCACTCAAAACTTTTTAGAAAAAGGAGATCAAATTGCTAAAGAGAGCCAGGATCTCAAGGAGGAATTGGTTGCTGCTGTAGAGGATGTACGCAAGCAAGGTACGTGGAAGAAAATGCGTAACTGGGTAACTGTTTTATTTGATGCTTTTCAAGATTTCTTCCAAAACAAGTGTATCAGCTGCTCTGATAATGTAATTAAAACTATGTCCTATATTACCGTATATCTGTAATATGGCACGTAAGTATTAAAATAGCTGTACCTTTGTGAATGGCAATGTGTATAAAGGATGTTCTAACTTTGGTAAAAAAATGTGGTTTTTTTTTTTTTTTTTCCTCTTAGCTATTCTATCACCAAATAGTAAACTCAAATATTACTTAGCAGCCATGCTGCCCAGTACCAAAGCTTATTGCTTAATTTTCAACTTGCTTTTTATGCTGCTGTGTAACAAAATGACATGATTTTTCATTTGGCTAAATTTGAGCAGTGGTTTAAAGCCTGTGGATGCAAACGTACAATTTGGATTATGGTGCATACATTTCTGAACAATCTAATAATTATCAATCAAATAGTACAGTGATATAGAATTACTTGTGGATTCAGGTATATATTGAAATGTATAGAAAGGTTATCAAAGTCTGAAAATATACAGATAATAGCAATATTAAACCCAGGATTTTTTCTGGGTGTTGGTGACAACAAGATAAATACTAACATTACTTTGCATACTGCATAGATTAAACTGCAAGTTTCAAGATACACAATGTTACAAAAAATTGCCTGGATGGGCACGGGACTCAGGCGTGGCTTAATAACATTTTCTTTACTGGCAGATATAATCCTGGTTTTGCACAATTTAATATTTGAAGTTTAAATTGGTATTATAAGGAAACTGCTTTCAAATAAGGCTTTGAAGTTTTAGAAATATCATGGTTGTCCACGATATCATGGATATCATCTAACAATTTTCCTTCAAAAGGTAAAATGTATGTCAGATGCTTTCAAATTTACATGTGTGGTAAGGGAAAAATATGTTTTCAGTATATGCTCACAACAAAACTTTTCCCTTTTATTGACTTTGATTGTAATTATCTTTAGTGCAGCAGAATTAAGTACCTGTCAGTTTTTTTCCGTTGTAAATCCTATAATCTAAAGATACCATCTGCCAGTATCATCGGTCCTGGGTTTTAGAACAAGACTGGCAGATCTCCAGCTGAGCTTTCGAAACGAGTCTAAAGAACTTAGGTATAAAATACTGATTTTCAGTGAGTTAGGCCCCCAGCACTCATATGATGTTTTTTTCAGTTTATGAATATTGGACTCAAATGATCATAGGAGCAGGCAGGGTTAAAATCCTGTATACATAAACACTGATTTGTGAATATTCCAGTCTGTTCTGTCCTGAGGCTATTTCTTCCACCTGTCCACTATATGTATATTTGGTTTCACTGTTTTCCTCTTCCTACGTGTTGGGGGTTTTTAATATTGAATTGCCAGTACATCATAATAAGTCGAGTATTTGCTGTATACTCTATGTACAGTGTTATGCCAGTATTCTGGTGGGGGGTTTTTTGTTTGGTTTTTTTGGGTCTGTTTTTGTTGTTGTTGGGTTTTGGGGTTTTTTTTTGAGAATTTTGATGCTGATGCCTCGTTGTTCTGGTTTCATTTGTCAACTACTTCAGTTTCTTGCTGCTTACATTATTTATTTTGTGTTATGTCAAACTCTACTACAGCATCTTCAGCACTGACATGAGTGCCCTTGTTTCCTCTGAATTTATAGCTCTCTCCCTTTGGGGCTGCGATGCTGACTCAGTTTTGCTAGCTTCTCCTAAGGAGCCTTCTCCTGAGTTAGAGCCATCAGCCTAAACTGTTGCATGCTCTCTGATCTAGGCAAATATACCACGTTCATTAGCATGGTATCAGAGCTTCTTATTATCTTTCTTTATCATTAGAGCTTTGTATTAGTTAACAGTGATTTCTTTGTAGATTTTTGCTTTGTAAAGCTAGAGGCATCTGAGAGGATTTGCTGTGGAGAGTTTTGGTTTTCTTGATTGAATTTCTGACTTTTTAATTCATGATAAGCTTTTTATTCTTTTTATTTAATCTATATTTAAAAAAAGTAAAAAAACCAACAATGATGCAGGAAGCAGAGAGGAAAAAAGATCTTAAACAGTATTAGGCAGAATGATAGAGGCGTTCATCTTTCGTCGACACTGCAGGCTAGAAAAAAGGCTGTCAAAAAAATGGAGCAGCTTTTTTGGGTCTGTACAACACGAGTCCATAATTAGGAGAGCAGGAGACACCAAACACCATTATTAGCACACATGAGGCACGTAAACTAGACCAGCCTTCGTGCAATGTAAAATGATACGTTTAGCTTGGTGACATAAAGAGCTGGATTAATGAACTGAGGCTGTGTTTTGCCAGAGTATTGCTAGTTGATTTTCTGGCAAAATTCCAGCTTGGATAATTACACCGTCAACCTAAAAATGTCTCCCGCAGTTACAGCTGGCTCTGGTGTGCTTCTCATTTCCTGCCCTATATTGCTCTATACTATTATATGCTACTATAGACAGTTGTTGCAATTCGTCCCAGAGAGAGTTGCTTTCCACTGATAGGTATGAAACAAATGTATTGTATCATTTGCAAAATACTTCGGAATGAATGTGAATGCAACAAATGTATAGCTTTAAGGTGCTTGTCACTTTAATAATATGAAAGGGTGAAATATATTTGGATGGCTGTATGAAACTCTGATGAGCGACAATTTTGATTTACAAAGTTGAGTTGGTTCTAAAAAACCAACTAAGAGCAAGAAGATAGATTTTTTTTTTTTAAATTTTTTTTTTTATTTCCCATAATTTGATGAAAAGGAGTAAATAATTTATGCGTAAAGCTCATAACTGTGTATCTGTGAGTGTATGTATGTTTCCCATACTAATTCCGTAATGGGAATACTTTGGCCTTATAGATCTTAAAAACACCAAAATAGTGAAAATAAGCTTTAGTTCAAAACCATCTAAGTGAAATTATCCAATTGGGAAATGCTGGTGTTTGTCATTCATGTCATCTTACATTAGAGGTGAGGGAAAGCAGACAGTCTTCTGGATATTGAAATTTTGGGAGGAGTGAGATTTTTGTGTATTTTTTTGATTATAGTAACCCTAAGAAAACTACAAAGCCTGAGAAGTGCAGGACAGTGAAGTAAAACTCATAGAAATAAGAAATACAGTCTGGGGAGGGGAACAGAGGCGTGCATTCTCATAGCATAGGTGTGTAAATGCAACTGGTCTTTTATTGATCATTAGAGAAGAAGGAAATTCCCAGTGGAGAAGGTATTCAGGTTGTGAATCACACAAAAATCTATAAAGAACTGCTGGTCCGTTGGGCTCAGGTCTGATTAAATTTATTAAGAAACAGTCTGGGGTGCTGAGGAAAGCAAGACAAGGAAATAGATTATATTTATGTAAATTTATTCTACCTATTAAATGACTATGGCAACTTCTATCCTGTAAGTATGTGCTAGTGACTGCCTGATTTTAATATAATTGTCCTAGAAGTTTTCTGGCATATAGCCAAAACTTCCATTAAAAACAGCTGGTTGTTGTCTGTATTGGGTTTGTGTGGCAAGGTTTTGTTAGCAGGGGGGCTACAGGGGTGGCTTCTGTGAGAAGCTCCTAGAAGCTTCCCCTGTGACCAACAGAGCCAACGCCAGCTGGCTCCAAGACGGACCCGCCGCTGGCCAAGGCTGAGCCCATCAGCGATGGTGGCAGCGCCTCTGGGATAACATATTTAAGAAGGGGGAACAAAAAACCTGCGCAATTGCAGCTGGAGAGAGGAGTGAGAATATGTGAGAGGAAGAACCCTGCAGACACCAAGGTCAGTGGAGAAGGAGGGGGAGGAGGTGCCGGAGCAGAGATTCCCCTGCAGCCCGTGGTGAAGACCATGGTGAGGCAGGCTGTCCCCCTGCAGCCCGTGGAGGTCCACGGTGGAGCAGATATCCACCTGCAGCCCAAGGAGGACCCCACGTCAGAGCAGGTGGGTGCCCGAAGGAGGCTGTGACCCTGTGGGAAGCCCGTGCTGGAGCAGGGTCCTGGCAGGACCTGTGGACCCGTGGAGAGAGGAACCCACGCTGGAGCAGGTTTGCTGGCAGGACTTGTGACCCCGCGGGGGACACACACTGGAGCAGTCTGTTCCTGAAGGACTGCACCCCGTGGAAGGGACCCACGCTGGAGCAGTTTGTGAAGAACTGTAGCCCGTGGGAAGGACCCACGTTGGAGAAGTTCATGGAGGACTGTCTCCCGTGGGAGGACCCCCACGCTGGAGCAGGGGAAGAGTGTGAGGAGTCCTCCCCCTGAGGAGGAAGGAGCGGCAGAGACAACGTGCGATGAACTGACTGCAACCCCCATTCCCCGTCCCCCTGCGCCGCTCGTGGGGAGGAGGTAGAGAATAATCAGGAGTGAAGTTGAGCCTGGGAAGAAGGGAGGTGTGGGGGGAAGGTGTTTTAAGACTTGGTTTTATTTCTCATTACCCTGCTCTGATTGGACTGTTAATAAATTAAGCTAATTTCCCCAAGTTGAGTCTGTTTTGCCCATGATAGTAATTGCTGAGTGATCTCTCCTTGTCCTTATCTCGACCCATGAGCCTTTCATTATATTTTTTCTCCCCTGTCCAGTTGAGGAGAGGGAGTGGTAGAGCAGCTTTGGTGTGCACCTGGCGTTTTAGCTTTTGAAGAAGGGTAGATACAACTTCACACCATAATCTGAAATTTATACTTGAATAAAGGGACAGAAAATAGCTGATGATGTTTTTTGTGTTTGAAGACAGTGTAAACTTGAGGTAGACTTAATTTTTTGTTCATGCAGATTTATGCACATTGCATAAAAAGAATATGATATGATCCACGTACTCCATGACTGTCAGTGAGCATGAAAGTAGGTATCAATATCTGACACAGAAAAATGACTTGAACTGTCATGGTAACTTTTTTTTTTTTTGATGAAGTATACTAAAAAGTAATATTTTTAATGCTTTTAACTATCTAGTTTTTAAAACTTTTAAAATGAACGTTTTAAACTAAACCCTGTGAAAGGTCGTCTCCCTTACTGTTCCCTCCTGTCTTCAGTTACCTTGAGAGAAAAGCATGGAGTCTACATATCTTAGGTGGTGGAAGCAAACTCCAAAACCACAGAACATACACAAGATGCCGGTTATTTTTATAATAATTTATAATGCTTTTTAAGCTCATTTAAGCTCTTCTGATTTCAGTGACAACAGTATAACATGGAGAGAGACGGATTCTGCCTTGATATTTGTAATGTCCCATATACTGTCACTTACAACTGTCTCAGTTTTGTGTTCCCAGAGACTGCCAAACTCTTAGCCAAATGCACAGTACCCCCGTTCAGCTGGCAACTTGTATTTTAGAAGACCTTTCCTGATTGTACAATTTTGTTTCATTTAGACCTTGTTAGAGCAACAGTTCCTTCCTAAATCTCAGTCCTCGCAGTGCCGTGTTACCCAAGTCTTTAAGAGTTGTTGCCTGGAGGTCTTGACTTTCCCAACTGAAGCAGAAAACCCCCGCTCAGATTTTGCCTTCCTTAAAACTTTTCCACTGTCTGTAGATTTTTGGTTTCTGCCCTCTAGTCCTATCAGTTTTCTTTTTTAACTGCATTAAAGAGAACTCTTAGCAGCCATCTCTGTTTCCCATGGAATCTGTGCTGCTCTCCTCTATACTCCTCTGTTTCCCTCTCCTTTTCTTTGCTACCTTCATGTGGTCATACATATATTTTGTTTTCCTTGCAATTCAGGGCCTGGAATTTCCCCTATCTCATGGTCTCTTTAGAGCTCCTGTTCCCTGTTAACCCTTCTTACTTCTGTCTCCTTCTCATACCTGAGTTCTGGATTCATGTAAGGTCCTTCTTGTCTCTCATGTTCAGCCATGGTTTTGTCATGCACAGTAGAAAAAAAAAATCAAATGCCTTTTTCTTGATCTCTTTTTTCCCCTTTACTTTACAAACTTAACATACCTTCTTTGTTGTCCTTATTTTCTCGACCAGTAGGTTATACTCCTCTCTGAATCCTTCTCTGACCCTGGATACCCATTTCACACTGTTCTGTTTAGCCTGTCCTTCTGATCGTACTTATTTTTGTCCATTCTGTCCCTTCTTCCCCAGAATTTCCTTCCTTTCTCACACTGAAAGCATTCCTAGTAAGCCTGTCTTATTTACATTTAAGTTCAGGGTGTGAACATCTTCTTACATAGCATGTTACACTGATGCCTCAAATGTACTTGCTTAGCGGAGTCATCTGCAACAGACTTTCCAGGAGCCCTGATTTACCCAATCTACTCTCTCTGCTGTCCTGATTAATTAAGGAAAAAAAAAAAAAAAAAATAGAAGGGGGTGGAGGGGAAGGGAAAAAAAAAAGGTTTGTACCCATTAGTATCTGAAAGCTTTCCTGGAATAGTTTGGGTTTAACAATTACAGTTACCTTTAACATATAAAAAAACCTTAGCACATTACACTTTTGTTCATTTGGTTAATAAGAATTCAACTAATGGATGTAGGCTTGCTCTCTCTGTCTCTCTGCTAGTTCTTCAGCATTTTTCCTAGTTTATAAAATATATGGAAGTGGAATTACTTCATAAGGGTGTTTTTGTAGAAGCCATTGAAAGACTTGTCACAATATAACTATCACTTGACGTGGGAGAGAAGGAAATTCTTTTTATAGAGAAGGCAAATGATGAAGTATTGTCTGATTTCTGCATCCATTTTCAACTCTGAGTCCCAGCGACAGAATTCAAAATGAAGGGTTGATCTGCAGTTGAAGGTATTTAAAGGTATCTCTTACTGTAACAACTAAGCACTGATTACTTTGGGGCTTTTTTTGGCATTTTTCTGAGTCTTTCTGGCTGATTGTTATTCCTAAAGTCTGAGTTGAATGAATGAACTGTAGGATACTGGGTTTGAATCTGGCAAGTATGAAGGAGGAATAATGGATTCTTTAAAAAAATCCCAACCACCCCTGATACTAATATTTTATTACTTAGAATTTGTCTACATAACCTGAGCTGTTGTTTCTTACCTGGGTTAGGGGCTAGAGAAATATTTTTTAGAAAAAAAAATATCTGGTCTTTTCACTTAAACTTATGTGCTCCCTACATTTATTTAGAATACTTCTTGCTGTATGAGAACTTTTCCTTTTTTTTTTTTTTTTTCTTATAGAAGTTAGTGACAACTATTTCTAGACAGAAGAAAAAGTGTGTGTAAAGAAATTACTGAAAAGCAGGTATTTTAGATAAACTAGACTTCCTATCCATTTCTGAAAGGTGAAGTGAAGCTTGTGGTCAGTCCTGCTTAATGGGAGAATGAGTCTTGGTTTACACTTTTGAAAGGACCTGTGTGTATAACAAGCATATTCTCTATTTTGTCTCTATGCTATTGGCAACTTGCTTTTTTCCAGTCTCTCCGATGGCTCACGCCTGTCCAACAGGAAGCTTTGAGCATGAAGATTTGAAGTCTTATATTCAGCAAGTCACTGAAGCCATGGCCTGAAAACTCTATCTTCTTATTCAAAAATATTCATAAACTTTTGAATTGCTCGTTACATTTGGAAGCGACTTCAATTGTTATTCAGGTTTGCAACGCTCATCCTAAGAAATATGGCATGCTAAATGTCATTCTATGCAAATACGCTAATGCTAGCTCTTTCAGACTCTTTTCAAATCCATTAATTATCTTTCAGCTCTCAGAGAATTTAGCTTCGGAACTAAAATGATTTAAAACACTTCTGATGAAAGAGCAGACATTGTACAGAATCTCAAAGAGCTGTTATACAGATAAGTAGTGTCAGGAGTTCCCCAGTTCAGTAGCGAGGCTGCTGCAGCTCCATGGCCCCAGGTCCAAGCATATATTGCCAGTAGGCACATGCACACAAACACGCATATACATCTTATATATACATATATACCCATCTGACCACAGGCATCAGACACTCACTACTCTATGATTCTATGAAACCCTGGCAGAGGTTGCCCAGAGAGGTGGTAGATGCCCCATCCCTGGAAACATTCAAGGTCAGGTTGGATGGGGCTCTGCGCAGCCTGGTCTAGTGTGAAGGTGTCCCTGTCCATGTCAGGGGGGTTGGACTAGATGGCCTTTAAAGGTCCCTTCCAACCCAAACTATTCTATGAAACAAACCCAACAGCATCAAGTGCCTTATCCTCTTCCCCTCTCTGGCTGATTAGGATTGAAGGTCCGTTAGTGGGAAATACCTACGTAGTTCCCTTCAGTAGCTGGGTTTAGCTTCTCGGTCTGTCCCATAGCTGGCCCCCGGATCCTGGTCTCTTCTGTTGCCCCACTCCCAAGGACGCACACAGACACAAACACATGGAAGCAGTTGTCTCAGTTGACCTCCAGACGCTGTGATCTCTCCAGCAGCTGGAAATCAGAAAATCTGGCCCAAGGCATGGCCAGACAAGTGCATTGACCAGCAATTTGTTTACATGTGACTAGCCTCTTTTATCTTCTTATCCCTCCATTTTCCAACACTTGTTCCTCCCCAAATCATCTCAGTGCTTCCTTTTCCCCACCTTCGGTTCCTCCCCTAAACATCCCATTACAAGGCTTGTGCAGTCCTAAAATGTTCTTCCCCTGCATCCCATAGTGAGTCCTGTATCCTTGAGCAGGAAGCTAGAAATAGAGACAAATGAAATGCATACAGGTAATTTTCTGTACACATCCTTAATGGTTCAGGCAGTTGGGGAGGTCTTGAACTGATGATGAATCTGTTTCTTGGTAAAGCCAGCTCAGGAGTGAGAGCCTGTACTTATTCTCTGCACCATTTTCCAAAGATTTATTTCTGTTATAGCCTTGACTGGGGCTTTTCTAGTATTTGTTTCACTTTTCAAGATTTTGTTTAAGCTCATGTTAGTTTAAATTTATGAAAGCGGCTTACATCTCTGAGAAATATTTGTTATAAAGTGTGGTTGGCATTTGATATATTGCCCAACTGTGACAGTTTGAGACAGATTTTACAAAAGCGCAGTAATATAGATTTGAAAAATAATATAAATGAGTATAGTAGGTGATTTTTCCTTTTTCCTACTATATTTATTTATAGTCTTTCTTGAAGATTTTATTACTATCGTGACTCTATAACAGGGAAGAATGAAATTGCTTTAGAATGTTGACTTCTGACAGTTGTCAAAAATTAAATTATACTCACAAATTGAAAGTTATAGAAATAGTGTTTCTTCTAGAAATATTTGACTTGAATTCTAAAATCAGATCCTAAAATTACTACTTAGAATCATAGAATCATAGAACCATTAAGGTCGGAAAAGACCTCTAAGATCATCAAGTCCAACCATCAACTAACACCACCATGACTCCTAAACTAGGCCCTGGAGTGCCACGTCTACACCTTTTTTGAACACCTCCAGGGTTGACGACTCCACCACCTCTCTGGGCAGCCTGTTCCAATGCCTAACCACTCTTTCAGTAAAGAAATTCTTCCTGATGTCCAATTCCTGATGTACTTGTTCATTTAGAAGCAATATTTCTGTTAAGAAAGGTTTTATTTGAGAAAGGATTGCAGAAATACACCACAGTTAAAAAAAGTCTATCAAGGGATTGTAACTAGGGCATATTTTTCAGTAAATACTTTACTCCACCACCCATCACAGTGTAGTATTAGTATGCATGAAATTTCTGAATTCGGGTCAAATTTGGAAAACAGTTTCACTAGGATTGAAAAAAAAAAAGAAAAAAAAGAAAAAAGCAGGGTCTTGCAAATTGGAAGAGGTACCCTAGGCAGTTATCTTGCCCTGTTCTGTCTTCCAGCAGTAATTCCAAAACTGGGTAGGTTTAGTCCACAGTCAGTAATCCCCAGCGGTATTAAATGCACAGCCTTTTCAATTAAGTTTTGAGATAACCATGAACAATGTTCTGCAAGAAGATTTTCCGGCATGCATGAAATCTGTATTTAAGGCCTCTCTGCTTAATTCAATATAGAGATTTAAATTGAAGTCTCCGACCCCTCAGAAGAACGCTGTTACCATAAAGCTATAGAGCACCATGGGATGAGCATCTCGGCCTCCTTTTGAAGCTGTTCTAATTTATGTGCTAGTGAAGCATCATCTGGATCACAGCTGTGTGCTTGAAATCACTATTGATTCATTGGGCAGAAATTCTGAACTGAATTTCTTTTTGTTCAACCCAACATTAAAAAAAAAAAAAAAAAAAGGAAAAGTTTGATTCACCCTTTGAACTGGAAAATCAGTTCTTTTACAGCCTCAGTCAAATTAAAAGTATATGGAAGGAGATTCCTTTCAGCTTGGCAATGGAGTGACCTCAGATGACTGTGTGTAGGTGCCCTCTAAAACTTCCATCACCAGTGGTGGAAGTTTTTAACAGAGCAAAGGTAATATGCGTTTCACCAGCTGTCTAATATAGCGATGGATAGGGTTAGGGAAACTGGGTGGGAGGGTGATCTGGAGCGGTGCAGAGACATTGTCTTGGAGACGTAAATTGAGCAGTAGTCCATCCAAGGGAGAAAGTCAAGATGAGCTTGAGATTTGGTCATTACGCTTCAATCGCATTGCTTTGAATGAAGAGCTGGTGGACAATATGGGATGTGTTACAAAGCCAACCTTCACCCAAAGGGAAAGACAGGTTTCCTTCTGCACTGCCACCGTTATCCTGCCCTGTTGCCTTTGCCTCTCCATTCCTGCTTCCTTTTGCTGTGCTGAATGATGAAAAAGGACTATTTCCAATCTTTCAAAAACTGTAACGGGAAAATTTCAAGAGTGATTTAGTAATGATTACACAGAAAAAAGTTACTAACAAACTTACACAAAAAAAATTCATTGTGTTGTAAATGAGGTGGTAAAATATTTTTTCAATTTAAAAACCAAGGTTTTCTTTGTTCAGAATGTAATTGTAAATACTGCTGTAATTCACCTAAAAAGTGGGAACCTTGGGTTCTGATCCATGTTACCAGGATTATTTCTGCTACTTACCCAGTCACATTTAATTAGATAGATATAAGCAGTCCTTGGAGCAATAAACTTTATCTGGGAGTCTTCCTTGTACCCTCCTCGGTCCTCCTCCTTGCCTAAAATATGTTTCCTTCTGTGTTCTTTATTTTTGACTACATTTTCCATGGCAGTCATCCAGCTTTAAAAGCAGTTGTGAAGAAACATCATTCTCCCATACAGATTAGGCTTTAATTTTGGATATGGTTTCAGAAAGTGGTAGTCAATGAGAGAAGTAATAAAAATGACAGCATGAAATTTTGAAATACGCTTCCTAATGTCTGAATCCTAAAATGTGCTTAGTCAATGTATAAAAGACTTTATTGTCTTTCCATTTACCATTTTGAACACGTCTGGAGTACACTTTTCACATATTGCAAAGGCCAGTATTATAGGTAATACTTTACGAAGTGAGGGAATATAAAATGTAAAATATATAAAATATAAAATCAAACAACGTGCTGCCTTCCTCTGAGGAGTGTTAAATTACAGTATTCTGATCACCATCTATCTTGTTTTCTCTCAGTTTTAGTCCCTTTATCAGAGACAAATACTTCTTAAACTTTAGGTCTGCAAGATCTTATGGCTGCTGTTTATGTATGAAAACTGTAAAAGGAGATGGTTCTATAGTGCCTATGCAGTTTAGAATTATTTTTATAACTACTAAAAATAAAAGTCTAGACTCTCCATTGGTTTTGATTTGTGACATTTGCAAATCTCATTCGTGCATAATTGTTGAAATTTGACTTTCAGAGCTGGGCTTGGCTTTTTTTCATGTTTGTTTTAATTGCAGGTAATTCAGTTTATATACTCTGTTTATTATTACGTGATTTCTACAGTATTTGACGAAACATATGTTGCTTTTCTTCACAAAAATATGTCAACCCTATCTTCCTTTCATCTGTTTCTTCTGGACCTTATTGTTTTAAATCACTCTTAATTTTATTAGTTTGATCATGCTGCTATTTTATAGCTAACTTGCTAGATATGATTGTCCACAAACATGTGCCTGAATTAAGCTACTGTTCAGTTAATATATTGCCCGCTGGCTGAAGCGGTTTCCATTTTCTCCTCTCATTTGTCTTGTATTGTGCTCCTTCCCTATTGCTTCGACAGCCAAGAACGCTTTCCTTGAAGAAAAGCCCTCTCTATTTGTTCTGAGTCTGTATAGCTAATAGAAAAAATTACTGTTCAGGTGTTAGGGCTGTCCTTTATAGATACCTGTGCATGGCAGAAATTAAGTTGGATTTATGGTATAACATTGAAACAAAAAGAAATAGGTATAAATTCTTCATGAATACTGTATGCTGTGAAATTAAAAGAAAGTTTCAAAGCCAGAAGTGTGAGGTTCTGGAATAACCCAGACATAGCGATAACAGAGGCAGAAGGTGGTGAGGGAGTTGTAGAATAAATCTGGCTATTTATGATGGATACTGGAAGACTGTATACTATGATGGCAGGTGGAAGCAAGTAGCTAGACGTGACGATGTAGGAATCCTTCCATTCCTGTGTTCCTGCGTACAACACGATCTGTTTGAGTGCAAGGATCATACCCGGTACTTAGAAAATCATTTTGGCCCATATTTAATTCTATCCAAAGGATACTTTGAGGTTGCATGGTAGGACAACCTTTTTATTTTCTTTCTTCATTTGCCTTTATTTCCACTTTCCTTTCCCTGTTTCCCTTTTTTTTTCTGCACTTTGGCTACAATTTTCCTGACTAATCGAATCTCCTTTTTCTGCCTTTTTCTCAGTGAGAACTAAAGATGTGTGATTTGGGGTTTGGTTTTTTTGGTTGGTGAGGGGTTTTTTTTTGTTTGTTTGGGGTTTTTTTGTTTGTTTGGGGTTTTTTTTGTTTGTTTTTTTTTGTTTTGTTTTGTTTTTTTCCCAATTCAATGTGAAGTGGAAATATTCAATTAGTTCTAAATATGCTACTTTAAGGAGCAGGGATGCTCTAGCTAGGCTAGCATAGAAATCTATATGGACTAATACACCTGCTGACAAGTGCATTGAATAGATTCAGCTGATGACTATTCCTGATAGTTAAGCACAGTTTTTTACACCTCTCATATTTCTTAATATGCTTCCATAGTGACACCTATCCTTTCAGCGCTCACTAATGATTGTTTTTTTCTGTTCTCATTGAAAATCTAACAATAACAATGTATTTATGAACCTTTTATTATACAAAACATACTGATCTGCCTTTCTATGTGTCAGTGGTGGTCCCTAGATCGGCTTTGTGCTTTGATCCCTGCACCAGAGTGTAATTTCACACTATGAAGTTCAGGTATCTCTTTATCTCTCTGCACAGAAGCTCTTGCAGTTTCAAAATGTTCATGCATTGTGTGTAGTTATACACGGGGCTATGTTATATTAACACCTGTATGATATATGAATTCCAACTGAAAGTGGCAATGAAGTGTGAGGGTATTAAAATGCTTCCAAGTCGAGATGAAAGATCATTATTGTCTGTGAAAATTATTTTTTTTTTTTTTTAACGTAATTCCTAATTTTGGAAAGATGGGCTTAGTTTTCTTGTAGACTGATGCTTTGGGCACGATTTCAGAAATCCTTGACAAGTTCTCCTATGGTGTAAAAATAACTGCATTGGGTCTCAAAAATAGGTTGCCATAAATAATGTGTGCAGATTATGTGAACAGATAGTAGAAATGAAATATCTTAATTCTTTAAAAGTGCTATTGTGCCTTCTATCTCTTGCTCTATGTAAACCTGCAAGTGCTCTCCTTTGTATTCTCTGTTGTCTTCTTTCTCTCATCTTTTCTTATTGTAAGCCTATACCACAGACTTTCCCTGTGCTGGTGACGCTCCTTGGTTTGCTTTTCTCCTTTCTCATGCTGTCTCATACTGGAGTGCCTTTTTCAATTTTTGTATTTAATTTTTTCCTGTTATTTTGCTCTCTTGAGCACAAAACCCTAAATTGCCCAACATTAACATACCTGTTCTCTTAATCCCAGTCAGGGTGTTGCGGAGAGACTTTTACTTTTAGCTATGTTTGTTCCCTAGATTTTTAATAACGATGTTAAGAATATGCTGTATGCCTCTACCATTTTGCTGATCTGCCCATTTCCTTTATCTCAGGCTCATCAGAAAGCTGGGTGATCGGCAGGCAGCAACGCCTCTTGCTATATTAATCCCCAGGCTACAGTGTGCTTGGAAACGTGCTCTGTTCAGAGCCAGGTGGTCCCTGCTTCTCTTACTGCTTCTGGCAAGTCATTCACAGAGAGGAACTAAGTATAAGAAAAAACATAAATTAGCAGGGATACAAAACTGACCCCTTAAAACATCTAGTGACCTGATCAATCCACTAGACTGATCAATCTCATCATCAGTCCTACCCACCTCCTCACAGTGCTTCCCAAGAGTTGACATTAGTAACTTGCTGCTCCTTCCGTTCTCAGAGCTTGTTGGGAATTGTTGATAAATTTTGTTAAAAAAACATGGCTTGCTGGAAAATACCAACCCTTTGAAACTGAAGCTTATCTCAAAAAAAATCAATTTCAACTAAACTTTTCATTGGGCAATTTTTTTAATGTGATAATAGAGAATGATGGAGCTGATTTATGTTTTTGAACTTAGTTCACAGTGCCTAGGGCATAGATGTAATCTGCCCACTAACTTGCTTGGCTATACAGTATTTGTAAGCCTCTTCAAGCCTCAGAATGAAAGTAATATCCAGAATGATGGAATCTGTCTGCCTAATGGAGAATACCACAGTAGTTTTCTTAAAGCACTTCCTTTTCTATGCCTGTTAGAAAGCTGTGTGTGCTTTTCAAATGTTGTTCCTTTCTATACCTGATACGTTTCACTCAAATTTATGAACCACAATTCTCTTTACAATTCATAAATTGTTATGCCATAACCCATTAAATGATTAAATTCAAGACTTTAATTGCTAGGACTCAGAAAAAGATTTTTCTTTGTCAGTTACATTCATTTTAGTCCTTTGTTACAGTAATTATTTTAATAAATTTACTATGCACCGTTCACCAAAAAGATGGAAACTTGTCGTAGCAATTGCCACTGTAGTTATTTGAGTAGTTTTGTCTTGTTTATGTGGTGAAATATTCTACTCATTTTGAATGCACTTCTTGTCTCAGTTCTGCAGCTATCTGGTAAAGAGGAAACACTTCTTATTTATAATTAGAAATATCAAATTTTTAGAATAAACATAGAAGTTGTGGAAAAACTACTAGCTGAACAAAGAAACAACAGGCTTCCTACAGTGCTGAATCATGCACCCCAGTATCTTGCTGCATGGCAGAAATCTGTTCTGCTTCGTACTGGTTGTTGAAAGAGAGTCCTGCCACTTTCAGTATCTGAACTACCCAAACAAGCACACCCAGATTTCCTTGGAAAAGATATTGCCGGGTTCCCTCCTGGCTGGAGCGTGAGAGCAAACTAGCTTGTGTGTAGCCTCGGACAATCAGGTTTATCAGGCCACTGGAACAAAGCAAGGAGAGAGCCAATTTGGCAACACAGATGCTACTTTGAAGAAACATTTTCCTTGTCTTCTGTAGAACATTGAAGTTCAGCTGCATGACTTTTGCCAGCGTACAAATAAGGCCACGTTATAATTCAGTTGAGTTTGAATTTTTAAATTTGCTTCTGTGTTTATTGATACCTTAAGAGGTCCAGTGTGTTCTCATGTTCCCTAGCACCAACCACACAATGTTCATGTTGATGTTCATGAACTCTCCAGTTCAGTGAAGGCTAATCAGTTGTTTAGTTTATTCCTGAAGGATGTTAAACTGCAGAGTAGCTGAGAGCTGCAGACAAAGAGGGATTAGAAATGGTAATGTATTCTCACATCCAAAACAATTTACTTTTGAAATGAAATTTAATTAATGTTTTATTGCACTGAAATGTATCAGTGATGTTTCAAATGTGCTATTAATCTGACTTAATTAGAAAAGTTATTTCTAAAATGTAAAATTTGTGAAATAATTGTTTTAGATTGTCACAGATATGTGGCTAAATATCTTAAAGTTCTGTATTCTTGGTATTTTACTATCCCTTAGGAAAGAAGTAGTTGGGTTAATTAAAATTATACCTTTTAATGGTCTATGAAGTGAATGAGATGGTGTGCTATTAGATCTAAATGAGAATATTGAATCCAAAATATTTGCTAGCTTTAAGGATATCCACTGTGCTTTAAAATACATCATCTTCCATCACTTTATCTAAATGTCAAACATAAAGTGAGTCATATTTAAGTGAACTGGATTGTCTGTATAATCAATTCCAGAGAGACGCAGCTCTAGCAGCTGAAATGCAATGGGAAAAGGTCAGCCTTTCTGCCTTTCTTTCAGCCTTTTCTGGCCTTGAAATCTATTAATACGATGAGAACAGTGGTCATTCTTCCACAGACAGAGAACAAAATTCCAACTGCAAGTGGAAGGGGTAATGAGTTTAGGGGACACAGTAGTAAAGTTTTAGAAGAAAAGTATTAGGGAAAGGTAGATGTAGATTTAACAGCCATTTGTGTGAAGCTTTTTTTTCCCCTCAGGTTGATTTTCACTTTCAATATGTAGTGATCACTTAACACCTTTCCAGTTGTTTGGGACCTTGTTCCATTTTAAGACTTTAATGATGAGAAGTAGAAATTTGAATAGGATTCAGCATGAGACGTGCAGTGGACTGTACGTTCCTTTTGCCCTTTTGACGTCTGTTTTTTGGAATGTTCAGGTTTTGGGTTATACTGAATCATTCAGAATTTTGGTGACCTTTGCAATCATCTGTTGATAGCTTTTTGCAGAAGTTAAGGTTGTAGTACTTGAATTACCTTACACAGATTACTAGGTGACTTGTAAGTGTACATGACTCTGGTTAAATACATGTAAAGACATCTTTAACTGCTCCTATATGAGTGTCTGAATTTAATATCCAAAATTCAATGACATCTTATTTTGAAAATCTAAGGGAAAAGGGGTTTTTTTGAGAATCTGGTCTAAAAGATTCCATTTCTAGCTGCTGTAACTTTGTTAGGAGAAAGTGACTGAGTATGACTAAATCGAATCTTGTATTACCCCTCAAGGAAGAATAGATAGCGTAGGTCCCCCAGTTAAATCCTGTCAGCACAAGCTAAGTGGTTTGATAGTGATATTGGGAGACGGTAGCTGTAGGTTTGAACCTTCTCAAGCTGATGAGATCCCAGAACATAAGTAATAACTTTGGACACATCTTCTAGTGCAGGAAAGTGGCTTTTTGTGTGGCTGTTATGAGATTCACAGAATCACAGAATGGTTGAGGTTGGAAGGGACACCTGGAAGTCATCTGGTCTAACCATCCTGCTCAAGCAGGGCGACCTAGAGCTGGTTGGCCAGGACCATGTCCGGACAGCTTATGAATATCTCCAAGGATGGAGACTCCACAACCTCTTCAAGGCAACCTGTTCCAACGTTCAGTCACCCTCACAGTAAGAAAGAAAAGTGTTTCCTGATGTGGTGCTTTGACCCTGGCTGGATGCTCTATCCCTCCCCTCCTTAGCAGGGCAGGGGGAGAAAATGAGGTGGAAACAAGCCTCCTGGATCGAGACAAAGGCAGTTTAATAAAACAAAGACCACGTGTGGAAACAAAAGGAAAAGGACAACCAAGATCCCACTCCCCACCTCTCACCAGCAGCGGTGCCCAGCCACCTCCTGGGAAGCAGGGCACCAGCACGTGCCGCGGCTACTCCCGAGGACAAAGACAACCGTCCCAAATAACGAATGCCCCCCACTTCCTCCTTCCTCCCAGCTTTTATCCCTGAGCAGACATCACACGGTACGGAATAGCCCCGGTCAGCCCGGGCCGGCTGTCCTGGCTGCCCCCTCCCAAGACTCCGACCACCCCCAGCCCACAGCAGGGGGGGTGGTGGGGGAATGTTGGAGAGACATCCTCAGGGCTGGGCAAGCACCGCCCGGCCACAGCCGAACACTGGTGCCACCTCCAGCCACCAACACAAAGCACAAAGCTGGCATGGGGAAAACCAGCTCCCCCTCAGCCAGACCCAGTACACCTGATGTTCAGAGGGACTCTCCTGTGTCTCAGTCTGTGCCCGTTGCCCCTTGTCCTGTCACTGGGCACCACTGGAAAGAGCCTGGCTCCGTCCTCTCTGCACCCTCCCCTCAGGCATTTGTGGACATTGATGAGACCCCCCGGAGCCTTCTCTTCTCCAGGCTGAACGGTCCCAGCTCTCTCAGCCTTTCCTCATAGCAGAGATGCTCCAGTCCCTTCATCGTCTTCGTGGCCCTTCGCTGGACTCTCTCCAGTATGTCCGTGTCTCTCTTGTACCGGGGAGCCCACACTGGACACAGCGCTCCAGGCGCGGCCTCGGCAGTGCTGAGTCCAGCAGAAGGATCACCTCCCTCGACCTGCTGGCAATACTGCAAAGGTGGCCAATGGTATCCCGGGCTGCATTAGGCAAAAGGATCAGAATTCTAAAAGAAATAAGAACCTTTCACCCCCATGCAAAATGGATCTAAGGACATGAAATGTTGTCCAGCTATGAGTCCTAATTCCACACGAGCTGCAGTTCTACCAGGAATCACAGAATTCAGTAATTAAGCTGGATTTCAGTGTTGAAGGTTTTTTTGGAGGTGGGTGTATGGGGTTGGTTATTTTTTGTTTACTTTTTTTGTTTGTTTGTTTGTTTTGTTTTCTTCTCTTTTTATGATGAGCATTTCTTGATGTGGCTGATAGGGGCTTTCTCCACTGAATGTTCTAGGGTTTTTAAATCACTTTCTAACCAAACTAAGACTCTTCATTTACAAAATGTAAATTAAATGCACGCTTTTTTCTTAAAGCAAAGTGCCAAAGAATTTAGTATGTGGGTCTTAGTGAGACAATGGCTGACACTAGGTGTCTAACCAAAAAGGTATATGAATCCTGCAAGCTATCAGGTGAAGTATTTCTCGTAGCTGCAAGTGATATCCCTAGAGAACTGCAGTTCTTATTGCATGTATTCCAGGAACATAATTGTTTCATAGGGCTGCTGAAATGATTATAGGAATGGATATTCTATGCAATAAGAGGAGACTGAAGTACTGCCTTTAATCTGTCACGGCTCATCGCAAAAATGCATGAAGTGAAAAAGGGACAACAGGAAACACAGTGGAAGAATACTTACTTAAATTGAAGGACAAATGGGGCATGAGAAGATACAGCTATAAATTATCTACAAATACAGTTAGTATGGAATTAAAGTCTCTCTAATGAAGAAAACCTGTCAGATTCTGGAGTTCATTTTGGAATGAGTTTCCTACTTCCAGTATGATTAATTGGGGTTAAATGTCTGAGCTGTTTCTAAGATGGAAGCTTGAGAAGTTTGTGAGTGTAGTTATTATCATATTAAGATTATTATTAATTATATTATGACATGACTGTCTGCAGTGGCAGGAAAGCAGACCTGATGACTCAAGATATCTGTGTTTCTTGCGTTGACCTACTTTTCACTGAAAGTAATTTAATATAGATTACAGAATAACCTGAAAAGGATTTGGAAAGAAATGCATAGCTCAAAGTAGGGTTGGCTTTTTCCGGGTAAGAAGGTTTCTCTGAAAAATAATTTGACTAGCTGTAGCTCCAACATTACCTTTGGCCTAAGAGCAGTTTGCTACTATTGCTGTACAAGGATAAAAATATATTAATTGGCACTGAGATAGATGATCCTTCCTCCGCAATAACACCTGGCTTTCTAGGTTATTATATTTTAAATTGTGAACTAGTAGTTCTTTATAAGATTTAAACAACTTGCTGTGAACTTTTATATTAATACTTTTTTGATTTGCTTATTTGTTTATGACTATTTAATACTTCCTGCTTAATTATTTTGGAGAAGATTTATTTCACCTAACTTTAGCTTTCTAAGGTTAAATAACTAATTCAAACTTTTAAAACTGTTGTTTTGACTCTCCATGTATTTTCCCTCTGTCCACCAGTGTTGATTTTCAAATATATCTGCTAGTTGTATTTCCTTGGAGAGTCAAGCCTAAGAAGATAATTTGCCTGCTTGCTTTCCTAGGGCCACTGGCCAATTACCGAATATTATTTCCTTCTTTCATAGTTCAATGTTAATATTTATCTGAAGCTACAGACTGGTAGTTTGGCAGAAAACTGTAAAATCTCATCAGTACCCAAATGGAAGTTAAACAATTTGTAGGCATCTGATTCCAAAATCCAAAGCTTGCTTTTGCTGCCATTTCATCTCATCTTGGATATACCTGAAGTTCATGTATTTTCACATACAAAAGTTTTATTGCTGGATGCTCAAAATCACTTCCGTCTCATCTGAATCCAACTTAGAGCTTAAATAAGGAAAAGCCTTGCGGGGCTTTTCATACCATTGCATGTATCCCCTTGGGTTCCATCAGCTGGATGTGCTCTAAGAGTGCATATCGGATCAAGCTTTCTATGTAGAGCTGTGATAGTTAGTTTCCTTTAATAAATAACCGAAGGGAAGATAATGCCTTCCCAACTGTTACAATGATTAGATGAATCCAGTCGTCCACATTTTGGATCAAATTCCCAGGTTAGGAAATTCAAATCTAACCCTTGCCCACCTGCTAGACTCTAAGCTGTTCTGTGATTGCTCTCAGCCTCTCCTTTTACATGGAATATTTTGAGTCACTGACTCAAAAATAATAATTAAAAAAATTTGTGGAAATTTCATTCCCAATCTTTAGCACACTCACAGCCAAGAGTTGTTGAGAATTTTTTCCAATAACTGTTTGATTTAAAGTATGTGTCAGAAAAATCCTTGTGGCCTCAGAGTTCCTTGCTCCTAGTTTCAGTGATTTTTGGCACACAGGTAAAACGCATGGGAACTTAGGTACAGCAAACTGTGGTCCTTCTCCACGGAAACCTTGTTTCTTGTGGAGACCAGGTACCTAGAATTTTGACTCTGCAATGCTGAGCATTTAAGCATGTTTAGAATTTTGTTTTGTTTTCTTTTTATCTGACAATGATTGTTTGTTCCTTTTCTTTTAAGAAATCCTTTGAGAGTTTTGGCAACCTTATGGAAATCTAAGCAAAGCAGTCAGCCTTAGAAATGAGCCAGTTGAGTTTTTCTACTGAAATTGTATATTATCAGCTTATCATCCAAGATACACTGCACACAAATTATAATAAGAGCACGCAGTCCTAATGGTAATATAATAAGGAAAAGAGTTCTGATGGGAATTATTCACTGTGGCTGTCTTAAGTCACTCCTCCACTATTTACATCCTCTTATGGGAAGTTATGCCATCTGGGATTTTTTTTTTAATGTTGTTTTAATGGTCTTAAAAGCAATATGGATATGCTTTGATTTCACATTAGTACCTTCTTTCTGAGCTTCTACACTGGAGACAAATAGGATTTTAAAAAAATTTTTTGTAATAATCGCAAAGTTTGCTCCTCTTTCAGCCTGATTTCCTAGGGAAATGAGGCTTGCATAATTATTGATCTGTTGGTAACTCTGAATATATTTAAATTGTTGTCCAGTTTCAAGCTATGCAAAAGAATGTAAACATAATTTAAAAAATTGAAAAACCGGCGACTGGAGAGAGAAGAAAACAAAATAAAAACTCAGGCTTGTGTTCACACCAAGAGAAGGCAGGTGCAATTCAACCATGTCTGTGCCGCTGACTGGCTGGTCGGGCAATGCCTGCGTGGTCCTGACAAGGCAGAGCACATGCTGTTTCTCTCTGATTGAAAGTGTCATGGAGAAAATAGGATGGAGTGGGTTTTCAGGCAGTATAGTAGCAAGATACGTGAAAATTAACATAAACCTATTAATTCAGCTGCGCAGGCATAAACTTTTATTGTATGAATGAATAAAATTGTGATCTGAAAAGAAGGTCATAACAACCAAACTTATATATATAGAATATATATAGAAACTGCTGAAAGTTTATGGTGCATTTAGAGAATGCTGAATTTAAAAAAAAAAGCAACTTGCATATGGAGCTTTCTTTCAGCAAAGGTTAACAGTATAAAGAAAGCTAAGTCCGTAGATCAGCTTAAACATCTGTTTTTGCTTGGCATAGCCACAATATAATTCCAGGTAGCATATCGATGGGATTGTATTCCATAGCTAAGCTGGCTTATTTGAAATACATTTAACAAGTCTATACAGTAAAACAGAATGCATTTTGGAGATACCCAAGCTGGTCTGAAGTTAGTAAAGCTGCATAACAGCAGGGCAGCCCTATGCAGCTACACAAGCTTGGATCTTGAGTTATCAGCGTGGCACAGTCTAACCTAATTAGAACTGGCTCTGAGTACGACTCATCAGCTGGTACATGACAGTGTGCAGATACAGCTAAGTTGCTTCTGACCGTGGAGACAGCGGGCACCCAGGATTTGGGTTTAGAGGTTTCTGTACTGGGTTGTTTTCCATAGCCTTTTCAAGACCTTTAAAATACACAAGTGTTTTTCTCATAGATTGGATTAACAGTAGCATTTCTGAACTTCTATTTTTTAATGCATAACTTTTCTCCCATATCTTGAATTATGAAGGAAGATGATGCATTTTCACTTCATTATTTTTCAAGCTGACACTGTTAAGAAGGAAGGTGGTGTAATCACCCATTTCCTACAAGGATGAAGGTAGATAGCAAGTGATGCACGTTTTCCCTGTTGCTTAATAACATTCTATTAATGCATAACAATTTTTAAGATTGTGGCTTACTCAAAAACATTCTAATAACCTTTTTGAATCAGTCAATTTTTCTGGGGGCCTCAGCATTTAATATTAAGTTTACTTCTATATTCTAGTCGATTCGTCCTTGATGTTCTCATCACAATCAGGAGTCAGTTGGCTTTCACTTCTGATGTTACAATAATGCTTACAGTGTAGTTATTAGTATAAATATTTAGATTTTACTGTTAATGACAGGTCCAGGTTCCTGTTCCTACATCTAGAACCATATTATTTTGCAAGTAACTTTTGAAATAGAAATGCATCATTCTGTTCTCCCAATGATTAGTGAAAAAACTATTTTTTTATGAGTCTGGAATTGTTTTGGAAAACTATGGACTGATATATGTTCTACATTTCTGTATGGTCTATGTTCTATATTATTGCTTTGCTGGTGGTTACAAAAAAAGAAACATCCTATGGCACAAGTCCTTTCGCTGCCTTCTGTGAGTCACGTATGAAAGGAAAAGATATGTGCCATTCTTTTTCAACTACCACTGCATTAAACTATTAGTTCATTTGACTTCCAGTGGTGTGCTGTTTATTTTTCATTCACATTTCTTACATGTCAGAATTTACCTGATCTCCTTGTGACGTTAACCACATTTCTGTCTAAGTTAATGTAACATTTACCTTTTTGATGAGCTTCATGTTCTGTGTTGCCTTAAATTAGATTATCAAATCTTTGAGAGATGGTTATGATTTTTAAAAATCTTTTATGCCCAGTTATGCAACTTATTCCTTGCTGTAAATAAGGGGGGAAGAAAGTTCCCACTTTCTGATTTTGAGGTCTTTGCCAGTCATATCTTGCCTACTTCTCTGAATGAGTTGCGCTGTCCCTAGCTCGCCCTTCTTTGCAATCAGATATTTCCTTCAGCTTCTCCCTGTCCTCCTTTTGCTACCGTATTCCGTCCTAGTCTTACTCCTTTAGAAGAACTATTTCCTTTAGTAGCTGACAGCTACTAGATCTCAGCTTTACAGAAAGAACTCAAGCCCTTTCAGTGCTGGGAGCATGAAGTACTGTTTATTCTTTCTTAATATTGCCATCTGCTAACAGAAGTAAAGTTCATCCTTAAAAATCTTGATTTAGTTACCAAGTACCATGTTGAATAAGATGCTTGTTGCTGAAATTAAACAGGAATAATGTATCCAGGCACTGGCATGTTTCATTTGTTATACAAGAGAGTGTTTTGCTTTGTCCATAGAGAGGCAGCAGTAGGGATATCTGGGCAGTTTGGGATGGTGACTAGGTAGAGTGAATAGAGGAGACTGGGAGGTAAAATCATAGCGGCAATGGTCACAAAGGGAATTATGAGACTCAACAAAGCTCAGTGCTGGGTCCTGCACTTTGGTCACAACAACTCCACACAACGCTACAGGCTTGGGGAAGAGTGGCTGGAGAGCTGCCCGGCAGAAAAGGACCTGGGGGTGCTGGTCGACAGCCGGCTGAACATGAGCCGGCAGTGTGCCCAGGTGGCCAAGAAGGCCAACGGCATCCTGGCTTGTATCAGGAATAGTGTGGCCAGCAGGAGTAGGGAAGTGATCGTGCCCCTGTACTCGACACTGGTGAGGCCACACCTCGAGTACTGTGTTCAGTTTTGGGCCCCTCAGTTCAAGAAGGACACTGANAGATTGGATATTAGGAAAAATTTCTTCACCAAAGGGGTTGTCGAGCACTGGAACAGGCTGCCCAGGGAAGTGGTTGAGTCACCATCCCTGGGGGTATTTAAAAGACGTGTAGATGTGCTGCTTAGGGACATGGTTTAGTGGTGGACTTGGCAGTGCTAGGTTAACGGTTGGACTTGATGATCTTAAGGGTCTTTTCCAGCCTAAATGATTCTGTGATTCTATGATTGGGGGGAAAGATTAAAAAAATCCTTAGTAGGAGTGATAGCTCTTCTAGGTGGAGGAGAGCAGAGTAAGTATCTGAGCAAGAAGGCAAGTACTGGGGAGCAGGAGTGACGGAGAAGGATGTAGTTTGAAGGCAGAATTGTAGAGAGATGCAATTGGGATGATACTGTTGGGGTGCTCTGTCCCGTCCTCCCTACCAGTGCAGGTGAGTTCTGTATTTCTGTAACACACGTTGCTGTTTTTCTTATGTTGTGCTGGTTGCACTCAGCAGTCTGTCTTGGTGGTTTGGTTTCCTTTTTACTTGTTACAGGTGACTGCTCTAGAAGAAGAGCAGTTTGGGGAAAAAAGAAAAAAAGGCAGAGAGTATTGAGGCAGTTGGTGCACATATTTTAAAAAAAAGATTTCTCCGGAGCAGTTCAATATTCAGTAAGGAAGCCATTGATTTTTTCCTAACAGCAGTTAGTTTATGTAGTGAGTTGTTTGTAGTTCCTTGAAAAAAGTACAAGTGTAAAACTTATCTTTAATTACCATTTTTTTTCAATTCTAGGAGAAACAATGAGAATCGCCTCTTCGGAGTTTGCTGACGACCCATGCTCCTCAGTGAAACGGGGCACCATGGTGCGGGCTGCCCGTGCCTTGCTTTCTGCTGTCACTCGCTTACTCATCCTGGCTGATATGGCGGATGTCATGAGGCTTCTGTCACATCTGAAAATTGTATGCGTTTTTAATATCCTGTATTCTTTTTGTATGCTTTGTGTGTAGAAAAATAGGGAACAAATCTGTAACGGATGTCACTGTTCACATTTCTTACTCTATTTCACTGTTTTTTCTTAAAGTGCTGAACAAGAAGTAGGAGATAACAGTTCTACATTAGTCTTATTCATTTTCTAATTTTGCTGAAATTAATTTTCGGAGCCTTAAAGTAAAAATTATCAGATATCTTCAATGCCTAGACTAGTACTGCTGTTAAGCAGCTCTCTGAACTAAAGAGTTGCATTTACTTGATCACCTTGCCTGTTATCCGGCTGGTTTACTCACTCAGTACTTGTAAAGTATTGCTATCTTGTGGCAGAGTTGAGATACTACAGTTGTTCTACTTTTTTTTTCCCTGCATGACTTCTGGATGTATCAAAAGATTGAATCTTTAATTTGGAGTGAGACAGTAGTACAAGTGTCTAATCAGTCATCAAAGAGGAAAAATAGAATAAAGAGGAATTAAAGATTGCCAGATAGTTTGGTGGGAATTTGTATTCACTTTGGCTGCCACCATTCACGTTTTTGTACAGGAGTATTAAAAGACTTTGCAATTGAAACTGGGAAATGTAATTTTTTTTTTCTGCTAGTTATTGGAGTATTTCACTTTTATTGCATAAACAAATAAACAAAACCCTCTGAAATAAAACAAAATTTTGCAGAAACTCATATACAGATATTTAAAGCCTGCAGAGTGCGTGTGTGAGTTTAGCAGAGGAGATAGAGTTACTTCTTTTTAATAACTGTCCCAAAAGTATGTTCTTTTTTTTTTTTTTTATTTGTCTTTTTAACAGTGTAACTGTACAACAATATTATGTTCTGGAAAAACAGTGAGAACCCTTCAACTTGCAAACTGTGCAGATAAGCTAAATAGTTTGAAAACAGTTTTCGTAATGAAAAAGGCAGATTTTTCTGCACAGATTCTAGTGAGCTCTGCTCTAATGAACAGAATGCTGCTCTCGTAATTGTCAGCATGTGGCTCTGATTATGTGCAGTGTAAGCATTGTCTCTCTCGAATATGCTTTTAATTTTTCCCCACTATAATAGTCCATGCAACTGTAATTCAAATAATCCTTTGCTAGTGAGACTAACACTTTAATATTATAATCAACAGATTTTTCTAAACATTATGGTTAAACTTCATATTCAAGGTCTTTCATAGGCAGTCAGAAATATTGTGCTCACATCTGAGATTTCTTCCTTCTGTTACAGCAGTGTACTCTGTTATTTAAAACGCAAATGTCCAATAGTCTTTTGTAAGTGGGTGTATTTACTTACACAGTTTGCACCCTAGATTTGCAAGGGCAGCGTATGGCAATGTGGTTTGTAATCTCTGCATTTATCAGATGTTATTATGAATCCTCTTTCCAAGAAGCCAGACGTGTCTGGGTATTTTTAGCAAAATTCAACTTATGAACCTTAAATGTGATTTTTTTTTTTTTCAGGTTAAAAAGGATAATTTATTTCTGAGGCTTGACAGTGTAAATATTTTTATCTTACCATGTTATAATGCAAACTCCTTTTAGATGAATAAAAATTAAATTACTAGGAAAAAAAAGTGTTTATATTTTACAAAATTGATGAAGGGACAGCTCTTGTATTGACTCAAAGGTAGCATTCAAAGCATGGTGTAAGTTAACCATAAAATTAATAAACTAAAATAATTCTGCATGTCAAAGTTATGAAGCTTGATTTATGCTGACATGTACTGTAATCAGTTTTCACTGAAAGCATGTCAAAGGAGTGAGTTACGCTTCAGACTTCATGGGAAATAGTGCATTTTAATTAATGGTTTTGAGTGAATATATGCAGATTCTTTCTGGAAGGACACTCGGTCATTTCTTTCAGATTCTCTTTTGCATTACTAAAATTAGTCATAGTGCTTATTGCAGTGAAGCTCGTGTAATACTCATAAAATAGCATACACTAATATAGTATGTGATCAGGCACATATAAAATTCTGAGTCTGTTTGAATTAATTACATGCTAGTTAATCAGAGGAACACATCTGTACAGTTGAGGGAAGTCATGTTTTTTTGAGGATAGAAAACTTGCTCTAACATGAATTTGTAAAAGAAATTGTAAGAAAAAAAGGGGTTTGTGCTCATGTCCTTGCAAATACTTCTCATAATCAGTTTCTTCATTTTGAAATTTCATGGGTTTAAGTCCAGACTGACACAATAGAGTATGATCAACATCGTTCGGAATCTGATTATCAGAGTGGAATCTATAACAAATTCTCTAGCAATTTTATTTAATAGGGAGCTGGGAGGACTTACAAAAATATGTATCGGTTTGTCATGCCTGTGCTCCTCATTACAAACGTTACAGATGAAAGTTTCAGGTAGTTTAATATAAATGCTTCTTGATATGAAAGGAAGATGGTCATATTTTGCAAGGAATCCTGCAAGAACAAATTAGTTCACACAATGATGCTTTTGTAATTTGTGTTAATGGTTAAGGCAGTCCAATAGTTCAGCTTTAAAACTGCTGTTCTTTTTAAGAGTAAAAGAAGAGGTAATTGGATTCTGAATAAGGTGTAGCTTGCAACTCTCAGACTTAGTGTGAAATTTCCAACATAACAGCTATGAATTTATGTGCTTGAATTATACATTTTCCAGTAGAAATGTATGGGTTTGCTACTCCACTGCCCTGTAATTTGTAAATCTGCAGCAAGTAGGTAAAAGCTCAGAATAAAAATATCTTCTCCTGCTGGTAGGAAAACACAGTTAGAGCAATACAAATGGTAAAAGGCAGGTTCCGCACATAATTGTGCCTTTCTAAACCTTTTAGACGCCAGCTACTGCTGAATTTATGGATTCCCAGCAGCGTTTGGAGAGTAAGCTGCAAACCTCTGCCCTTGCATAGGAGCATGTCCCTATCAGAATTAGCCATTTCTCTTTGAGGGGGAAATTTGTCTGTTGTTGAAGGCTTATGCACATTGTCGTGAATTGAAGCAATAGGTTTTAGAAAGAAGGCTGAATAGAAGCTTTTCACTTGTCAATCTTTTTGCCTGGAATTGCATTTTTATCTTGTGAGGGAGAGAAATACAACTGTGAATTTTCATCTAGTCAGAGGAAAATTTCCTTTACTTATTGTATGAAAAGAGCATTTTATCCCTTCAGATATTTTTTCCTTCTGTACATAAGGTAAAGCTTCACAATAGATTTGGTAGATTAACTTGTTGGTATAACTGGGGTTTTATGTCTTTGCCTGTTAGCTACGGGATGACTGAGTAACTGCAGGTATGTTTTCTTTGGTAGATTCTTTTCTCAATTTTAAACTAACTGAAAAAGGAAAGCTGAGAGCTGAGAAAAAAGAAATAATAAATATATTCTGTGTTGAATCTATTGTTGTTTCATTCATTTCACAAAGATACAGTGTTTTGGATATATCAGGGTAAATTTAATGGTGAGTTTGAGTTTCCTTTTTAAATGTTATTTCTTGTCCAGAATTAATAACTTCCCTTTGTTTTCCCATAAAGCCTATACCACACATTAAGAACATATTCATCTATTTTGTTTTAAAACCTGCAGATATTAAACATTGCATCTGCTAAGTGTGAGTGGGGAAATTAATTTAGTAATGCCCTTTACATTAGTTTTACATGATACCAAAGTACAGTAAATGGAAAGTAATGCAGAATGACAATCAGACAGCTTCTCTATTAAGAAACCTAATTAAAATTAGTGGGACTGTCATAAAGCCACTGTACAGTGATAGATGTAAAAACTAAATTGGGTCTGTATGATAGAGAGTATTGGGTAGAATAGTTCTAGACTTTGTCGAAGAGTGCACCTGGATTAAAATGCTAACACAGTTGATATATTACGTTGTAGGTAGAGGAAGCACTAGAAGCAGTGAAAAATGCAACAAATGAGCAAGATTTAGCAAATCGCTTTAAGGAATTTGGAAAAGAGATGGTAAAACTGAACTATGTAGCTGCTAGACGACAACAGGTGAGTACACTTTAAAGTAGTGGTTGAGAAACTTAGTCTTGGTTCTAAAGATCTTCTATTTTATGTCCAAGTCTGGTTTAAAATGTACAATAAGCGATTGCTGTGTCATGGCCTACAATTTAATCACATGTTTTTTTTGAAGTGGTGAAGTTTTTCAAAAATGCAGTTTCTTTAAGAATATTTTCCAAGTGGCTTCAATTAATAACAGAATGAAGGGTGAAAAGGCAAGTGATTCAGGAGCTTAAGGGTAGTTTTCATTTTGTGATTATTCCCATTTAATTCTAACCTATGCTGATTTGAGATCACTCTGACAGCTGGTAAAGCACGAGCTCTTTGGTAGTCTAGTATAATTCAAATTCAGGAAGAATAGAAATCTACTTTGTGTTTAAAACCATCATTATTAATTTTCAGATACTCAAAAAAAGCCAAGTACTCAATTCATTCATTACTAAGGCATGTGGAAAAAAGACCAGAAAGTCACGGTAACATTTATTCAATGCCTGCAATTATACAACTTTGCAATAAAGATAACTTTCTCCTGAAGACTGTTCTTTTTAAGAGTCCAGATGGTGCTGTCACTGTGGATTTGTATAAGGTCTCTCCAACTTCGATTGTATTTGAATACCACCAATCATTCAGGGGTGTAGCCTTTGTATAGCACAGCACACCAGATTTAGAGAGCTGGCTTTCCTTATTTATCCTTCTATTTCTTTATTTTCTGCATTACAGTAATCACAATTTACTTCTGTATCACTATTTTATTTTTTTATGAAATATAACATTTTCAGAGTTCTACTGAAAGTAAATAAATCAAAAATGTAAAATGTGGTCACTAGGTGAACAGTACTATTCTGTATGTTCAGACACTTCCCTTGTGGAAGTATAGCTAATGAAGGTATATGTCTCAAGTTCTTATTGGAGGTGTGAAAAGATAACAGAAAATCTTAATTATAAACCTTTTAAAATTTTCTTCTTAAGGCGCGTTTTTTATAATGCTGGTAAGGTTTTCCATATAGCTGTAGAAAATCTTGACATCATTAGAACTTACTACTTAGATGTTTGTACGTTTTCCTTTAATCTCTTCTGTTTTGTGGCCCGATAAAGTTTTTAGGAACTTAATTCTCTCTGAAAACTGTTACCTGTCAGTCACATGTGGTTGAAATTAGTCAACGGGTAGAACATTTAAATTCAGAATATCTGGGTTCTTTTTAAATTTTTGCCATAGATTCTATGTGTGAACATAAGTAAACTATACAGCTCTCCATCCTTATGAATATTGTTAGGACTACCTTACCTAATGTTTGAAAGGCTTTCATATAAATAGATTCATGGATTAAATAACAATAATACAGTGTCATCTTATTCTGGTAACATATTTACAGTATCTGATGCTTGTTGTCAAGGGAAACAAAAGAAAGTATATGTCATGAAAACAAACACGAAATCATATGAGGAATATAACAAAATATGAAGGAAAGCCTAAAAATAATGAGGGGCATATTTATTAGGTCTTTAAGAACTAAATATGTCACGAAAACAAACACGAAATCATATGAGGAATATAACAAAATATGAAGGAAAGCCTAAAAATAATGAGGGGCGTATTTATTAGGTCTTTAAGAACTAAATACATATTCATCAATGTAATATTTTTAGTTTTGGATTTTTTTAAAGGTTTACCCTATGGTGATTTTATAAAGGACATAGGTGTAGTACTTACAAAATTATGGCACTTGCTGCAACGGGATTGTTGCACTCACATTGCCTTTATGGAATCAGCAGACTGAATCCAGTCAATCAGGAAGAGTGATTTTGAATGTTTTTATAAATTTTCTGTGGGTCTTTGAATAAGGGAAGCATATAGACTCTTTGATAAGATATTGTGAGCAGAATGTAACAGCTGTAGCTACACTGAAGCAATGGACTTTCTTGGGCAGGAGGGAGATTTCTTTCTGTGATTTATGGTAGATTCTGTCATTGGTTCCATCTGCGCAAAACCGCTGGACGGTATTTATGCAGAGACACTTAATCTGTGTAGACATTACATTCTAACGTGAAAACTTGCATTTACAACTATAAAAATTATGTGGTTTTGTATAGGAACTGAAAGATCCTCACTGCAGGGACGAAATGGCTGCAGCTCGAGGTGCTCTGAAGAAGAATGCCACTATGTTGTATACTGCATCCCAAGCATTTCTCCGTCACCCTGACGTTGCAGCCACTAGGGCCAACAGAGACTATGTCTTCAAGCAAGTACAAGAAGCAATTGCTGGTATCTCCAATGCTGCCCAGGCCACCTCGCCCACTGATGAGAACAAGGGGCACACTGGCATAGGAGAGCTTGCTGCTGCACTAAATGAATTCGATGTAAGTATCAGAAGTGTATGGAAAATGAAGTGTTTTTCCATGAAATCTACAGTGCTTTTAACTAAGCGGGTCTTGAACAGGACTCAAATTTCCCTTTTCATTCAGGTCCATTTCCTTAGACTGCAGAGGCAAAGTGCAGACATTGATTTGTGTTATTTTTAATGAGGAATAGTTGTTTGCTGCTGATGGACTTGAATTATAAGGAGTTATTTGTGTTCATAGGCAGTGGCTGTGATACAGAGAAAGAAGTGCTCTTTTACCTAGTGTCCTTGAAAAATCTAGCTACATAGTTCTAAATATTGCAAAGTCTGATTAATCAGGCATTTTAGTTCTGTAACCAAGATCTGTGATTTGTTGAATGGTAAAATCATATTTGTCTGGCAAGTCAGGAAGTCAAGACAATAAAATAAAGATGGTGATGGAGCCGAGCATCCTGGAAACATTAACATTCAACTTCAGTCATGAATTAGAATTATGTTAATCAAAGGTGTGGAAAAAGCATCTTTCAAACACAGTTGATACCAGCTGCAGGCAAAGTGATACAGCCTCTATTCCAGAAATAACTACAGTTTTGCTTAAGCAACTTTCTTAATAGCTAACTGTTTAACTGTTAATTTCATTGCCAGTCTTATGATTTTACCTATCTTACAGTTGAGGAATGTTCTTTCAAAAGTGAAAAAAAAAATTAATTGCAGAAAGTATCTGAAAATATGTTTTTTCTGTTTCATTCTGACTTTAGGTAAGGGTTTGTTAAAATTGTAATTAGGGAATGGTGTCCTTTTCACTTTGACTAATACATAACATAGCAATACAAGCATCTGTCATACACCTGCAGGAGCTACTCAATCCTACTGTATTTAGAATCATAGAACCATTAAGGTTGGAAAAGACCTCTAAGATCATCATGTCCAACCATCAACCAACACCACCATGCCTCCTAAATAGGCATAATAGGGCTGAAAGTGGAGGTGTAGTGCAGGTGGTTAATCTCATGTCAGTTTGGACTGGGTTTGTCTTCTGCATCTATGGCTTACTGTCTTCGGGTCTACTTTGGAGACGGCAGTAGAAAGAGTAAATATAGGATCAAAGGAAGCTCCAGGATTGAGTAAGACATTGAAAAAAGGCAGAGGATGAGTATACAAATAATAGTAAAAGAGAAATGGGGTTAGAGGTGGAAACATGACAGAGAAAACGTGTGGATAGGTGTAGGAAGAGGCAAGCAAAGAGGGTAAAACCATTCAGGACTACTGCAGGACCCAAAGGTTGACTCCAGGTCCATCATGCTTTTCAAGTAAATGAAACAGTACTGCCTGCATCGCCAATACTGATCATCTTTTTTTTTTTTAGTATATATACTTCTAGATCTATAGATTTTCCTGTAAAATTATTGTGGGTCAAGATTTAAGGAATTCTGCATGGTTTTCAGGGTCTTCCCAGCTCACAGGTCCCTTATCGGTAAGATCCTGAGAATACTACCCCTGTTTGGTCTGACTGTACTCTGGCTTTTGTGTGGGACTGCATGTTATGGACAGCAGAGGTTTGACAAACAGTAAGAGAAAACATGTGACAAACTGATGATACTGCTGCTCTCTGGAAAAGGCAGCTGTTCAATGCAAAGAGAGTCATCGTGCTTAGTGGAAGTAGATTTAATGAAGACTACGTGAGACATCTGATATTGTCCCCTGCCTCTTTGTGAGAATATTTGTTCATCATTTTTCTCCTCAGGTAAAGTCTTTTCCACTTTACATGATGTTGCGGGCATCATGAATGCGTATGTGAGACGTATAGCCATAGTATCGTGTTCTATTCACAATTACGTGTGGAGAAACAGCCCATCTTTTTTGAGAAATTTCTCTAGTTTTAAGACATGAAATGGAAATTTTCTTCTCTGATGTACTGAGGATACAAAGATGGAAACTATAATTTCATCTGCTTTCTAACTACATTTTCTCTTTTGCCTCACTGCTTAGCTGTTGAATGAGATTTATTCACACCTAATTTTGCAACAAAGCCGACACTCCCTAAATTCCAGGGAAAGCCGAAATTTATAGCTGTGGTGGTGGGATGATTGTGAATTTACCCTTATGTTTTATGAGCAAGAAAGCAAGAAGAATTATTGGACTAGTGAAACTATGTCACGGGTAAAAAGATGGTGAAGAAAAAAGTTTGATTTTTATGCTGGCAATGTATTACTTCAGCAAGGGAAAGGAAGTTTATATTTTCTAGTGAAAATAATTTTACAGTATATTTATTTTACAGTATCAGTCATATTGATTGAGATCAATTTGTATTTGGTATGAAGTGCATACTAAACCTTGTATTATATGACAAGATAATTCTTCTATATTAAAAATAAGTTTACAGTTTTTTCCATAATATTTAACATTTCTCAGCCTTCATTATTTCAAATTTCAGACTCAGCATTCTGTGGCTTAACGCTTCAAATAACTGCAGTGTAAATCATCTGAATACTTTCTCAATCAAGATATCATCACACGTAATATCAATAATTATTCTACCTAGCACCTGAGCTATTGTGTTTAAATAGGTGTTGTGTTAATTGTCATACTCTATACAATGGTGACTTGTGGTATAAAGTCACCTGTGAGTTATAGCAGTGAAGTTTTGGAACGAGTTGTCATTTATTGCTTCTCGGAGATAATTTATGTAGAAATGAAGAGAGTTTCTTATGAGATTCTCTACTTTTGTAGAATCAGAATCAGAAAGTACTGTTTGAAGTTGATTAATTACAGAAGTATGTGTTTAATGCCTCATTTTTTGTCCTTTAACTGAGATGTTCCTGCTTTAATTTTAGATTGTTTAAATCCAGATATTCCAGCATTTGTAAGTAATTTATTAGTAAAATTTGGTATTTTTCCGGGTTCTTACAGCAACAAAGGATGTCATGAAACTTGCCCAAAGTTACGCAAGTTACCTAGAGAGGTTTGTTAAGAACTTATTATGAATTCTGAAAATATTTTACTTGTGCTGAGGAAATGGTAGTTTTGGTCTGGTAAGTCTACATAGGTCTCAGCCTTTCTGATTATCAAGAGACTGCTGTGTTGTCCCATGTTGAGTGTTGTGGGATTGATTCAACCAGTACGCTCCGTGCTCTCCCCATGGCCATCACGATGTGTACCAGAGACAGGACCTGTGCATCAAACTGCAGTGCAGTGGGGAGATCGACAAAAAGATAGTAAAATTACTAAGTGCGAAGAAATGAAGTGAGAAAGATCAGGAGATCTGTGCTAGATGAAAACTGAGGTGAAAATAGATGGCATCTACACTCCGATGGGGGTTGGCAACTGCATAAATAGATACAGAGCGAGTGATGGGTGTAAACCACAGCAAGGGCTAAAGGCAAATAGGAGGGGTACGCGTTCTGCTTGACAGAATGGAGAGGGATCTCCGATTAGTAGGAGAGTGCCTCCATTCAGAATATGCATTGAGATTGTGATTTCTTAGTTTCTAGAAGTGTAGCTGTGTCAGTGGGATGTGCTGACAACACTTTAGAAGTGCTAACCACTGCAGAAATTCAAATTCTAGGGGTTTCAAACAGGAGACCCTAAAATGCGTAACATTTTAATAAATTCTAAATATTTGGCTTTAGATTTTGATATGACAAATGAGGGTAATCATTCTTGTACAGTACTGCGAGGGTAAGTGTAAGTTTTGTAAATATAAAAATATTTACTATACATGCACCATAGACCCATAGAAAGGAGTATTTCTGCGTTTGGAGCAAGGCTTGGATTGTCTACAATAAATTATGAGTCAAGGATAAAATAAATGAATAAAGCCTGTGACTGAGGAAGGGGGGAGAAGAGATATCTAAAGGAAAAAAGGACCAAAAAAACGGTTTTCCATTGATGCTAAAAGCAAATATCTGTCGTCTTTTTTATTGTTCCGGAAAGAAAACATCAGAACTGATGAGACTGCTTAGCTGACTTTCTCTTTGAATTTTGTGTTTGTGTGTGTATATAATAAATCAGCAAGTTTTGTATCTATCAATGGAAAAAAATGACATTGTGTTTATTAAAATGTATATATAGTGCTCACTTTTTAATACATGTTAATCCAAACAGACGCACCCTGTACTTGATGTTATCTTAATACTCCAGTGATGTTTTGTTGCTGTATGTACACATCCATTTGTCTTTAAAGTTGCTTCCCAGCAGCATTGATCCATGTTACATCTTGAACTGCTCTGCCTGCGTGTCACCCCTTTACTCTCCAATTTCAGAATTGCATCGAGTTTTGAATTAATATGAAAATAATTGTGTTTATAAAGGAATTGATCTGGTTGAGAACTGAAAGAGGTGGTTAAAATTATTTTTGGTGCATAGGGTATTTCTGTATTTGGGATAGGTTCCGAGGTACTGAAAATGTACCATTTTTTGTTATGAGATGGATTTGAACAGAAAAATTCCATGCAGAGTAACTGAATCTTTAATAAATTTTTGAACACTGCAAGTCTACCATTTGGGAGATGACTATGTTTGATGAGAAACAAAGTGTCTGATGACTGGTCACTGTCCTCCAGGCTGTAAAATGAAGTTCATACTTAACAAATGGACTATTGTAACATATTTCTCAAAGATATTAATAATCCTTTAGGAATATTTTGCAGGGCCAGTGAGTGCAGTGCTTCTTAAATGGAGTGAAAGGTCTGATAAGCGTGTAATGAAAAAAAAAATTACTTAGAAACTGAAAAGACATAGTACTTGGGTACAACGATGGCAAAGGATGCTTTTTGGTAATAAAATTAAGAGCAGTCAAAATGTGACGTAAAGGTAGCAGGCAGAAGGGATGCTGTACCATTAAGTGACTACCTTTAAAATGTTGATTTCTGGACAAATAACTGTACTAGATGTTCAGCCTAAGAATGTATTTCACAGGATATCTATGGGATCTCAATTTACTTGTAAATATGGTCTTCAGAGAAGTGATTTGTGATGCTGGAGAGAAAAGGACAAAATGTGAGTTTCAAAATGAAAATTGAAACGTGTTTGTTTCAGTATCAAAATCATAAGAAACAATTGCAAAAATATTACTGCACATCCCACAGAGCAATTTGAAACTAGACTTGTTGAGCTCTACTGTCGAGGGAAGCACAGCCAAATGGTTATTTCTGCATAGTAGCAGTTATATATTGAATTTAAATAGGAAGACCTATGTTAGTGTGCACTGGAGAAAGTGTGTTGCAAATTCAGATAACCTCATATATGACTTTGAATGAAAACCAGGGTGTTTTTTCCCTTGTGCAGCTGAAGTAGCTTTTAAACTGGAATGGTGTTGAGTCTATCATTTCATGTGTGAAGGCAATAGGGCTGCACCCTGATGCTTCAAAAGCTCCTGCTCAGTAGTGAGACCCTTTGGCACTTTCTGCACTCCTTGGTTCTTCCCTGAGCGGGGAAAAAACGCAGACTGGTCATCCCTCGCATGTTAAGAAAGTAGTGAACAACAGTGCAATGTTGTATTTCACAGTACACCTGAAAACTTTGCCTGTTTGCAAAAAAATATGTTTGAGGATGCTGAACTGACCTTTTACGAGAGGAACGAGCAGAGCAGATTTTCAGGGTCCTGGTGACGCTAAGGGGCTGAACAAGCTTTTTCTTCCAAGTCATTGCTGCACTTTCCAGCCCACTACAACCCCTTCTGTGTGCTACTTCTGGCTTTTTTTTCCCCAGAATTTTCCATGCAGAACGGGAGTAGTTTAGCAGCAAGAAACACGAAGTGTTTTAATCACCTGTTTCACCTACTTTTAATCTTAGTAGTTGGATTTATGACATATTATGCTTAATGTTTTATCTGCGCTTGTGTATGTATGGGAACGTGTATATATTATTGTGTAAATGTCAGCTCCAGAGTACGAGGGGCAGCACTGGAAATGACGGGATTTTGATATCAAATGCATAGCAGAAATGTGACCTCTGGAAAGGGAAGCACCCTTGCTTACTAGCAGTTAGGAGCATGTTACCTTCATTCACCTTTAGCAGTGAGAATGGTGCTGCTGATCTGTATTTTCTGTATAAGAGCACCATCTAGTGGGTTTCTTGCTTTTTTTTTTTTAATTTTATTTTTTCCCCTGAAATGCTCCTGTGTAGTAAATTAGTATTGTAAAAAGATTTAGCAATGAAAAATACTGTTTGAAAGTTTAATCATACCACATTGCTACTAGTTCTTTTGATGGTAGAAGAAGTAGTATGCCAGCACGCCAGGTGCTTTGCGTGTTTTCCTGTCAAATACATTTAACCTATTTGTAGTAGGACAATAACCAGTTTCTTTTCAAAGGAGTTTTTGTAATGAACCTTCATCCAAACAAATTTCTTAGAGATGGTGCAAACACACAAAGGAAAAATACTTTAAAACCCCCTAATTTCTGTAGAGAAATATGTTTTCTGTAGCAATACAATTATTCCATTATTGTTCAATTTATTACAGGTTGCTTATTTCATCGTTAATAATAAGTATGAATATCTGAACTGTTAAATCAAAAATATATTAAAATTTTGTCAGGTTAAAAATAACAAATAATATTTCAAATTCTCAAAAATAACACTAAGTGAAATTTTCCAATTAGACTACACTTGGTACTATTTTGAGTATGTTTATTTAGCACCTCTGAGATGCTTATGTAACTCAAGTATGTGATAAGTGAACACCACCAGTATTTCAGCGAAACAATATCTCTATTTACATTTCGAGAACAGAATCAGGAGAGGACTGCTGGGGGCTGAGGAGGTGGGGGCTGTTGCTACTCCGTCTGCTCTTGGCCGTGCACTTCTACCTGAGTGTGATATTCATCAAACTACTATGAATTTAGTCATCCCACTGTCCGAGAAGGAAAGATATTCAGTTATTTCTCTGAATTAGTTCTCTGTTCTTTTAACACATCAGACCGGCTCATTGAAAGCTGCGGTGCTGGAGCGGTGCGAGCAGGAGTGCATTTTGGGGAGCTGGAAAAGGCAGAGGAAGGGGGACCCTCCTCCTCCCTAGGGCATTGCACTGTCACACTGTTCATCTTCCTGCCAGTTACACCTGTATGGTATGTCTGTGAAACGCAGCATGGTGACAGGTAGAAACATTTGATTTATCCCTAAACAGGAGTTAAATAGCCTTGTTAGCACTTTGGGGGACACTGAAATACGTACATAAACCAAACCTGCGAGCGCGCTGCGTTTGTTTTCACGATTGTTCAGGCACTTCTGACAAAGGAATACCTTGAACACTCTTATTTATACAGTCTTGTCTCCCAGGTTGTTCTGAAAACCCAGGTCCCTCAGTATATTACATGCTCTTTTTACACAAAGGCGGTTTTTCATACTGTCTTGTGGTTGTGACATTGTTTATCTAAGATATTTATCAATTTGATTTTTGAATGGCATTTGTCGCTGTGGTTTTGGTTTCTTCTTCTGACATATTGTTCACTTTGCAGTGGCATTTGCCTGAAAAATTGTATTTTCATTGTGCTAAATCGGAGAAGCATGTTAGGAAATGGTCTCTGCCCTGAAGGTTTTACAAGCTAAATAGATGAATTAATAAAGTGTAAAAAAAAAGAAATAGAGGAAAGAAGGTACCATTTGTCCAAAGTCACACAACAGATTAATACAAGAGTCAATAAAGGACCCACAAAACCCCTAAATTCCAATTATGTGTCTCTTCTTCTGTACTGTGCTGCTTACTGTGGTACATAATACTTCATTTGAGTTTACTGGGATTGTCGTAAATGTAAATTTTTGTAAAACTGTGTTATACAGAAGTTTCTTACTTGAAAGATATTTCTGTTCTATATAGGATAATTCCTCCACCTGCAGAGCTCCAGCTAGACAGTGATACGATTGCAGCTGCTGCTTTATCAGTTTTATGCTTCTACATTGTCTTGTGTGAACTTTTCAAACTTTACATTTGGGGTTTTTTTTCCTTATAGCGTCTCATATTAGATTCACATCTGTATTATTATGCGCTTAAAGATGCCTTTCCTGTCTTTGAGAATATGAGTCTGAAAAATCAATTCAACTTTCCTTCCGTCCAGAGCCCTGTAGAAGAGCATGAAGTGGTTGTTGTTTTTCTAGTTTTGGTTTGGGTTTTGTGTGTGTGTGTTTTCTAATCAGTGCTTTTAAAATGTTCATTTTCTTAAATAAGAAGGTTGTTTCCCATTAGAACAGAACAGCCTGATATTGGACTTCTTTTATATGATTTGACAGTTACTTTTAAAATTCACTTTTACTCAAAGGAGTAAATTTACTCACAGAGGAAATAACGTTTGTTTAATTGGGGGGTTTGTGTGTTTCAAAGAACGGAGCACAGTAAGTTGTTTAATGGGCCCAATAAAGGTGATCATTACTTTTGTCATCCTTTTACACAATAGATAAATTAAAGAAGCACAAGGAAATATTGAATTTCTCCTTGTTCTCTCAGTCAGTGGTTGGATGGGAGGTAATTGAGTGGGGAATTCTAGAAAGAAGTATCTGTATGAAGGTAAGAATCTGACCTTCCCTGTTACACACATATACACAACTGTATAAACAGGAAAACTGTGCAGACATGTTTGTTGGTGTGTTTTGTTGTTTGTTTGTTTTCCCCCCCAAAATGTTATCATCTAAGCCTTTTCTTCTCCCGATTTTGATTGCGAGTTATAGCTGAGCTATATATATATAATATTATATATAATATAATATTTTATATATAATGTATATTATATATAATATAAATATAATTGAACAATCTCTTTGTTACCAGCTTTACGGTGCTGTGGTTTCATTAATGCTATTTAGAACTTTGAAAAAGTGATGCTTTCCATGTGCTTTTTTTCAAGCTTGCCAAAATGCTGAGCACTGTCAAAGTTTATGAGTCTGTCCATTGACTTAGGAATGAATTTGGATACATTTTATGTTGGCTGATTTTCAGCTTTTTCAGAACTGGAACTTCCTTCCTCCCTCCAGCATCCCAAATCGTTAACGTTACTTAAGTGTTTAAAAAGTAAACAAAGCTGTGGTTCTAAAGAAGCTGCTGAAATTTCCTTAGGACTTTCTACTTACAGAAATCAGTAGATGAGCAGATTTTTCACAAGCAATAAGGCAATGTGCATAATAAGTATGATTTTGCAAGAGCACATGCTTAATTTGGAAAACGCAGACAAGGATAGTGTAATCATAGTTCTTTTGGAGTTGTAAAATTGTTTTAAAAGATGAATTTAATGTTTTGGTTTTGTTTTACTTTCTATTTCTAATTAAAACTGATTTTTTGTGTTGTTTGAAAAGATATTCTAATCCTAATAAATTTCACCAAGTTTCAATGATTATGTGCTCTCTGATAATACCATGCATTTATGTAGAGTATGTGGTTATTTTTAGTATTTTTAGTTGAAATATGAATAAATTGTCTGATATTTTAAATTTCAGAAGTGACCCCCTATAGTTTATTAGTGTTTGTGATAGTTTATTCCTGTTTGAGCAACATAAAGATGGCTTATAGTACTAATTAGTATGAAGAGGTCTATTTTCTGAAAGTTTTTATTCTTTATGAAAACATTGCAACCACCCTATAACCACACCTTTATATAATTTAAATAAAATGAAGAGTACAAGAGAAAATATGCTTAAAGAAGGTATTATCATAAGTGTAACAGTTTTCAAATAAGTCTCCAATTGCATTTAAATTAATTTTCTTGGACTTTGTTTCAGCAGCTTGGAGCCAAAACCGATGTACGTTCATAGCACAGATACAGTTTACGCTAATCTGTCTGCAGTTGTAGAGAGGCTTGAAACACTTCATTATAAGGCCTGAATTATGGTGTCAGTCCTCGATTTATGGCTCTAATGTTAGTTAACTAATTAGAAATGTAAAATGTTCCAATTCATTTACATTCATCGTTCGTTAACTAGCTATCAAGAAGTGATGGGAACTTGAGACTTTTGAAGGAATTTATTTAGCCAGATCTCCTGGCAACTATTTTTTTCTTCCTTCCAAGAAGACGTTATTTCCTTTTCAACATAATGTTAACATATGTGTAAGAACTTTGTATGTGTCAATAACATTGTCTGAGTTGCATTTGGATATCAAGCTTTCTTTGAAAAGGAGTAAAACCTTTCATAAGCAAAAAATAGCATCTCTCTGGGAACTGAATGTCGAGAGCTGTCACGTAGCAGGTTCTGATCCCCATTCTCTTTTCCCCAAATCTCAAAAGCCTGTTGTCCTTGTGAGACATTTGAGAAATGGTTAGCATTTAAAAGAAACATCTAAAATGTAATTTATTTATAACCACTTGTCAGAAAGTAACTACATCATTATTTATTTTATTTTAAACAAAGTGTAGTTGTTCTGTTTCTTTCCTTAGAATCTCTAAGGTTTTCTTTCCCAGAGTGTTTCTTGTTATAAAAGTGAATTAAGAGAGGCCCAAAAGTTAGTTCTGGTCATTTTGCGTGATGTTAGGGTTAAGAAAGCACTGAGGCAAAAAAAAACATTTAATGCTGGTGGACAGCAAGTTCAACCTGAGTCAGCAGTGCACCCTTACAGCCAGGCACATCAGCCACCTACGAGGCTACATTAGTAAGACTGTAGGTAGTAAGGCAAAGGAGAGTGATTTTTGCCCCTGTATTGGCATGTATGAAACTGCATCAGGCCTTCCAGATCCAGTTTGGGGCTTCCCAGTGCAAGGAAGACTTTAACATACTTGAGCAGGTCCAGCAGAGACCACAAGATGATGAGGGGGCTGCAGGACATAACAAATTGGGAGGGGCTGACACAGCCGGGAATTTTTCGGACTGCAGAATAAGACTCTTTGAGGAGGGATCTTGTTGGTGTCTTCAACTGTCTAGTAGGGTGGTGTAGAGAAAATGGAGCTAGAGTCTACTTTGAGGTTCATGGTATTGGGATGAGAGGCAACTAACACAAGCTGATTGAAGGAAAATTCTGTTTGGATATTGGGGAGAAAAAAAAAAAAAAAAAAACAACCCACACCATGAAGGTGATCAAACACTGAAATAGGGGGCAGAGAGATTTGAAAAATCTCCGAGGATGGAGATCTCATCTTGACTGGATTCAGCCTTGAGCAACCTGGCCTGATGTCAAAGTTGACTCTGCTTTAAGGAGGCATTTAAAGAAGATAACCTCAAGAAGTCCATTCCAACCTAAATTATTCTGTGATTCTGAATTATCGTTAACAGAATATCCCAAACAAATATTTCACTGGCTTCTTAAGCCTAGAAATTAATTATAAACAAAAAGTTTTGTGGGATATGGGTGAAAAATTACTGAGTGCAACTCAGTGGCTTTTATTCTTCATGAACTAAGGTTTGATGGTCGTAAAGATCTCTTCTTATTTAGAAGAAAACCCACAAATATATTACAGTGAGGAAAGCTGGCTTGGATTAATTATACACCCTCAATGATACACACTTTATTATTTAAAATGTAAATGGTATTTGCATGTAGCCTGTGCAGAATTTCCTAAATTTATTCATGGAATATGACATAACTGCTTGTGAAAATAGTGAGTTGGGTTTCAGAGATCACAGCTATTGGAGATATTTGGTCTGCAGATTGTTCATCCTCAAGGCTCGAAAAGGATGGAAATATTCCAGGAATAAATTCATGGTAGGTCCTTGGGTCTCATAGACTGAGGGTCTTCCAAAAACCTCAAGGAAGAAAAACGTGAGTCGTGACTCGCTGAGAGGTGTAAGATCTGCTGTTTGAAATTTGCTGTGTAGGTAGAGAACCTTACACCTATATCTATAAGGAAGGGGAGGAAAAATGAGGAATTTCTGGAAGGACTGATTATGTTGCTATAACTGAAACATGAAAATTGCAGTAGTGCTGTATGGATGTTGCTTTGATTGAGTTTATGGATTGAGAAAGAGGTTTGCCACAAATAGAATGTATGTTGGCTATTGGAAATCCTCTAGCGTCTAGAAAAGAGTACTTCCTGTCTTTGTTAATGACCATTTTTATGGTCATTTGAAAAAAGAACCTACCACACGACTGTTAACATGACCATTTTATGGTAACTTAAACACACAATCAGATTTTGATAAGGAAATACTGAAAATAATCTGAAACATGCAACTAATTTTTTTTAATAATTTTTCTTACTAACAGCATGAATTGCTGAAGTGGTTCATTTCATGCAATTTCAGTCTTGCTACTACTAAATTAAATGTGCTGTTGTGAAGATGAATTTATATAGTTGACTTCTGAAAGTCCGAAGTATTATCATTTGACTGAAAAGTACAGCTACATAAATATGCATAGACCTAACTCTTAGAGATGTCATTTCTAATTTCGATGCTTGTAAAACCACTCTGCTTACTGCTGTGAAACATAGACCACAGAAGATACACATGTTATTTCACATTCTGGGAAATGCTGCATTTATTTCTGCTCAGTCAGCAGTTGCTGGAGCTGGAACAATGTGCTATCTGGTTAAAATTCTTCTATTTGTCCTCTTTATTAAATAATGAATCTTCATAAATTTCCTGACAACCTTATGCTTATTACTATTTAACTGCTATGCATTCAGTTAAGTTATAGATTTCTCAGGGCTTGATCCTCTTTCTCTGTATAGTAACGAGAGTTATGTTTTTTGTGTGTGGAGTTAATTGGAGGTTTTGTAGAGAAATAAGCAGATCTTTTGTAAAAGCCTTGTCCCGCTGAATTAAAGAAAACATATTCACTTGGGGTCAGAATTTAGCCTAGAAGTTCATTTGAGCATGTTCTGATTTGTAATAAACTGATAGTTTTCAATGTGAAAGGCAGATGTTGGTTATGTATCATGTCCCTAAATCCTGATTTGCATTTTAATACACTGTGTTGTATTTTTTCAAATTAACTGTATCATTTGGCTTGTGCCTGTTGATTGCTCTTGGCTATTAAAGGAAATAGACTAATCATAAAGCTATCAAAATGTTGTGAAAATTAAAATGGTTCATTAGCAAAAATCTTATGTGCTTTAAAATAGGTGTGATTACTAGAAAACAGAATACTTTCAACTTTTTCCTTCCTATTTCATGATTTCTTTTAAAGCTCAAAGAAGTGCACAGCTTACAGAGCATTTTTAGACAATATGCAGTTATGAAACTTCTTTGCATGATTGCAGCAAAAGGTTACTGAATTACATGGTGGTGTTAATGTGCCTGTAAGTGGGAGCAGGCAATTATTGTTTGGTATTTGTTACCTTGAACTACAAAAGGAGAAAAGCGAGTTGGAATATAATCTAGTGGTGACTCAAAACTCATAGTATTACATGAGGTTGTACACTGACACTGATAGGGGTAGAATCTATGTGTTTTAGCCCTATTTGATATTTAGTAATAAGTTTGATATATAAAGTATGCAAGTGTTTAGCAGTGATCATAATTTAAGAAGTAAAATGTCTTTAATAGAAAACAGCGTTTGAAAATCAAATTTTTTTCTAGTAGAATAAAGATATTTTGCTAACCAGTAAGCTATTTGACAAATTAAAGAAGTTTTTAGACTGTCTGTCTGTAGTGGCCTCTTTTTAGTTAAGTAATCCAGCACTTTTTCCTGATATAAAAACAAACAAAAAAAGCTTGCAAAAGCCTTTAGAAAAAGGCTTTTAAAGGATACCCTACAGAATGGGAATCAGAGATATTTCACATTTTTGTCTAAGTGTGATTATCTTCTATATATTCTTCTATATAGTCTATATATTCTTCTATATATATTTTTTCTATATGTATTTCCTATATATTGCAGTGTTAATGACAATTTCCTCAATTGTTTTTCATTTATTATTGAGGTAATCTAGTAGCATTTCAGCAGTGTAGTCTACTAATAAAAATAATCAAAATGAAGGAATTAGTTAACAGAGAATATTCCACTTTCTCTTCAGTCACAAATAACTTGCAACTTTCACATTGATTTTCTGAATATCTAAGAAGTTTTCAGAAGATTCAGGAAAAAATAATATTAGTTTACTTCAAGATGAAATATATACATATAATATATAGAGTTAGAGACACATGCACATATTGCATGCATGCTACAGTAGTTTGTGTTGATTTGTTTTACACTATGTGCTTCCCAAATACGTATTTGAAGCAGTTATGCTGCTTTTGACAGTAGTGTTTTAGAACTAAATGTTGTGAATTATTTTTAGATATAATTATTTTTTTATTTTATTTATATATTGGGATTTCAGGGCTACCAGATATTTCTGTAATATTGATTTTTCAGGAATTTGGTAGATAATTTATTGATATGAAAGACTAAGAACACTGTGAAGCTGCTGAAATAAGAGACGTTTAAGAAAACCTGAGGACCCATGCATGCTCTTAATTTTCCCACGTCTTTTGTTTTTTAGAACAAAATTATTTTAGACCCAATGACTTTCAGTGAGGCCCGCTTCAGACCTTCTCTTGAAGAAAGGCTGGAGAGTATCATCAGTGGAGCAGCGCTGATGGCAGACTCTTCGTGCACGCGAGATGACCGCCGGGAACGAATCGTAGCCGAGTGCAATGCCGTGCGGCAGGCCCTGCAGGATCTGCTCAGCGAGTATATGAATAACGTAAGTTATACGCTCTTACTACTGACTTCTTTTTCAGTAGATGATTAAACCTTTCTGAGGCTAATGCTATGACTTTAATAATTAACAAAACCAATAATGTGTCTTGATACCAGGAGTAAAGGTAATGCTATTTGAATTATTTAACTTTTTAATATGCAAATGTTTGACAGAAGTTTGGTACAATTAGAAGTTCACAGGAATTAATTTTGGCCTGCAAAGGAACTTCGTGCTCTCCATAGCTTTAACACTAAAGTTTCTTCTTATGTAATAAATAGCCAACAAGTATGCCTTTTGAGGTAAAATACTTTTTTAATGAAAACTGAGGGCAAGCGACATAAATGTGAAATGCCCTTAGAATTATTTTCTGAATGAAAGTCACTACAGTTAATTTTCAACGTGACTTCCACTGTGCGGTGGTGGTTATTGTGTTTGTTTATGAAGATGTTACCTGTAGATACTCATGTGAGGTTGTCTGTTTGCTGTGTGGGTTAAACTGTTGAAGGTCTTCACTTGCTGTTGGAGCTATTAAATATTCAGTTGCTGTGAAAGTAGTGAGTTTAGTACTATTGCTGTTCACGCAAAGAAATGTATCTGCAGTAGCTTAAATACAGCTATCTGTGTAGGGTTTCAAGAGGTGTTAAATTGTTCAACATGGTGTTAACTTGTAGGGCATAACCTTTGCTCTGTGTAACTTATCCCAGAGAATTCTCTCCGCCTAACATTGTGTATTAAAACTCATCAGGACTACCACTGTGTCCTCTGGAGGATGTGTGAAAAAGTCCTAAGCAAAATTAACAACCTTTTTCAAAATGGAAATGTTTGCAAACAGATACCAGACTGAACATCCTATACTTTGCTGTTTCTTGTCTGTCATTGCTACCAGAGTATCAGGTGGCACGTTTTGATCCTGTTTTGCTAGAATCATCAAAATAACGTTGAAGAGAGCGTTCAAGGATGAACCTTTAACATTGTGACTTTCATCGGTACTGTTTTAGTTAGTTGGTTGAGTGATACAATGCAGTATCAATAGTGCAAACTTCTGTCCTTTAGTCATTTTATTGTAGAGCTCAAAATTAACTATGACGTTTTTAAGGTATTATTCCATATAATAGAGTCACCTCAAGGAATAGCTGTTTCTGATGGTGCAGAATTTACAAGCATATATTATTTGCTTTTTGGTTTTTATGAAGTGATAGTTGAGAGGTTCTTGTACTGTGAATGAAAGCAAAGTCTATGCTGTTGTGTGATGGGTTACAAATTATAAGGAGAACATGAGATAACAGGTGATGAGACTGTGGTGGAAGAGGACTTGCTGGATTGCTTCCTACAGAATCTTGCTGTGTACAACTATTACTGTTAGGTGAAATCTTTAAAGGTCTTTCAAAAAAACTTTGAGAACTGATGGATTGTGGCTTCCTATTTTATTGTGGTGCCTTTTTTACATACACAGGTTTTTGGTAACAATGCAATTTGCCCTTGGAGCAGAAACGTTCTTATTTTATTTCTGACCACATTTACAGAGGAAGGAGAGTTTTAAATGACTGTAGGCATTTATGACCACACTGAATGTGCCTAATACAGTTTCATCATGTTTACTTAAACACATTATGGTGTGAGCATCTGCTTTTATGGTTACTGTGGTATGTTTTTTTAATTTGTCTTCCTCCTTTTTTCTTTTTTGGAGTTTTTTTTCCCTGTTCTAATTAGTCTGAGCTGCCCAATTCCTATAATTTTTTATTTTCCTGCTTTATATTGGAATGTAATCAATTTAAGCTATTTTTTACAGCTATTGAGTAAACACTGTAAGAACTGAATGTATACTTAGGTTACATAAAGTGAAGTGCTTCTAATTTAAACATGTCTGGCATGGTAGATTTTGAGAACGATATTGCATTAAACGGTGTCTTCCAAGATGATCTTAGCAGATACAAGAGACGGGATTCAGTTTAGAGATTAATATACCTAAATTTAGATTGCTGTACATAGGTACAAACAGGTAAACTAGGGGCCTCAGTTCAGTTGTTTAAAGAGAGATGCCTAGTGCCACTTTAAACGGCCATTTTAAATGATCCAGTGCTCATTTGAACAGAGGCTCCTCAATCTGCCACTCAGAGGCACTTGGATCTACCGTAGATCTTGTGTCGTACCTGCCAGCCCCACTTCCATGTCATGTATGCTCTAGGAAAGAACAAATGGCCAGACTCCTACCTTTATCAACTCATTTGAACCTCGGTTGGTTAAGCTTCTGTTATAATTGATGGAGATCAGATCAATACCGGAGATCAGATCAATACTGCCAGGGAACCTGAAGAGCCATTCAGATGACTAAGTGTTATAATCTAGTATGGGATAAGCTAAATAACTCTGGACTCCTCTATTAACTAAATCCCCATTAACTAGGATAGAAGATTAGATACCTAGCTTGTAGGCAGCTCCTGTTCAGGCATCTATATTTCACCCATTTATCCACCCTGGCAGAATTTGCTTTAGTATTTAACCTTTTGCTTGAAACTGGGGATGGATTTTTTGGGGGTTCACAATAATGCTAAGCATGTTCATTATGACAAAATATTGCACTTGGAAAGTTTTTTCAAAGCTTGGATGAGTTTCAGAAGAGTAAAACTGAAAGGCATACACCAAACTGCATAACATGACACAGTTATAAGTCTGATCAAGAGGTGGCTAGACTGTCAGAGCATGTTAGCTTTGAGGTGATTTGGCGAAGGTGGACATCTTTAACACCTTCTGCCCACATAGCCTTAAACCATTGCAGTCCTTCTCTCGCTGTAAAGTCTGTGAAATTTAATAAGACATTAATGCTTTGGGTTTTTGCTGGTTGATAATATCTGGAAAATGAGAGCTCATTTTTGGCTGATGATTGTTGATCAAATGTGCATACTGATTTTGATACTTGCCATGAGATTCAAAGAACATAGGACAAATTAAATATTTTGTGGTCATATTTAAAGGATACAGAAAATGAATTGCAGGGTGTTGGCAATGTGCTGTACGGTCAATGTTAGTTCAGTCCTTCTCCAGCTTAAAATTGTTTCTTTCAAGTTATCTACTTCTATGATTTGGGTTCAGAGAGGTGTTTCTTTTTGTATACAAGGACATTTCTATTTTTCGGTTGTTAAGTAGATTCCATATTCCCTTTTACCTGTTGGATATTTACCCTGCAAAGTCTCATTATAAATTGGTTGTGGTTTATGTTCTGTCTTATATTAAATTTTCTTAGAAGCTAAGTAAAATATCAAGTGCAAAAGAACATACTCAGAATGGAGACATCGCTCTTGAAGCTTCACTGATCTTTTGCTTTTGCACCAGTGGATGGTATTGGAGGCATGAATTGGAAACTGGAAGGTTTACAGGCAGCTGTACAAAATACAAGGTTGGCTATGCGATGCTGCATACTTTCTAGCATTTCAAATGATGAATGCTGAAGGCAGTGCAAGGAGAAAAAAGGATTGTCCCAGGTTTTGTGTGCATTGTTCAGTTGTAGCTTCCAGCTGAACAATGTAGGAACTTCTGCCTTTTAAGTAGTATAAGTTGTATAAGAAAACCTCTTCCACCTGCAGAACACCCGCCTGTGCCCACCTCTTTCTTAGAAAGTTCCCTGTAGAGAGGCATGTGTCTTATCTTCTGTGCTCCTGCGGGGCTTTTTAAGTACATCCATCATATCTCCTGGTATATTCCCTGCCCCTGAGATCCGTTTTGTCACTAGTTGCTTTACCAGACTTTAGTGGATCAATATGCTCTGCTACATGGGAAGGGAAAATTTAAAACACAAAACAATGTTGTTTTCCCCATTCATCTACCCAGTTTTTATGGATGCATCACAGACTAACAAGTAGATAATGATGTTCTTACAATTAGTTATATGCCAAGGGTAAAATCTCTCTGTGTACTATCCAGAGTTTTACCGAAGTAAGTTAAAGCTGTTTACCACTTCAGAAAACTAGATAGACAGATGCCACAGGTCATCTTATCGTTTGGTGAGGAGGACACAAGATTGGTGAAACAAAACTTCAAGAGGTGAGGCATAGGGATACGAGTTTAAAAAAAATGCAGATGCTCACTTTCAAAATATTGGCAACCGAAGAAAAATGCGGAAAGAAATTCTGTAAAGAGGGGGACAGGGCAGATTTCAATGCAGATGAGTAAAAATAATGGTGGTTTTGCAGTTGTACTATTTTCTGGTATAAATGTTTTAGGAAAAGTGACAGAAATGTATTTAGAGGACTGTGAAAAGACATGGTTGGAGAGGTGTGTTTTGGTTCCTCCTTTCTTCTCCTCAGATAAATGTTGGTTTGTTCCATTTCCTACGTGTCAAAGAAGAATTTTTTTTTTTTTCAAACTGTCTTCACGAATGTTCAGATGTTCTAGTCCCAATTCAGTGATTATTTAAGCAATTATTGTTGTGGGAGGTTTTTGAATCGTTATTGCTGCAGGAAAATTAGTCCCTAGGATCTTTACCGGTTCTATGAATAATTGTGCATTTGCATAGTATATTGCATTGACTGGAGTCTCACAGTACATAAGCCCCCTGCAAGAACTTCTATGGAGATGAGATATAAATTGTTTCATTATTATTTGTGTATCTGGTAATATGTATTACTTTCATTTGTCTTATCGGTAGCTCTGTCAAAATATTTTCCCAGCATGGTATCTATTATTTCTATGCTGAACTCAGGTGAACTTTAAAGTCTTTTATTTCTGGGAAGCGGGGGCCGGAGGAATCTCTGTCTGCTGGGTCATATGACTTTTTTTCCATCTCTCAGAAAATTGGTAGGGTTTTTTTCAGATTCTTATGTATGTGTGATAAATCCCATCATTTATTTCAAAATAAAATTACATTTCTAGACTTCTATCCTACAGAGAAGAACTAAAACCAGCTCCACAGAAGCTCTTAATACAATTGTTTTCCATTTGTCTAAATGAACAAATTATTTAATGGATGGTTAGTTTCCTGCTGGTTTACTCTCCTGGATCCTTCATGATTTGTATTGCAGGCTGTCAGGGAGGAAAAATGCTAGAAATCTGGGAGTTCCAGCTCTTAAACTCAGACTCCTGGATTAGAAGTACACTGCCAAACTCATATAACCCAATGCTGGGCACCCTTTCTAGCAAGCATCAGGGTGCTGCTGTTTTTGTGTCTGAATAGGATAAAAAAGGAAGAAAATTATATCTTTAGAAAAATATGCTTAAAAAAGGATGCTTTGAATTCCCTGTGACATCGTCGGTTTCTGTGCCAAGCGGAGAAAGACTGAATTTTTGGTTGCTGGGGAGTACCAAAGAGAAATTTGGAAAGCAGTTGACAAGTGAGTAAGCCGTGACCATTAAAGACCCCTGCAATCACTTGACTACTGGCTTGGCATTAATTCAAGTCTCCATTTGAAAAGGCATTTAGTATCTGATTCAAATACAGGGTTATCTCCTTAAACCTTTGGGCTCATTATTAACCCAACCTTCATCCTTAAGCCTTCCTTTTCCTCTCACCCAGTGCTCCTGCTCCAAGCTTCTACCAACACTTCAGAAGAGCTTGAGGTTTGTTTTTATTGTAATTGGGTTTTGGGACAGGGAATATTCTCTTTATCCGAGTGGAATGAACAGTCCTTTATTGAAGTCCTTGTATTACTACTGATGATTTAACGTATAGACGTGAGGACCAGAGCACTGCAGGCTAGGCTTTTTTTGTTGATATTTTACTGATATTACCATAGGAATAAAGTTGCTTAGTGTTCACTCTTTGTAATCTTGTTCTCTAAAGTTACTACCCATTCCTGATGTCTGTTCACTATAACCGAGATTCGATAGACTCTAATTCCTGTTTCCTACAGAGAAGAAAATGTCATGTCTGGAAAATGCAAAATATAAGGAGACCAAATGAGAAACCACAAGTCTACAGACAGTTTTTCTTCACAAATATATCAGTGAAAAATTTGAATTGCTCAAAGTAAAATTGTAGTGCTGCAGTACACGAAAATGAAATGTCCTTAATGGACAGCTGAAGTTACTGTGCTTGATTGGAGGACGAAAAACATGATAGCAAATGAAAACCTATAAGCTCTCAAGACACTGTCAGCTTCATATTTAACAGCTCCATCTGAATTCATATTTAAGAGAAAAGTAATAATTCTTGTGTACGTTTCAGTTCTGGTGCTGACTTGCATAAGGTTAATCTGGGTGACAGTGAGCAGTAAATTACAGTTACGAGACAGAGAAATGTCCGTGGCTGTCCTGAGATGAGTAATCAGGGATGAGTGACAAGAGTTAGGCTGCTGGGTCATCAGGATCGACTGATTTAGGCATGACCGGCTCAGCAGGACAATTTTTCCGTTGGTACCATTGTTGAGTTCCTAGCTTTCCGAATATTTTTTAGAGGACAATGGCTTGTTTAAAGCTTCCTACTATTTCAAGCTGGAGCTAAGCTATTTTACTATTGACTTTGCTCTTTTAGAGGCCATATGCGCAGTTTTGTCTTTCCTAACTTGGAAGAAACAAGTAGAAACACAGTAGTTATTATTGGAGGAATAGGATGGGCAAATGTTTTATGATGTGTCACAGCACTGCTTCTCAGTCAGTTTAGGTTTCTTTGCATGTATGCATCCCTCCTGAGTGCCTCGACTTCTCATGACTGTACATAAATCACTGTCTAAGTATGTTACATACAATGCAACTTGAGCCACCTTTTGATGAACGTTCTAACTCTTCTTTTTCGATGATAACCTCACAGCCTCATAGGGGTTGCCCAGTATTTTTTGATAGTTTCACAGAAATGCTGCACTGCTTACAATTGCACAAGTGAGTTTTGAATTATTTATTCATTCCTGTATTTTCTAGTTTTGCAAGTCCATGTTCAGTGTTTGTTTTGTTTTTCCTAGCGGATCCAGAGAACCACGCTGATGTTTTCCGTCAGAAACAAATAGAAAAGCCCTGTGAGAAAGTAAGACTTTATGGCTTGGAAGTGACAAATATGCTAACAATTTGTCTTGACTTCAGGTTCTGGTGGTTGTAAATTTACACAGCCCTGTGGTGGTGTTTCATCTGTTTGGACCAGTAGATTTTTGAATTTACTGAATTAATATTTATGGGAGAAAATGCTGTTTCTGAACCACAGTGCTGATAGCTTTTCCCTGGTGGTGTCTACTGGAAGAACATTTTATAGGTGTCTCCTATGTGCTCTTTGTCTTTAAAGCCAGACAACAATATGTCATGAGCAAAGTTTTGTATCTCTTGTTCAAATATAAATAAAGCACAGGAGGTTTTTGGAATCTAAGGCTCAATTGCTGTATTAAGTTGAGTGATGTTTCTGACGAGATATTTCCCTCCAGTTAGGGTGGAAGTTTTCTAGACTGCCAGTAAATCCAACCAAGTGCCTGCATGTGACAACTTATTTTCTCACTTTCTTTTATATCTCTATATAATTAATGAAGCCCAGTGATTGCCCTGAAGGGTTGGAGAAAAAGGGTCTAAGTTATGTTACATTCCAATGCCTCACTGAATTCTCTTCCTGATTATCACTTTATTGTTATTCCATTATTAAGTAAACTGCATTTTTAAGGAGCTGTTTAAATCTAGACAAGTTCATTACTGGAAACCACGCATTTAGTATTTCCGTAACTTGAGGAGCGAAGGTGAACTTCCCTGCAAACATTGCGACAGGCTAATGTATGTAGACTTGTCCAATACTTTTTCCTGTCCAGACATCTCGGTAGGTGGTGGGTCATGAAGCTAACAGGCTTTCCAACTTAACTTTCCACATCATATTAGATGAAGGGTGCGGGGGCGACAGGTATGCTATTCCATTTATGTGGGTAAAAAACTCTATAGAACTTAATGTCTCAGAATAGTTTTTGGGTAATATTTTGCAGAGCTAACCACCTTGTGTAGATCTGATAAAACATTAAGGAGCTCCGTCTTACTACTTCCATGTTTATCCTGTCTATTCTACTTAATATTCCTGTTGGTGTTATTTTGGGTACTGTGATTGGAACTGTTACCTGAACCATTTGGTTCTCAGCTGCTGCTGATAATTTTTTTCAGGTGTTTCTGTATTTTATATCCCACAACCTCTTTTCTTATTGGAAATTAGTAGAGAAGCCAAACGGAAAGCAAGCCAGGGATTAGTATGATTTTTCAGCAGGAGTACGCTCTGTCCACAGGAATTGAGCTTTAAAAAGTAATATATTGTGTGGCATTCTAAAATACCTCTTGTAATTCAGGTAATATTATGTGAATATATTGCCCAAGAAGATCATGTAATCTCGGTCGCTAGATGTTTTTGAAGAGTAGGTAAGAGGAATGACAGAAGTACATCTGATCCAGTTTTGGAGAAGAGGGTTAGACTAAGTGACAAAGGCCGTATTTTTTTATTTTTTATGATTTTAAGTTGCACACACACAGAGCTGGTTTAGGGACAGAATGGCTTACCTTTTCAAAGGTTTTCTCACTCTTTTTTTTTTTTCTCTGAAAAACCTTTCCAAGAGCAATATTTTTTGGGGTGTTGGTTTTTTGTATTGGTCGCTAACACAGAAATGGGAAAGAAAACTCCTACTTCCCTTCTCCAAATTCTGTGAATTGAAAAGAAAAAAATTCTTCTGAATCCCATCTGAAAGAGACAAATATAAAAGGCTTGTATTTTTTTTAAAGTGTATGTAGGTATACGTCAATATGGGTAGGCTCATAAAGTATTTAGGAGACCTGTGAGAAATTAAATACGAGGAAAATGGAGATGGAATAAGATTAATGAAAGAAGTCAATAGAATTGACACACGGTTTTGTTCACACATATGCAATATCAAAGTTCTTTCTTTTATCTTCTCTAGGTTCCACTACAATGTATTCAAACTGCTGTTTTACATTTTATATCATGTCTGGCTTTTCAAGAAATATTAAAAAGATAATTCTTATGCATTTATTTTCAGCTGCTATGAAGCAGTTTGTAAGAAAGATTGAAAACAATTTCTTTCCAGAAAATAATGATACCTGTATATAATAGTAAATATAACTTTGTTTATAATGATAGTAAATTGTCATATGAGCTAACTTTTGGGGTGTTTTAAAATATAGAATGACCAGAGTTACAACTAATACAGAAAAAATTGTCTTCACAACTGTGTTTTTGTTGGTGGTGGTGGTAGTGGTGGTGCTTTTTAATGTTCTTCATCCTTTTTTGCTTCTCAGGCCCCAGTACAACCTATACACATTTAATATTAAGAGTCTGTTAAGTTGCGGTGGAATTTAGTCACAAGTTTAAATTATTTGCCCGAGATTGTTATATCAACAGTCCCATTTCTTTGGGGTCATGAGGACTGACAACTTCCAAACCACCAGTTCAACCAGAGGTATTGTATCTTCCTGGTGTGGTTTAACCCCAGCCGGCAACTAAGCCCCACCCAGCTGGTCGCTCACTCCCCGCCAGTGGGATGGGGGAGAGAATCGGAAGAGTAAAAGTGAGAAAACTCGTGGGCTGAGATAAAGACAGTTTCACAGGTAAAGCAAAAGCCGTGCATGCCAGCAAAGCAAACCAAGGAATTCATTCACTCCTTCCGATGGAGGCAGGTGTTCAGCCACCTCCAGGAAAGCAGGGCTCCATCATGCATAACGGTGACTTGGGAAGACAAATGGCATCACTCTGAACGTCCCCCGCTTCCTTCTTCTTCCCCCAGCTTTATACACTGCGCATGATGCCACATGGTATGGAATATCTCTTTGGTCAGTTGGGGTCAGCTGTCCCAGCCATGTCTCCTCCCAGCTTCTTGTGCACCTGGCAGAGCATGGGAAGCTGGAAAAGTCCTTGACTAGTGTAAGCACTGCTTAGCAACAACCAAAACATCCCTGTGTTATCTACACTGTTTTTAGCACAAATCCAAAACACAGCCCCATATTAGCTACTATGAAGAAAATTAACTCTATGCCAACCAAAACCAGCACACTTCCACATCCCTCTTGACATCCTTGCCAGTTCACATCAGAAAATTTAAGTTGATCCAGCATTAGCTCACTCAACTTCTAAGAAACATATTAAATAATGATTATTTTATTGGCGTCTCATATTGTCTTTTTAATCATTACTATTTCTAATATATTCTAAATTTCTATCAGATCTTTTTTTCTCTGGATTTTTCACTTTTTTCCTGTCTTTACCTTTAAAAGTACTGGATGCCTAATCAGGAAACACTGTTTTTTCCACATGTAAATTCAAATGTTTTAGTCTTGTAAAGAATTTAAATATACAGGAGAATTCTGTAAATTAGATTTGCTCCTTTCTTTGCTATTTATCTTAGTAGGAAGGAATGGCTAGTGATTAAGTCACAGACCTGGAAGCAAAGTTATTTGCCCTTTATCACTGATTTTGTATGTTCATATAATGCTTAGTCTTTCTGGGCCTCTGTTACTCTAACATTAAAATTGAGGTCATGTCAGTCTCAATTCGTTAAAGTTTAAGTGCCTTGAAGTTTCCACATTAAAAAAAAGCTGTAATAATATTCCAGTATTTGTATAATTGTAGCATTTGTTGGAGGGTGTGCATAATGTCTGTCTCCTCAAAGACATGGAATTTCTCTCAATTTAATTTCTTCCTCGTTAAAGACTACCTGAATCTCCTTAGCACGTGTACTGAATGTTTGCTATAACTGGGCAAATGATGAATTTCTTTGGTTTGCCTATTGAACTGAAAACTGGGAGAAGAATGACGTGGGACAGAATGAAGTGGGCACAGCAGTCACCAGGAAGATTATGGGGGATTTCATTTTGATGATTTTTTTGTTTGTTTGTTTGTTTCTGACCAACAACCCAAACCACTTTCCTATAAAATGTAATAATAATTTCCTACATGCCATAGTTTGGAATAAATGATTTATTAAGTGGACCCCAAGTTCACCAATACTTTGCCTCCAGAAAACTTACCTTTTTTGACAGACGTATTTATTATTCCTCTTTGTTCTACCTCGTATATGTATGTATGCATACAAAATGCCTGGCTATACTTCTGACACCTTATCAGAGTATGTGCTTATTTTAAACTCAGTGTATTCAGGTAAAAAATGGGGGGAAAAAAAAAGGCATTGCATTTTCTTCCAGTGATTTTCATGTTTTAGCTCATTTTATTTTGTATTAATTAGTTTTGGTTTTTTCTGAAGTGTGTTCTTACAGAAGTAATGACTTCTGCATCAGTGCTTTTAATATGCTGGAAAGCATTGCCTTAATGTTTGCAAGACTTAGGCTATCTGAAAATAATGTTGTTATAGCTATTTGTTCACCTGTAGAAAAATCCTTTATCAATCTTGTGTATATAGTGTGATTCATAACTTCTATAATTTTTCTTTGTACTGAAGTTAGCATTTATGGGTCATTAATTTCTTGGTTTTCCATGTCTGCAAGTCAGTATCATGAGAGAAGTTTTTCATGCATTTTATACTGTACCAATAGCAACATGATTATTCGCTCTATGTATACCTGCTTTTGGTGTACGGATCTTGCTTTCAATATTTGCACAGTCCAGATTAACATTGTTGTGCATTGTATCCTTTCGGATGCAAAGCAAAATATTCCCAATGCTCATACAGTTATTGGGAATGCGTCAAAATAAAATAAGCACGGACATACTGAAATTAGAGAGCTTTCAGAAACCGACATCAAAAATCTGTGTCTCCTGGAGGCTACATAACATTTTCTGTTCACTTAACATTGGGGTTTGGGTTTTTTTTTTTTGGTATGCATAATGTGTCCAAATTCTGGTAATCATGTGGAAAACCTGAAGGCAGGAATAGAAACATAAAGAGTAAATTAGCTATGCACATTTGTTTCTCTGAGGTATTATTATTCTGCAGGTGAGCAGAGGAGGGAGTAACTGTAAACAGGCTTGAGCTCCATAAGGGTGCAAATGCCTATCAGCGATGTATTGTTAAGGACATGTTTGTCCTTGTTTAGGAAATAAGTCCATATAACTCCTCTTGAGCATTTTCAGAATCTGACGTAGCCAACTGTACTAACATCACGATATACATTAAATCAGCTCTGAGCACTTTGTAGTAGTCTTTTTTCATTCTCGTTATGATCAGAGGGCTGGAACACCTCTGCTATGAGGACAGGCTGAGAGTTGGGGTTGTTCAGCCTGGAAAAGAGAAGGGTCCAGGAGACCTTATTGCGGCCTTTCAGTACTTCAAGGGGGCTTATCAGAAACTTGGGGACAAACTTTTTAGCAGGGCCTGTTGCGATAGGACAAGGGGTAATGGTTTTAAACTAAAAGAGGGTAGATTCAGATATAAGGAAGACATTTTTTACGATGAGAGTGGTGAAACCCTGGCAGAGGTTGCCCAGAGAGGTTGTAGATGCCCCATCCCTGGAAACATTCAAGGTCAGGTTGGACGGGGCTCTGAGCAACCTGATCTGGTTGAAGATGTCCCTGCTCATGGCAGGGGGGTTGGACTAGATGGCCTTTAAAGGTTCCTTCCAACCCAAACTATTCTATGATTCTCTGATTCATTAAAAGCTGGTAGGAAGGACAGAGGATGTGAACTGAAATTTGTCCCGTTTAGTACATTTGATCATCATTTTGATAGTCAAGGATACACTTTCCCACAGGCAAAGGTCAAAACTCTTTTTCTATTAGTAATGTCCTTACGGTATTTACACTTTGATTAAGCAAATCTACAAAAGTAGAAAATAACATTAGTGTGTGTAAACCTCCGGTTTATGTATCCTGCATGGGTTTGCATTATTCGGTTTTTGTTTACACAAGGAGTGTTTTTACAAATGAGAACAAGGCAGTGTACATTAGTGATGGAAAAATTCAATACAATTTAGAGAATTGTCATCTGAAATGATGGTATTAGATGTCCAGAAGAGGGCACACTTGCACACCAGAAAGGTTTTCTACATCACTAAAAATCTGCATGCCGGTGTGGTACAGCTGTAATCAAAGAAAATCTAATAATATAGAAAAAGAAGAGGTTACCTTGTTAGTAGTTACAGGATCTTTAGAAAAAAATAGATTCAAAACGTTATTTTTGGGGAAAAAAATATATTTTAGTCAAATTAATATTAAGTGCATGAGCTTTCAAATAGAAATCAGGTGTTAATTTCTAGTTGCATTTTTGAACGGCATTGATGTTGTGATTTCAATAAGGAATTTGGCAGACAAGGGCTAAGAGCCTCTCCTGCCCTTTTGAAATTATTTCAGATGAATATGTATGATGCAGAGCTCAAGAACATTGTAATACAAGATAATTAACAGTCAAATATATGGTAATATACAATGAGATATATTAGTGTTCAGTGGGAGTTGATATTTGACGTGGGAAATTCTCTTACGACTTCCTAAATACAGTAGAACTGCTAGGACATCATGTCTTGCGACACAGTAACTCATCACTTTTTCCAGAATTGTGTATTAGCCAGACACTGGGAGCGCATGTGGTTTATTTTTATGTTTTTACCTGAGAAATGAAAGACAGAAAAAGCATCTCTACTGTAAACAGTTCCCTGAAACTTCCTTAGTGAAATAGTAGCAGGGAAAGAGGATTGTTTCATTTCTTTTAAGATGACTGAGCTAGAAGAATAATTAATCTTCATTTTTGTTTGGATTCTTTTTGGAATTTTAAATATTGATCCAATTTTCATAACATTTAATAGCATTTGGAAACTTTGTCGGAACCCTTCCTTTTAACAGATATGGCAACTGTTTCAAAACATTTTCGCATGCATCTGGCTTCAACAGAATGAAATGAAACATTTTGTGAAATTCATTTGTCTCTAATAAAACTTTAAGCTTATCTGCTTTATAAAGTAAGCTACCATTAAGTTTAGGGTAATATATTGACCACACATTTTCATAATACATATGTTATGTAGGTTTTTTTATATGTTTGTCAGATTAATTAACTGCTACCTTGACCAATTCTTTCATTTTTTAAGCAATTATTTAAAAAGAAAAAACAAAACAACACTAGGGGAGTGACAACCCAGATGGATGCATTATAATTGCAATTATGCATTAACATTGCAATGAAATTTATACATTTCAGTGTAAAATCCGGGCTCCTCAAAATAAAATTCTGTAGCTTTAAGTGGACAATGACTGAGCTCTTTCTGAAATGATCTAAAATACCTTGGGGCATGATGTGTAGTAATGTAGTTACTATAAGGCTGTCAAATGCATTGCCAGATAGTATTTGAATCCTGGGATCAGATAAATTAGATTTTAATTGCGTTTTAAGGGTAAGCTGAATAAGTAGATAAGGTAGAATTAACCAGAGACATATTAATGTGATGAAACCTTTGGTTCTCTTGAAGCTATTGTATTAAACACCGTACAATCTCCTCTTGAAAAGAGACATCATGGTAGAGTAGAAAGAGATTGACAGTGATAGGCAAGATGAACAATGCTATCTAACATAATCACATAAACACATAATAACATAACCACATTATCTGGAGCACCGTAAACCCAAGAAACTGGAGAAAATTGCATTAGATGTATTTTATTATAGTGTTTTGAAGGGAAACAAAACAAATAAACAAAAAGTCTGAAACTGAGTTTTCCCAGGCTGGTGGGACCATTCACCCAGGGACTTTACTGAGGCTATTGAATGGTGGGGGTTTTTGTTTCTTGTAGAGCAGAACAGGAGCTGCTGCAATGTGAAATGGCCAGAACACTGGCTTGTGTATTTCTTTTCTCTATGAACTACCTTATGATGGTTTTGCTCAGTGGACTTTTTATTTTTATTGGGTGCATGACATTTTTACTGGTAACTTCCTTTTGTCTTCCATATAGGCACATTCAGATGATTAAAATGTTTCAAAAATTACAAAATTCAAGCACTTGAACTCATTTGTTACTCCATTATTTTATCTTTAAACACATTTTTTATCATCTAAAGCAGAACAATATGATTAATGACTAAAGGCCTTGTAATGCAAACTTTAATGTGAATAATTTATTGCATAAATAAAACCAGGGGTCTATGTCATGCATAAGACTCCATAATTGCAGTAAGTATCCAGAAAAAGTAAGGTGTGGTTTGGTTTTGGGTTTGTTTTTTTGTTTTTTTTTTAATATTCTTACATAAATAAGAAAAGAAAAAGAGGAAAGAAAAAAAAGCAAGAAAGTGAGAGGGGGACTTCGTTGTTGTTTATGTCAGTCATAAATACATTAGTTCACTACAAAATGATGTTTCATTCTTCTGACTGGGTAGGTGAGCAGAAACCCTTATGCCTCATGCAGTACTTCTAATTTCTGCATATAGGATGAGGACTTTAGAGCCAAATCCCATGGATGTCAGTGAAGAGTCAGTCATCGTTACACAAATGCGTAAGGGATTCAGTTGGGAATATAAAATGCCTGACTTCCAGTATATAGGTATGCCCAGGAAAGGCAGTAAGGCTAACTCTCAAGATTTAAAACTTAATTATATATGTTGTTAGATTTGGGTCTTGGGGTTTATGGGAGCTGGTTCGTCCTGATGTGTTCTGCGTGGATAGCCATTACATGGTTAATCCAAATGTTCAGTTGTAAGCATTTTGTCAGTGTGAGTTTAAATTAAAGTTATGAAATCAGATGTTTAAAAAAACAAAGCATAAAGAAGATAATGTTTTGCAATTTCATATCATGGTTTAACTAGTGAAATACATTTTGAAGCAGAAAGAGGCATTTTTTTTGCCTTTTTTTTTTTTTTTTTTTGTCAGAAGCTATTGAGGAACTTTGTTAAAAGAAGTCTGCCCATACCTTTGATGAACATAAATTTTATTTCTTTCCTCAAGCAATTTTTTCCCTCCTTTCAATGGAAATAAATAAATAAGTGAATGAATAAATAAAAGGTATGCCTGATTGCAAGTGTGTAAGACTAGACTTACAAAGTGGATCTACATTCAACCATTTGTATGTACCAAACAATAAAACTTGAAGGCTCATTAGCTTGGAATGACCCAACTGTGTTTTATGCATAGGGGTCATTTCCTTACTAATGAACCACTAAGCCAGATGGCTAACCCCACAGTATTCTAATTGCATTAGTGTGATTTAGATTTTTAGGCAAATTGCTTTTCTTTGCTTTTCTTTGCCTTTTTTTTTTTTTTTTTTTTTTTTTTTTTTTTACAAACAGGAGCTAAAGGGACAGCTTTTTCTAGAACTGTGTAAAACAAAGTATTTTGCCTTAAAAGATAAATGGCTAAGGTGACTCTGTACTTCTTAGGGGTTTATATCAATTTGTAATATTTTTGCTGATTGATGAGAGTCTGTTAGATACTATCCTTCCTGGGAACTGTTTTGGGTAGCATGTTATTTTGACTGTCTTTATCTATATTGGATTTTGTTTCAATAGATAATTAATCAAACCCATTCTTATTGCCTCATATCTGAGTGCATATGAAAATACTTACATGTCAAATGCAAAAGAAGAATGATTCTGCACAGGTGACAGTGCCAGAATAATATTTATTTTAAATGTATGTTTTCTTACAGAATTTTTTCTTGTCTTTATGAATGTAAGATGTTTCAGGTGTTTAGGATGAGGAATGGTTGCTCATTTGGGCCTGGATTCATATTGCTCGAGAAGCCTTTTTCAGGCACGTAAGTGAGAAACCTGTTCATTGTGGATTCCCCCAAGCCAGCTGAAAGAGACTGATATCTTCAAAGCACACTGTATTTTAAGTGACCTGGATTATTTTCTGGGGGTGCCTTTCTCTCACCATTGACTAAATTGCACACAGGGCAAGTTTGGAAATGACATAAAAATCTGCGTAGAGAGCAGGCCTAAAGAGAAGAGTACTTAAAAGGAGGGCAGTTTATGAAGGACAACTTCAGCAAGATGCTTTGAAAGTGTCTTTCAAACATATTGTGCAAGTATGGTCCTTTCAACAATCCCACATTTGAATGAAATTTTGATGTAGCAAATTGTTAGCATCTGTTACTGCGAATAACTTCATAGAGTGATTTGCTCATATCTGCAATGATGTTAGATAACTATATATATGTTCTTAGCACTGAAAATTGGTCTCATCTTCAAAGAAGGTGGCTACATTTGGAGAAATAAGAACATAAAATGGCTCAGAATAAAGCTTTATCTGGCCTAGTATCTTATCTCTGATAACGGTCACGGGGGATGACTAAAGAAGAGTATAGGAACCTGACAAACATACTGTGATTGTGATTCTTTGCAAAATTTATTATCTTAGCCTCCAGCAATTTATGGTTCAGGGAGTTCCTGAACCAAAGGTGATATTTATTGTTTAAAAATGAATAATCTAGGATCCTTACTTACACAGCCTACAGAGCATTGAGATTTTAAGGGATTTACACAGGTCTTTAGAATAGCTATTTTGCGTCATTATGACCCTTTTTTTTAACCCTTTTTTTCCCCTCTTGAGTTTTCAAAGATATTTAGTCCAGGATGAATTAGGAAGGGGAGAATTTGACTCAGTAAGGAAAGGAGAGGTGTGAAAACTATTACACTTTGGCAATTTTATTTGTAGATGTTTTAAAACATTTTTGACCCACGCTTTGTAGACATGATCAACTTTAACCTGCAATTGTTTCCATTTTGAATACTGAAACAAAACTGGACATGCTGCGTTGTGTCTTTTAAATGTATCAAGTCTAATACTTTGAGATTTGCTTGCTTAATTTCCACCTGCTACTGTTTTCCTGCTATGCCTGCCTCTCACTAGCACCAGTAACTTCCAAAGCAGTGTGATTTCCTACTGTGGGAAGTCTGCCTCAAATTAGCTGTGAAGATATGGAGTGGGAGATGGTCAGTGTATTGGATCTGCGTGGCAAGGTTTTGGTAGCGGGGGGGCTACAGGGGTGGCTTCTGTGAGAAGGTGCTGGAAGCTTCCCCCATGTCCGATAGAGCCAACGCCAGCTGGCTCCAAGACGGACCCGCCACTGGCCAAGGC
>WAAD01027785.1:118373-133585 GCA_013389945.1 Fregata magnificens
AAGAACTGTAGCCCGTGGGAAGGACCCACATTGGAGAAGTTCATGGAGGACTGTCTCCCATGGGAGGGCCCCCACGCTGGAGCAGGGGAAGAGTGTGAGGAGTCCTCCCCCTGAGGAGGAAGGAGCGGCAGAAACAACGTGCGATGAACTGACTGCAACCCCCATTCCCCGTCCCCCTGTGCCGCTCGGGGGGAGGAGGTAGAGAATAATCAGGAGTGAAGTTGAGCCTGGGAAGAGGGGAGGTGTGGGGGGAAGGTGTTTTAAGATTTTGTTTTTATTTTCTCATTACCCTGCTCTGATTGGACTGTTAATAAATTAAGCTAATTTCCCCAAGTTGAGTCTGTTTTGCCCATGATAGTAATTGCTGAGTGATCTCTCCCTGTCCTTATCTCGACCCACAAGACTTTCATTATGTTTTCTGTCCCCTGTCCAGTTGTGAATGGGAGTGATAGAGTGTCTTTGGTGGGCACCTGGCATCCAGCCAGGGTCAACCCACCACGGTCAGGAACCCCGTAGTCTTACTACGTGCTTCTTAAACAAGCCGTGTTAAAAGAAGTCATGTTAAAAAGTACAGCATCTTCAGGGTAGCTGTGTGGTGTGATCAGAATGCAGAAGTCGAATGCATTTTCTTTGTCAGAATATATTATAAAATGTTTAGTAAATCTTTGCTTCTGTAACAGGGTTCTCCTTTAAGCAGTCAAAGTTAGAATCAGGGCCAAAAATGCACAAGATAACTTTCCTCGGAGAGGAGGAATAATGCAGTGTCAAATCATGAGAAAAATAAAAGAATTTTAGATGTGAAAGTGCAAGAAAATCTTAACACTGTTGTGATTTGCCAATGCTCATAAATCTGTCTTCAAGAACTAGGACGCAGGGCATTTTCAATGGAGATACTAATCACAGTGAAAAAGAAGAGGTATTTTTCTGTTTTATCCTGATTTGAGCTGATATCTCTATGAGTTCATATTTTGCAATGTATCGGGGGGCGGGGGGTGCATGTATCTCACATTTTTAGCTTCTGTCTCTCTTAACCAAAGACAAATGAAGTCTCTGACTGAATATTAAGTGTTAGGAAGAAAGTTATATTCAAGTCCATCGTTGCTTTTAAGATTTATTTGTGGAGGTGAAACTTCTAGCTTCTAATTGAGAATGTGAATCCGGTCTCCAAATCATACCTTAATTTGTAGTCTGGGAAATGTAAGTGGTGCTTTTTTCTCTTTACTTAGTGTTGCCAGACTACCTGAATGAGAATAATACAACTGGTTTTTGTCAAACCATATAATTAAATGACTATGAAAACTAAAGAGCATTCCATTCACTGAAGAGTGGTTACACTTTCTGCTGCCATGTAAGCAAAATTGTAATAACAAAATGATAGTGTCATATGCTGTGTACGTTTTTGTTAATAACAAATTTAAAATGATAAATACTTTTCCTTCTGTAAAATTCTTACTGAATCTCTTGAGAATTCAGTAGCACTGTAAATGTAATCTGCAGTTCTTTACAATTATAGTTTAAATAGACCAAGTCTAAAGGGAGTCTGCCTATTTGATTTCCAAATTTGCATCACTTAAAATCCAATCAGACCAACTGTTCAGATTTTTATTAGATATGAAATACACGAATGGGTTCAAGGCCACGCTATGTATAGCAAATACATGCCTTGTTTTACAGCATGGATTACCTAACTTGTTACTTAGCATGTGGTTCGACCTTCAGCCCACAAAGACTGCTTACTGACTTCTTGAATTGTTACTATATTAAATCCTTCGATTTTCAGTAACTGGTGTTTTATAGTCCAGCAGATTGCATTTGATTTTGTGCATTTGTTGTAACATATTGAGTTTAACGGATTTATGCAGGAATGTAAACCAAAAATAATACAGCAGGTGCTCAGAATTTTAGAACACAAGGGCATTAAGCTTGCAGATGGCTGATACGGATAATGACATTGAATAATTTAGTGTGGAAGGTAATCTGGTTTTGACAGAATACATTAACATTTAGCCAATGCATACAGGTGTTTGGGTAGTGATCTGCGTGGTCTGATCTAAGGGAGACCACAGTGACTGTGTGAAGTGCAGCATTATAATCTCACTGACTGTGCTTAAAAAAGGAGGATCTGTTCAGAATGTGCTAAAATAGATTTAGAAGACCCTCAGTACTGCAGTCGTTAAAATATTTCTTACTGTGTGGTGTCATTTTTTAATTTCGATCATGGGAGAATAGGAAGAATGTTTATTTAATGCTTTGATTATAATTGTATGTTCATTACAGGGTGGACCTAAGAAAACAAGGAGGAAGAAAACATGGCAATTAAAATAAGAGGTTTCTCTCCTGTTCATGTCCATGATGTCAAAACATGGCCTCTACCTCTTCCATCCAAACTCATGATGAGACACGCCAATCTTTTTGCTGTGGCAACATCTTTAAAATATAGTAGACACAATGTTAGTCTTGGTATTTGAGAATTAGAGGGAAACAATCAGACTAATAACCTGCGACTAGTGTTCAGATCAGCTGGCAGAAGCTCTTTGGGTTGCATATGCTTGGCTGTATATGCATTCCAGTAACGAGTTGTGTCATATTTTTGCAGTTGTCCCTGACACACCCAGGCAAACACACACAGAGTCACAGATCATGTTAGTTTGTTTTATTTCAGCTTGAAGTCAGTTTACCATCACTATTAGTTTTGTTAACTGATGTCTGGAAGAGAGTGACCAATTCTCCCCAACACTTTAATGAAATATGTTTCTCTAAAATCCATATTAATAAAAGTAACAAATATGTGTACGGTATTCATGATGACATTGGATAATGAGTATGTAACTTGAATGATGTACATCATCTTTATCAAATTTAATCTTGATATGTTTTCAGACAAATCCCGAATAATTTTTGCCTTGGCAAGAATGAACCTGCCAGTTTGAATATTTGGGGAATAGAATAGAATAGAATAGAATAGAATAGACTCAGTTGGAAGGGACCTACAGTGATCATCTAGTCCAACTGCCTGACCACTTCAGGGCTGGCCAAGTTAAAGCGTGTTATCAAGGGCATTGTCCAAATGCCTCTTAAACACTGACAGGCTTGGGGCATCGACCACCTCTCTAGGAAGCCTGTTTAGTGTTTGACCACCCTCAAGTTAGGAAGTTAAGGAGCAAAAAAAGTTCTACTGTCCATTTGTAGTAAATGGTAAACTTTTTGGTGCCCAGCTGCAGTGCTTGAGCCATGCATCATCTCTTGCCAGCCATGAATGTGTCCCTGACTGTAGTGTGTGATCAGCAGCAGAGCTGAGCTAATCCAAATTTCCAGCTTTCGGCAGAAACAAGGCACAGGGAGCTTGCTGAAGGAGACATTAAGGTTTGATTTCAGATGGAGCCTTGCATAGGATGGATCATTTTCGTGACCACTCAGGCACTGGTTGAGTCCCTGGCTGATTGTCATTATTGAACCCAAATAAGAATCTGATGAAAGAAAGGGAGGGAGCTTTCAGCAATGTATAGTATAGGGGTTAAATTGAGTTAAACTTGCTGTTTTCTGCATCTTTTGTCTTCATATTCAAAAAGGCAATAGCTATCAGATTTTCCAAAAGAAACTAACACTAGGTTAGCCAAATGTGGAGAATTTCTGTTGAACAGTTAAGTTTTTCAATATCATAGGAAATTGAAAACTAGAGGATAGAAAGGGAAGAAACCTTAATACAGTTAGCACTCACTATTTTTATAAAATAAACCATAAGTATTATGAATGCCAAGAATAGCCTAACCATCATATTGATTTTATAATGTTGTTCCTGACTCTAGTGTTGCAGTGCAGTGACATTTCATTACACCCATTGGAACTATAATAACTGAAGTGCAACACCAGCTGATGGAAATGAAATTAAATCTATCTTCAGTAATAAAGAAGTGACGTCCATGAAGAATAGAATACAAACCAGTTTTCTAGTTTTATAATGTTCAATTACAACAAGCTATACATAAAAAGTAGATATTTGTTGTAGCAATACTTCTTATATATCAGCTAACAATCAGATGACCTAATTTCTCATCGATTCTCAACAAAAAGTTCCTAAAATAAATGCATCTCCAACCACACTATTGTGAAATTTGTATTCTACAAAATATTTCAAAAAGTTTCTTAAATATCTTCACATTTATGGTGACAGACACACAAAAAAAACCCCAACCCTTTGTTGGGAAAACATAAATCTGGCCCCGCTTTGATGCTTACACAAATACAGTATATCTGGAATTTTTAAGACCTTGAAGTACTAAACATTTAAGCAACATCAAGAATTACTTTGGATAGGAAATTCATCCTGTTTATTTCAGTCACTGAGTGGTAGTAAGTTTGTTTAAAATTCATAAATAAAACAACCCCCTGACCTAAAAACAAATACACAGTCTATATATTTGCAGTCATAGGGATGAAATGTTACTGCCTGCACAAATATCAAGATCCTGAGAGCAATTTGGCTCTTAAAGCATTCATAATTCATATGTTGTCCTTGCATATATTATCCTGACTTTTTCCAGGTTCTATTTTAGTATTTGGAAGTGTCTTTAATACCCGGTTACTACATGAACAGATAGTAGGATCATGTTTTCAGATCCCCATGCACATTTTGGCTTGCATAAGAGGCCCAATAATGAGAATGGGAGAAGGATATCTTGAAAAGGGATTTGAAGCTAGAAAGATGGGAAAATGTAAAGAAAAATAACAAATACCTTTTAATTGTAGAGAAAAGTTAATTAACATTAGTGAGGGCTGGAAATTTGGCACAAGACAATTTTTGCAAATAACACGAAGGATTTACATCACTTGTCGGGTTGGTTAGCAATGAGGCCTTTTAAAAGGAATGTTGTTTTTTCATTGTCTTGAGGACATTATTTTTTTGATAATGAATTTAAAAACAAACAAAAAAACCCCAAACAACCCCACAAACAAATAAAAAAACCCAAATAAAAATACCCACCTGCATTTAGTTTACAGCCCTCCCCCTAAACCAAAGAGCTTGTGCTCTTGTTATGGAGTGCTATTTCCCCGCTGTAACTGTCATGACTGTGGAAAATACCGGTAATAGGGGGTTGTGAAAGAAGTTAGATAACTTTTTTTAAAGCTCAAACTTAAGGCAGCAACTTGACATTAATGTATGTCCTGATATATATATATATATGTGTGTGTGTGTGTATGTGTGTGTGGTTTATCTGATTCAGAGCCTGGACAGACAAGGAGTGGGCAGAGACAGAGGTACTAGATGAAGCCTCTCAAAACATTAGGCTGAAGTACCTGTTTTTTAGTACTTGCACAGGCTTTTATGACAGACTATGGTAAAAGGCTGAAATAAGCTCCCGTGTTAATGCGTGTTATACAATACCCCAACATTGCCAATCCAAAGTAAATCTCCCAGTAACGGCAACAAGATGCTTGACCGAGAGATATTCCTTGTTTTGTTTAATTGTTTTCTTAAAGAAGATAAAAATTACTGTCTTTGCTTGGATTCCTCATCACTCTCCCTTAAACACAGTTTTTACCCTTGACTAACAGCTTAATCTTCCAGGTCACCAACATGGGGAGGAGAACCCCTTGATTTCCTTATTGACCTTTTATCTGAATACCAGGTGAAAGAAGTTTATTATTTGATTCTGGACATCCAAATCATCACTTGAAATGCAAATTTTGCTTCCATTGTTTTGCTGGATACCAAAGGCCTTTGCAAAGGTATTTGTTATGGCTCATCTGATTCATGGCATTCTGCTAAGGGTTGCTATAACTGGATTTTGTGAATCCAAAGAAAGGAGAAGCTTGCATCCTTTATGGAGTCGTCATAGCCTGATGCAAAAAGAGTACTACTGGACTGCTAAAGGATTGGACTTCACAACAAATATATGGATGGTTATAGTGCCCGATTCTTCAGTTCATGTTCTCAGTGGGTTTTTGCATAGCTTTCTGTGAACTGCAAACCTTTATTAAGAGAGAGGCAAGACAGTAGATTTCTCATGTTGTGGTATGTTATTGCAAAAGAAATTATATACTGTATGCACGTTGTGCCATATATAGCACATGCTGCAAAAGGGCATATTGTAGCTAATTGAGTAAGGTTTGGGAAAACAAAGTACTAAAATTTGTCTGTTTTAGTTCATTTAGTTCCCCTTTGTGGAAGAAGGACCTAAACTCAGAGTTGCAAAATGACCTTTTGAAAGAGTTATTAAGAATTCAGAACAATTCTTACCATTTCATCTCGATCTTGATGTCTGTATTACTCTTAGTAGAGTCATTTTCATTTCCTTGTCTCCTTTCCAAATTTCCTGACATATAACTGACAAGATCTACCTAGAACATAATGCGTGAAGACCCCAGCTGAAAGGGAGCAGAAGGAACCTGACACTGGGATATGAAATGCAACCTTCGCCTGTCACTTTATGATATTAAAGTGTGTCTGGCACCTGTGAACACATTTGTCTGAGGGGGATGGTAAAAAGTGCAGTTGAGAGAAGTTAGAAACTGATCTGGTTTTGCTTTATAACGGTCTTAATTTTTTTTTTATTTTTCTCATATCAGAAATTTTATGGTTTTGGGGGACCTATAAATATTTTCAGTTTTCCTCCAGGTTTTAGAAATAATATTTCTTGCTACCCTGGTATATTTATTTTCTTAAATAAGTAAAGGGGGAGAAGTAGGTAATGGCTGTTGGGAAAACCTGATTTCTTCCTGTCCTTTTTAACACTTAAAACCGTTTTCAATGAGTTCTTTTAAAATACTCTTCTGTGGATAGACAGCATTGGGGGGGTGGGGGGGCGGCGTGGAAATCAGTATCTGGTTTTCATCATTATTGTCATTGTACCAAGGTGGCTAAGGGACATATGTGCGAGTTTACTTGCCCATAAACATTGCATGCTTTGTTGGCCTGATAAAAGGAACTTTTGTAGCTAAAAATGTCTTGGACTTAATTAATGAAGTTGAAGAAGGGGAAGCAGGACAGTCCCCAAGGTAGTCTACATCTATGAGAAGGGTTGATCTTCCAGTTGGTGGTTTCCTTACTGAGTTGCTAGCTAGCATCTGTAATTTCTAGCAGGGAATTCTTAGCAGGGAACTCTAAGGAAATATGGCAAACTTCCCTGAAGTGAAGGGGTTTGGCATTTAAGAAAAGTATCAGTTTTCCACCAAAAGCGCAGTCAAGCATTGGAACAGGTTGCCCAGAAAGATTGTTCAATCTCTATCCATGGAGCTTTTCAAGACCAGATGGATAAAGTTCTGAGCAAACTGGTCTGGATTCATACCTGACCCTATTTGGACTAGGTGACCTCTGAAGTCCCTTCCAGACCGAATTATTTTATGATGCTGCGATAGTTAAGAGAGTTTGGGCATGGCGACGGCCCCTTTGACACTCAGCGTTCTTGTACATTTCCAGCTGACAGGAGTTTGTATTTCTGACGTTTTGCAAAGTGTGGTAGAACTGATATTCCCATCAGCTGATGAAGCAGCACAAAAGTAGGATATTAATTAAAAACGGATACTGATTTCTTATACAAGGGTGGTACAAAGGTACGCTTAACTCCCAGTTGATTCCCCATATGCCTCTGCCCATTTTGAAGCTAAAAGCAGATGTTGGGTATTCCTGTGACATTTGCTTCTCTTTTGCTGATTAATATAATGGAGAAGGGTCATAGTGGTAGTATCTTGGTTTTTTCTCAAATTAGGAAAAATAAAAAAGGTCTTTACTACACTAGCTGTAACCAATGTCTTAAACTTTGTGAAGTAAATTAGGTGTAGGGGAAATGTGCATTGGTTCTTTCTGTGGGCCCTGAATTCTGCAAGCAAAGTATATTTCAGAATAATATACATATGATTAAAAAAATCAACAAAAAACATCCTCTTCTGATGTTTTTTACTTGAAAATCATGAATTGCTTTACCAAACTCAATGACACTCACTCTCTCTTTTTTTTTTTTTTCATTTTATGACTGCATACGTTTTATCAAAGAGAGACTTAAGTTGCTTAAGTTAACCAGGAATTTACAAGCAGAACTAGAAATGCTAGTTCTTGTCATCGTATTCTCTACTCAAAAATTTATTTGAAACTTTTTGTAAGATACCAATAATTAAAAATCTGTTGTTGAGAAATGGGGAATGGATGTTTATGACATGTAATTCGAAGTTTAAGATGAATGGTTTTGCAAAAATAGTATATATTTGTGTCATGGTTTAACCCCAGCCGGCAACTAAGCACCACACAGCTGGTCGCTCACTCCCCGCCACTGGGATGGGGGAGAGAATTGGAAGAGTAAAAGTGAGAAAACTCGTGGGCTGAGATAAAGACAGCTTCATAGGTAAAGCAAAAGCTGCGTGCAAGCAAAGCAAAATAAGGAATTCATTCACTCCTTCCCATGGGCGGGCAGGTGTTCAGCCATCTCCAGGAAAGCAGGGCTCCATCACCTGTAACGGTGACTTGGGAAGACAAACGCCATCACTCCAAACATCCCTCCCTTCCTCCTTCTTCCCCCAGCTTTATATGCGGAGCATGACGTCCTATGGTATGGAATATCCCTTTGGTCAGTTGGGGTCAGCTGTCCCAGCCGTGTCCCCTCCCAACTCCTTGTGCACCCCCAGCCTGCTCGCTGGTGGGGTGGGGTGAGAGGCAGAAAAAGCCTTGACCCTGTGTAAGCACTGCTCAGCAGTAACGACAACATCCCTGTGTTATCAACACTGTTTTCAGCACAAATCCAAAACACAGCCCCGTCCTAGCTACTATGAAGAAAATTAACTCTACCCTAGCCAAAACCAGCACAATTTGCTATGTTTAACACAAGTAGAATTTACATCGGGGCTTAATGGTCTTATGTTCACATACACTTTCATTTCTTTTTCTATTCTAAATCATTTAGAGACAAAAAGAACAAAAATTGTGGAAATGTGCAATAATATTTTTTAAATGTTTTTTAGACGGTTAGAGGGGATTTTTGTTATTTTACCTGTGAGTTACATTTATTCTGTCATTGCTTTTCAGTACAATTTTTCTTTTGCATGTTATGAGACAAAATAATATGTGTAAATGAGGTGCAAGCTCACTTGCAAACTTTCACTATGTCAATTTGTAGTTACATTTAAAAGTTATCAACATATTTATGTTCCTGCCAAGGATGTTGAACATTGCCCTCCCCCCCGGCTCCCCAAATATATGACTGCAGTTTGCAAATCAATTAGCTAAATTTGAAGCTTGAAGGCTACGAGCCAAGAAAGCAACGTTATTAACTATGTTACCTATGTCATTACAATGTAAGGAAACTTGCCAGGTAAGTTCTTTGCTAGTTATTATTTCCAATAGGAGATTGAGTTATGCGTATTCTAGGGAAAATGATGTTCTGCAAACCCCATCTTTCATGAAGTAAAAGAAGACTAATGAGGGCCATCTTTGTTTTAGAGAATAAATTGAGATTCCTTGTGAATGCTTCAAATTTCTCAGTGTGTCTGTATTTGTACAGGCAATCTGTTGAAACAGTGGTTTGCATTAGATTGTGTTAGGTCATGCTAATTTATAAGTTAAGAACTCACCTTTAAAATAAGTTTCTATTGCTAGTTTTTTACTAGTGTTCTTTGAATTCTGTGAGAGTGCCTTGTGAGTTGTGTTTGCGGTTAACCTAATTAAAACACATTGACTGTAATGTAAACTGTGTTCCAACTCTGAATGTAAAACTGCCTGCTATAGGGAGCAGGCTTTTAAAATGTGATTTATGAGAATATAGGCTTTTCTTTATCTATTCATTTTTTGTGATGGAAGCCCTTAAAAAAGATGAAAAATATTAAAAAAAAGTTCAGTAAATCCCCAGAGTTAACATATAATGTCCTGATCCCATGCAAAAAAGAATTCCAATTTAAAATTAGTGGGCTTCTAAAGAGCTCTATCCAATAATATCCTATTTGTTTTTCCCAAGGTATTTTCTAAAGGACTCCGGTATTTGAAATAAAAGTGGAGTTAGGTGGCATTGGAAAAGAGTGTAATTTTGGTTAAGAATCCAGTTCACATTTGATTATTTTAAAGATTTTACTGAAGGTAATTTAATGATAGTTTACTATGGAATCAGCATGTCATTAGACTGTCATCAGTTTTAACTTCATAGAAGCCACAGTAACATAACTAAATCATGATGTTAGTATTTACATACTGAACTTCTTTACTAACAGTATGTATTTAATTAGTAAAGGAGATACAAGTAATTAATCATTTAAATATTAATACTGTAGAGGTTCATTTAGGAACAGAGAAATCCTGAAATAGTCTTTAGATATTGATCATGTGTTAGAGATTATGAGAGGTCTGCACGTTCCGTGCAAGGATGAGAAGAATTAACACATTTTAAAATACATTCAAGGATGTATAATAGAGATAATATAGTCATGCCTGCTTTTGTCCTGTGTAACAAGCCACGCTGATAAGATTTGACTGGAGCCATGATGTTGAATAGAACATTTGATTTTCAAATAGTGGTCAGGAATAAGAACTTTCTAATTCTGTGTTCATAAATTCTGTTTTCATTCCAAAAGGCATTTTTTTGCCAGTCCAGACTCTAAGCAGAGGCTCCTATGCTCTGCTATTCCTTTTATTTGTCTTTTTTGGGAGGGTGGTGATGTGACTGATGATTAGCGATGTCATGTCATTGCCCCTCTCTGCTTCCTCACCACCTGAACATGTGGCCAGGAGCAGGAAAAGTTAGTTACATCCTCTGCTTGGAGAGGATCTGAATCCCAGCCTCCCTACTTATAGGTCAGCGTGCTAACCAGGATGCTGGCTGGTTTGGGGGGATTGAAAGTACCTTTCACTTTTATATTGAAACTAGTTTAATTCAGTAGAAAGTTTGTGTGCGTGTTTGGGGCAGGGGGTTGTTTCCAGCACAATGTGCTTGTTTGTTTACATCTTTTGTTCTTTTTTTTTTTTTTTTTTTTTTGTATGTGTCATGTTCTTAATATTTGTTTAAAAAAAAAAAGAAGAAAAAAGAAACAATGGTGTTTACACAGACCTTTAAAGGCTCAGAATAATAAAATGAATATTATGCTCTAATTTCTGGGAAAAAAAATTAAATCCATATTCAGTGTGATAAGAGAAATCACAAATTTTCTGTTCACTTCTTTTTTCCCGGAGCTTTGTGGAAAAACAAGTTTTCTTGTATGGATCTCAACATGCTTACAATACTTTTCACTCTACTTTAAGACAATGATTGTTATCCAATCTTAGAAGACAGGCACTTCAGGTGAGTGTTTAACGCATAACGATTATGTTATTCAGTGGGTAAATTGAAATGTGGGGAAGGCAGAGGAATCGTTCCTTTGTTCTCTACCTTCACCAAGCTGAAGGTAGGTGACATTCAGCAGTATGTGACTGATCTGTTGCTCACAGTCTTGTCTTTCTACTATACAAGTTTGGAAAAATCTGCCTGTCCATTATAAATGTAGTAGGACATTAAGATTCTGCGTGTCTTTAATGAGCCACTCACTCAATTTTTTAATGTGTAACTAATTTCTCTTTTAAAAATTATAGATCAGTGCCGAGATTAAAATAAATACAAGCATTGAAGATTTTTTTCCTTCAGGGCTATAGCATGGAAATGTAATCACCCTGCAAGAGAGCTGGGTTCTGAGAAACGAGGTCACCTTGGCAACAAAATCTTCTATTATTGTCTGAAAGAAGCTAATCAGTGATTTGGCAGAGCAAGAGAATGATAAAAGGGATCTCTGAGCCATTTCCTCTCGTTTTGGTCCTCTTCTGCTGTACAAGATGACGGTAAGGTGCTTGTATCAGAAGCTGGAGGAGGCTCCTGCCTTTCCTCAGTGCGTACAGACTCTCAGAGCACCAAAGGGAATTAGTGAACCCGCAAGAGGGATAGGATGTATTCAGCTTTTTCTACTGATCTGTAACAGCTTGGCTTTTATTCAATGACTAAAAGCGATGATGTGTTCAGAATGATGCGAAGCCTTTCCATATATTCCCATGTGCTTGCTTGTTCTGTTGTGTTCGCCCTGGAGGATTAGACTGAAACCCACGAGGTCCCCGTCTTCGGTGGGATTCTGGGAAATGAATGAGTTCAGGTGGTGGCTACAGAGGACTGGTGGGTCAGGACTGATGCCTGGGGATAGGTAGCTGGGCTGTCCCCTTGTGGGATGGTGTCATGTACAGTATCTTAATAGTCACAAATTTTAGGTTTAGTTTTAAGTTTACTACCAGAAACCTGCTTTTTTTCCTGAAAGCTTAAAATATTTTGATTGGTTCTTCGAGTAATAATGTACCTTTTGAACTTGACTCATGTAATGTATCTCCCAAATCATTTACATGGACAACTTCTAGAGATGAAAATATAATTGAATCTTCTCCCTGCTTAGGTGGGCAGGGAAACTTTCTGTTCTTGCTTTATTTATTTGCTTTTGCCTTTCTCTGACACCCTTTTGCTAGCATCGCGTTTGCATCGCTCGTCGCTCTAGTAATTAGTTCCCACAAGTTGCCTATGCCTTTTTTATTTTCTTGCTGTGGTGTGCTTTGTTTGTTTGTTTGGGAGGATAAGAGAGAGAGGATTTGAAGTATTTAACCCAACTGAAGTCGTCTTTGCACGGCGTATTTGGATGAAATGTAATCATGTGAGTTATACTAGGTATCGCACTAGATGATTTAATGGTCCTCTTTGGCTTTGCTTTCTATTGATCCGTGGATCAATAGCAAAACAGTATGTATTTACTTGTCTGAGTATTAGCCTGTTTCTTCACCCAGAAAACAATTTCTGGTATTGTCAATAGGGCTTACAGTTACAATGAACTCTATAATGCTGAGGTAGAAATTACATAGGAATAACAGGCTCAGTCTTGCCCTGCACTTTGCCTTAGAAAAGAAACATTTGAGTCAAATCAGGTAGAGGAGTTACGGTACAAAAATTTGCCGTGGAACCTCTGGAATTAAATTCAGTGCCAAGAGAGGAATTTTAGAGTACAGAACTATTGTCAGTGTTGGACCTATTCTCCTGCATTTTATTTAAAATCTTTTTTTAGTTTTCTTGGGGTGTTGCAAAGTAGAATAACCTGTCGTAATACGGAGAGTTAAGTCCCTGACACTGTGCAACAGGACTACTTTTATCAATTGCTTCAGTCCTCCTGTTCTAACAAGAGGTCTTCTCCTTAGATGAATTCACAAGTCTGAAACCTGGATCTAATCCCGTAAGTGTCTTATTTTCAGCTGTACTCAAGCACTATTGATATTTAATTTTGCCTCCTGTCCCCTGTTTCTTTCTGTGGGCACTTCAGAAGTGACACAAGAACTACCCTGAAAAAAAGACTATTAAATACTCAAATGAATTAATATGCACAGGCAGGAGATTGGCAAGGCACTGACATAGGCCTTTGCTATATCTGAGCCTAATAGTTCTCTCCATTTATTAAATCAGTTATAACATATTACGTTAAATGTTGGAGTCCACAACGAAGCACAAGCATGGTATGAGATGTTATCTGCTCAGAGCAGGAAATTAATTATTTTCTGCACACAGATAGCAAGTCCTCTTATTTTCACCCATCGTTTGGTTACAGTGCTGTAAATACTTATCTCTTGACCCTTTTTCTTAAACAGAAACAAAACGATTAACTCATTAAGGTGCTAATTTTTGGCTACGCTGTTTCCTTAGATCTGTTCTAACTATAACAGAAGTCTCCCTCTTGAAAACTTTTTTCTGTTAAAGATACACACAATAGTGGGGGATTGAGAGGATAAGGGTCAGAGAAAAGGCTGAAAATTGCAATTTATCCATGAAAATATTTTAGGTCTCAGAATTTTCAATCCGTCTTGCAAAAGGTGGATTTTTATTCCAGCTTTTAAAAATTGTTATACCAATACCAAAAGGACATTTAAAGGGTGCTTTCAGTGTTAAATGTTAGGGCATTTTAACAACGTACCAAAAATCTTTTCTTGAAATAATGTGTTACCTAAACCTAGGAAGTATCTTTTTTAGATATGATTGGGCCTTGTTTTGTAGGAAAATTGCCGGAAGGACAGATTGCAAGTCAGTCTTAAAGAATCTGAATTTTAGTAAGTCGCAGCCATGTGATAGAACTGTATTATTAATGTCCTGTGTGGTTTATAGTTTTCTTAATAATTTATAAGTAACTTAATAATACTAAGCATGCCAGAAAAATGTCTGTGAAAACATTGGTCTCTTTTCACATTTTGTTTTTATTATAAATAATAAGTGTAAGCCTTTTGACAGGTTCAAGCCATAATGGTCCAAACTGGCCTGTTTAATACTGGCCTTCAGCAGCACTGCAATATCAGAGTTTCTGCAGCTTTTTACCCTATATAGACTATGCCTACCAATAGCACAAATCATAGCTATAGGATGAAAAAGCCATATTAATTTGACCAAATTTCTCTTGTGATAGTTATGTAAAATCACAAAATGCAACACGCGGAAAAGCGGTGGTAAGGAAGACAGCTACGATGGATGAAGTGTCACCTAATCTGAATAGCAGGAGCTAGCTGAAAGAAAATATACATATGTTAAGAATACATATAGGTATTCTATTTGCGACGTAAATTTACAACATTGTTTTCTCATGATGTATTGTATTCGGGAATGCGATAGATAATCCAAGGTGGGACAGTTTTTAGTTTAGTATAGATGGGATCTATGTATTTCTAATTTTATTACAGGACATCACTGTCTCTTAGTGCTTTTATGTGTAGATTAGCAACAGTTTAGATCACTTTAACTCAAGATACAGGTAATCCTACTGAAAGTATGAAAATAATACACCCTCAGTAGGGACGATGTCACAAAAACCTGCATAGGGCCCACTAATGTGTATTAGAAAACCGATTTTTGGAGAAGACAACTGATTTTATAAGTCAAAATCTGAATGAACAGACTTTGCTTATCTGCTACTATCTCTTACCTTCAATGATTCAAGGCACTCTCTTTTTTGTTTCTTTTTTTTTTGTTTTGTTTTGGTTTGTTTGTTTTTGTTTTGCTTGTTTGGTGGAGGGGTTAGTGATTTTTTAATGGCTAATGCAAAATTAAGCAGTTAAAACATGCAAAAAATTTGAACACCTAACTTTTCTAGTATGTTAGTGTGTTGAATCTACTTTCTCTTTTTTTTCTATATAAAGTAAATTATACATGTAGGGGGCACAGGAATGAGGCAATGAATACACAATCTTATTTGGCATATCTATTTTT
>WAAD01027785.1:133621-149167 GCA_013389945.1 Fregata magnificens
TAAGATAGTTTGATGTCATTGAATTCCTTCGTAAAATTGCCACTGTCAGATTTCCACATGACTACCCCAGAAATTCTTCACTTTTAATCAGTATTTGTGCTCTAGTTTCTTGTTGGTGTCATAGGGGAGCTACATAAATAAATATGAAGAGGATGTTTTAATCGCATATTCAGTATAGAGTAATGTATTTAATGAGAATATAAAAATCTTTCTTGGAGGGGAGAATGGGAACCGTTCTGATATTTGCAAAAGCCAGCAGGCAGGATAAACAAGTACCACCTTGTTACAGAATACACCATCCAAAGAAGAAAAGGCGGGGAGGGGGAAGGAATTTGCCTTCAGTTGAGCCATCTACAGGTACTGAATATAGATAATTAAGGTGTTTGCCAAAAGACAGTAGAAAACACTTATCAGGATCCTGGAGGATCTGATGTGGGGTGAGAGAATACTGATCTCTTTAAGTCAATACGAAACTTTCATAGTACTCAGTGAAGCAAAGATTTCCCTTTTCATAACTGGTTTACATATAACTACACAGAGCCATTTCATCATGACGAATCTGCAGTTCATTGCACCCTATGTAATGGCAGTGCATACATTGCAGTGATAATGTGGATTTATTATAAGTAATTAAAGTAAATGCTGGTATGATTTTCACTGGTAGACCTTTGACATCTTTTATTACAGTTGAATATTTTCTTGAATTTTACCTCATGCTGAGGGCTGTCTTGTTTCTTTTGTCTTATAAATAGCTTGAATTCCATCTTTATGGCAGTGACTATATGAACATAAACTGGAAACAAAATACTGCTGCTGCAAGTAAATCTAAAATGTCTATGATTTTTATCAGACTTTCTTAAGAATGTAAAGTAATTTTCCTTCCACAGGAATAATTATCTCTTGAAGGTGAAAAAGAAAACAAGCCCATCTCTACTTAATTTAAAAAAAACCCCAGAAACTACTTATAAGCATTGCCATTAAATATGAACTACTGTGATTCACTTTTTCAAGACTGCAATAATGGATGAAATTACTCATTACAGAGTGTTAGAAAAAACTGAAATAATATTTTATTGTATTTGCATTTCTGACCTGTTGACATTCTCCAGTGAAAAATCAGTGCATCTCTGAAAAAATCCTGATAGCTTTGAGACTTATTTTTTTAAGTACTGCTGTTCAGACAAAATTGCTTTTATAGCATACATGCATTCAGCTTTCTTTTTCTTTTTTTTTCCACAGCATTATCTTGCACAATTTACTTATTGAAAATTGGCCAAAACCCAGTATGGGATTAATTTACATCTCTCTGTTATCTCTGTTGCCAAACTGTAGGACTTAATAATTTTCTGTAAACAAAGATGCAAACGCTGGCTCGCTGAATCCCTAAGTCAAAATTGCTTGAAGGATCTACCAGAGGTGGTGTTGGAAGTTTTTTCTTGGCTACCATCTGATAATCAGACTCATGTCATGAGAGGACAGTAAACATCTCCTGAATGCCTTACCATGCTTCTTTAATAATAGGTGGTATTTGTTTTCTAGCTGTGGAAAAACAAAAATTTTAGGGACCCTCTTCTTAAGAGGTGGTGTTGCCCATTTAAAAACAGACAGACAGACAGACATATGACTTCTAACAGCTATCCTGTATCCATGGTAATCACAAGGGTGCTGACTGATGAAATTATGGAAGGGATATTCATGAAATGAAGGGAAAGAGATCCAGAATGTTCATTGACTTCTTGCAAAATTAAACAAAAATGGAAAAAAAACCAAAAACCAAAAAACCAAACAAACACAAAATTAAAGTTGTTATACTTTTATTTCATTCCACAGTGTAATGCATAGAGAAGAAAGGAGTGCTGTCAACCTATACATATTGAAATCTAAGTGAAAGATTATTCTAAAATGTATGTAGAAACAGAAAACAAAATTCGTAGATGCTAGATGTTATTCTTCAATCACTGAGCTGTTTTAAGAGCTGTCTGCAGAGGAAAATGTACCATTCACTAATGAATACTGGTTCCAGATTGAAACGTTTATCCATACTCATTGGAATGTAATTTTACTTTCTGTTTTCAGGTATGCAGTAATTAATGGCTAGTTATACCTATTCCTTTGTAAATGGATCCTGGATAAAGCCTCCAAGAACTTATTATGGTTTTGTTAATCCTTTCCGATAATATCAAAGAAATCATTTTGTTCTGTGAGGCACATTTAATGAGATACTAATGCACCTAGCAGATTAAAGAGGCAACGATTAGATCCTATCTCTTGTTTGTTAATGAGGAAACTGCTTCTCTAAGGTAGACAATATATTGGGTCTGTAATAGTTAACTAATACCTTCAGTTAGCACTAAATTCTTAATTAAATGTGATTGTGCCTATAGTGGCAGAAAGAGCTCTCACCACGCTTTTGTCTGATTACATCACTTGCTACATTAAGTTCATTAGAAACTTTAAGCAGTGAATAAAGGCCAAGGGAGGTGAATCATTTTTAAAGAATGATGAATGTTACTGAGACCATTTACTGAGTAAGGAGGAATAATACTTACAAAGGATGTTTTTCTTCTTCTTCTATGGTCTACTAAAAAATATACATTCCTGGTGTTTTGGTTTTGTGGGGGTTTTTTATTAATTCATTAAATGTCTTAGGAAAAAAGAAAACCAGAGCTCAAAATCATCTAATATTTTATTTTACTTTCCTTCAAAATTTTGACAATACAAGAATAAACACCTATGTGAGCACTTCTATGACAGAAATGTCATGAGAGAACAAAAGATTGCTTCTAAATATACTTATATCAGCCTACTCTGAACGAAGTATCTTTAAGGAAACCTTAGACAAGAGGGAGAGCACAGGGCTATGCAACAAGGTCAGAGGCTAGCTTTGGAAACCAAGGACTCTTCAGAAAATTCAGTGCTAGTGGCTTCTTTTCATGTAGAGGGAAGGAATCCACCATCAATGCCCAAGTAGGTCTCAACAGTGTCATCTCACCAGCGTAAAGCTGGAGGATATCCACCATAACCCTGTTTTCAACAATTTTAGACTCTATATGTTGTTATCAACATTCTCAGTTCCAAAGAACCCATTTTGGACCTTAGTGTATCGCACATCAACTCCAAAAAAAAAAAAACCCAAGCCATCAAAGTTAGCTTTATAGGATAAGTTTGATTCATTCTTGGTTCTTCACTGATATCACAGAATTGTTGAGGTTGGCAGGTGCCTTTGGAGATCCTCTAGTCCAACCCCTCTGCTCAGAGCAGGACCAACTAGTCCAGATTTCCCAGGTCCATGGCTAGTAGGGTTTTGAATATCTCCAATATCTCCCAAAAGGTTTCCTTCTAAATATATTGTTGTACAATCCTACTGCCAATTACATACAGATTGTTATTTCTTTGTGAGGCCAGGTGTACATATACTTGTTTATTCCTGTTCTGCTTGACTCTCAGTCTTTTATAGAGTTGTTCTGTCCTGCCTTTTTACTTCATCATTTCCGTGCCCTACTTTTGCAATCATTTTCCTGCGCATTGACAGTAATTGCAGTTGATACTAGAGTTTGTGAATCTCTTTCCTTAGGCAAAATCAGGTAAGAAATGAGAGCATGCTAAGTAGAAGGAACAAATCATGTTTGCAGAAACTACTGCTGGCTGTAAGACAGCAAGAGCTTTGACATTTACCATTCCTGAACCTGATATTTACTGTTACTGAAACAGATTTTTGTAACAGTATTATTTAGTAATATTTTACGAAGTAGTTTCCTTGTTGTTTCTCAGTAACGCAGTCATACCTGTATCTGAGGAAGGGGAATGCAGTTTTAAAAATTTAAGAGAAAAAACAGGAACTTGATTAATAATTTCTGAAACTATTTCTCTTGCCTTGTATGATGATTTGACTCCTGTCTCTAACCAGACTTTTCCCTGTGTAGGCAGGTTTAGGGAAGCCTATGACTTTAGTTGGGAAACGTTTCAAGACAGGGAATCAGGCTTTTTGTACAGAAAAGTTGCCTCATGCATCTTGGGTACTGTCAAAGGTTGCTACTTATAATTGAAAACAAGTAACATTGTAATTTTGTATAAAGTTAAGTGGTACGAATATTGAAGTATTTTGTTAATTTTTCAGCTGAATTGGTAAATAATCTTAGAAGCCATTCATTTAAATTTTAATAATTTTTTTCAGATTACTAACCTTTTTAGTCCTGGTACGTGAAGATGCTGCTAAAATTCTCGCATTGTTAAAAACAATTTAAATGAAATAAATAATCCTTCCTTAAATATGCAGTTATAAGCTTTTCTAGTTATGGAAGTGCCACATTGATATCAGAGTTAGGATTTTGTTGCGCACAAAGTTCATGTTGCTTGATAACAGAATACTTAATGTTACCTCTAGTAACTCTACTTGGGAATTTCTCCGCAGCATTAACATTTGTCTTCAGCCAAGCTTATATAAAGAATTTTAAATTCCAGTAGATGGAAAATAATCGAGGAAATTTAGTTGATGTACTTCCATTTCCACACTTCATTGAGGAAAAGCTTGCCCCTTAACAAGTTTATGGTATTTCAATATTTTAATATTTGTGTACAGCTTGCACAACTCCAGACTGGGAAATTCAGGAAGATACATCTGCATATTTAAGAAGAAAGATTTTGAGTGATGGGATACTTACATTTTAATTTCAAGTTAATGGATTGGAGAATGCATAAATATATTCCATCCAGAATTATTCTAATTTTTATAATGATTCTATTGGGCTGTGTTGCTCACTTTTCTTTATATGCTTCATTACATAAACAGTTTTGCCAATTTTTACAGGATTACATGCAGAAGAAAATACTTCAGGAACTGAACCAAGGTGTTGGACAATGAGATATATGGACTTCCACAGGGTTTCCACATTTCTGTGCTATCATCTTCAGTATTTGCAGAATGAGCCAGGCAGAAGTCCTTTCTGAGAGGACTTCTGAGGGCAAACAACTGAAAGTACTTGAGATGATCAAGGCAAGAATCTCAAAGAAGCAGTGAAACTCACAATTCAAATTAAGGGAAAAAAAGAAAAATAGGAAACAGTCTTTGAGGTTTTTCTGGTGACCTAGCATTGCCCCATTAGCAATGAAATAATTTTAGTTATTTAAGACTCTTTCTCCAATCTTACCTGATTTTAAAGTCAAAACACCTCCAACATATATATACTGTTGAATTGTGCATTCAGATACTCTAATTATCTTCATGTGCAGAGCATTTTGACTGCTTTATGCTCAAACTATTACAAGTTTTGATCTTGATCACTAGGTATATCTAGCAATCAAATGTTCTTTGTTTTCAGGATGAGAGAAGTTTTAAAAAATGCTTAACAAATGTATCTATTTTTTCCCCTCATAAAAAACCCAGAGCCTTTTATTAGAGACTGGTTTGTAGTCACAGAACTACATTCTTTGTCTCCTCTCTGGCTCTCAGCTTTCTGTCCCCATGAAGGTTGCAATGCCAAAGTTATTACAGGCAAATACATCAAATGGCTTGTCAAATCGTGCTGATTCCCTTTCTAATCTCAGTGCAAGCTTCCACCTCATCAGAGGTCCAGGAAGGTTATGAAATGAAATTCAACAGTTAAAGGAAGCTTCTTGCAAATACAGAAAAGAGTCTGTGGTTCAGAGCCTGTTTTTATTCTAGGCTTGTGTGGTACAGGATTTACCCATTATCCCAAGAGGAGGGGGTGGAATCAAAATATTAAGTGGTACCAAATAATAAAACGTAATTTTTTCTACTTTCATTTTAATGCAATTGCTTCCTCAGGGTTAAATATAAAAGCTCTATTTAAGAATATATAAATCACACTCCATTCCTTCTGTAGTCTTTTTGATATTTTGAAGAAAAAAGAATAAGGTCCAGAGGCATTTAATTCTCAGGCCTTTACTAAATAATTTTGTCTTCTGCCATAAATTCAGGCTAGGGAAGGTACTGACCTGCTGTTGTGGCTTAACCAGGCAGGCGGCTAAACACCACACAGCCGCTCGCTTGCTGCCTCCCCCACTGCCAGTGGGATGGGGGAGAGAATCAGAAGGGCAAAAGTAAGAAAACTTGTGGGTTGAGATAAGAGCAGTTTAATAATTAAAATAATAATAATAAAAAATAATAATGATAATAATAATGCAATGAGAGAGAGAGAAGGGGAAAAAAACCAAGCGATGCAACCGCTCACCACCCGCCGCCCAACACCCAGCCCATCCCCGAGCAGCGATCACTGCCACCCAGCCAACTCCCCACAGTTTATATGCTGAGCATGATGCCATATGGTATGGAATATCCCTTTGGCCAGTTGGAGTCAGCTGTCCCAGCCGTGTCCCCTCTCAACTTCTTGTGCACCTGGCAGACCATGGGAAGCTGAAAAAGTCCTTGACTAGTGTAAGCACTGCTTAGCAACAACTAAAACATCAGTATGATATCAACATTATTCTCATACTAGATTCAACACACAGGACTATGCCAGCTACTGGGAAGAAAATTAACTCTATCCCAGCTGAAACCAGGACACCTGCTAATTATAAAATCTGATACTTTCTTCATTTTTCTGATCCTTTACTTTTCTCAATTTTGTACTCAGTTTAAATGAGTACTGCCACCTAATTACAAACAAAAGGATATTACTTTAATTACCTTCCACTGTAAGTGTGAAAATAAGCGAGCAGTTATCATAGCCATTACACCAAATGGTGCAACATTAAATTTCTGACCCTACTACTAGCAGACAGAGCTGTTCAATTGTAATAGCATCTTAGTGTAGTTGAGTAGTTCTAATTATTGCCTTCTGTGAATGCTAGATTTTGAACTTTGTGCCCTGGACTGTCTTATTCACAACTAAGAAATAACAAGTGCCTTCATCAAAATGCAATGAATTCCCTGACATTTTCAATTAACTGCTAGAACCAGCTGGGGGATAGAAAATAATTGCCATTCAAATATATAATTTTTTTGGTTTTCCTTCTTGCTTTACCAGTCTCCTGTGCAATGAAGTTTAGTGAAGTTCCTAAACCGTAAGTAGGAACAAACATTTGGGAGGAAATCAATTCTGTTTAATTAGGTCCTTCTTGCAGGTAATGTCTCGCTGAAATTTTCTTCACCTGGATCCAGATGGAGAAACCTGCTTTAAAACAACAACTGTGGTTCTCTTAGAGAAAGGTCAATTCTCAAAACATACCAAACTGCGTATGTTAGATCCCCCATCCTCCACCGAGATTATGGGGAATGGGAAGAAATGTGAAGTGTCTTACCTGCTTTGGACAATGTCAACCTAGACCTCTTTTGAGGACAGATGCCCTGACAGTCATGAGAGCTTTCTGTATAAATTCTGTCTGTGCTTTTCAACATGAAGAGGAGGGTTTCCTATTGTATTAAGTCTGATTTAAATCTGGGGGAGAGAAAACAGCAGAGAGTGTAATATTTCATCGCATATGAAAACATGCAGTTGTTGCCTTCAAAATACATATCTTAGAGGCTAGAATGTAATGCTTTCTAGCTTAGCAGTCTGGGAAATGGGTTCTCTGGACTGCAAGAGAAAAAAGAAAACATGTTCCTTCAAGTGTTGAGAGTTGGGAAGATGAGGTTGCTAGAGAGAAAAAGGACATAGCCATAGCCCCAAGGAAGCTGAAAAAAAGCTATGTTTTTCCATCTTCAGCAGGACAGGATGGGCAGTGTATCTGTTGTGGTTGCCTGTGTGGGAAATGAGATCCATAGGGGCTTAAAGTGTCCAGAAAGTTCAAGGATCAACTAAGGAGAAGTGTGTTGAAGGAGAAAGATGAAAGACTGAAGCAGTTGGTTCATTGCTGACAATTCAATGTAGTAAAGATTCTGTGCATATCTATCTTCAGTAAAGTGCTCAGAAACTGCACTGGATTTAGAGAAAGACCTCCATATTGGTTAATTAGAGTATGTTGAGCTGTTATATATTTCATCAGCCCATACCCTGTGGTCTTGATTCAGAAGATGCACGTAGGCAGGTGTCCCATTGCTTTTGTTGAAGCATCTCAGACACACATGAAGACACCTGTCCAAAACTGAACCATAAGCGAACCACCTGATGAACCACCGTCAAGGTCTCAGGGAAAATTACATGATGGCAAACCAGCTTTAGCATTTTTGCAGCACCAAAAATCTATTGAATTGCTTTATTTAAAGATGTTTGTCACTTGTCTCTGAAGTACATTTGACTATCTGAAATAATGTGTAAATAAATAGAAACAGACATATACATATTTTTATTTCTCCTCATTTCCTGTATCAGAGATTATTGTCTTGTTTCAAAACACTGAGTGGAATTTCATACCTATTTTTTTAGGCTTGAAGGCCAAAAAATCTGATCAGAATTGCACCTTCTACTGTTAACATCTTTAAACCTATGAAGAATTTCTGATATGTGCAGAACTTGTTTTTCTCTTCATTCTTCTTAACGAACTGAGGAACTAACTTTTTTTCCCTGTTCAATGAGAAATGGTAATTTTTTTCTTTGTCTGCTCATTGTAAGAATAGTATAGGTGTATTTGCTCTTTAGTCTTCACTATACCTCCTCTGCTTTAATGTAGGCTTCACCTGTATTTTAATATAATCACAGATTTGTTATGTGCTCCTATAAATAAAGAGTATATTAGCAATCCCTGGTGATTCAGAAACTTCTTGCTCGATTGCCCATATATGTTATTTTGACTTAATCTCACTGATATTTATTAATATGTACAATATGTACATATTCTCAAAATGGAAACATAGACATTCTAGTAACTTTGTTCTATCACTTGTCTCTGAAATACTCTTTATATTACTGGAAAAATTTTATGCATGGCGTAAAAATTTGCAAAGGCAGTAAATAATGTTATCCTTATTATTAGACCTGCTCGGTTGACATGGGGTGAGCGGTGGACATTGTCTACCTGGACTTCTCCAAGGCTTTCGATATGGTTCCTCACAGCCTCCTCCTGGAAAAATTGTTGTGTTACAGCCTAGACAAGTGGTCTGTGCGGTGGGTGGGAAATTGGCTGACAGACCACACCCAGAGGGTGGTGGTAAATAGCTCCTTCTCAAACTGGCAACCCCTCTCAAGTGGGGTCCCCCAGGGATCGATATTGGGCCCTACGCTATTCAATATCTTCATAAGTGATCCGGATAACGGGATCAAGTGTAGCCTGATGAAGTTTGCTGATGCTACCAAACTGAGTGGGGAAGTAGACACTCCGGAAGGGAGAGCCACCCTGCAGGAAGATCTGGATAGGCTGGAAGAGTGGGCTAACAATGAAGTTTAACAAAAACAAGTGTAAGGTCTTGCACCTGAGAAAACATAATCCAGGAGTGCAGCACAGACTGGGATCCACCTGGCTGGAGAGCAGCTCTGTGGAAAGGGACCTGGGAGTCCTGGTGGACAGGAAGCTTAATATGAGTGACCAGCGTGCTGCTGCGGCCAAGAAGGCCAGTAGGATACTGGGTTGCATCAAAAGGGGCATCACCAGCAGAGATAGAGAAGTCATTGTCCCACTCTACTCAGCGCTTGTCAGGCCACACCTGGAGTACTGTGTGCAGTTCTGGTCCCCGCTATACAAAAAAGATGTGGACAGGCTGGAGGGGGTCCAGAGAAGGGCCACCAAGATGGTCAGAGGTCTGGGAAGCCTGCCAGATGAGGATAGGCTGAGGGAACTGGGTTTGTTCAGCCTTGAGAAAAGGAGGCTTAGAGGTGAGCTCATCACCATGTACCAGTACTTGAAGGGTAGTTACCAAGAAGATGGAGACTCCCTTTTTACAAGGAGTCACACGGAGAGGACAAGGGGTAATGGGTATAAGGTACTCTTAGGGAGATTCTGACTGGACACGAGGGGGAAATTTTTCATAATGAGAACAATCAGCCATTGGAATAATCTCCCCAGGGAAGTGGTCGACTCCGCTACGCTGGATACTTCTAAGACTCAGCTGGCCAGGGTGCTGGGCCATCTTGTCTAGACTGTGCTCTTGCCTAGAAAGGTTGGACCAGATGATCCTTGAGGTCCCTTCCGACCTGGAGTTCTATGATTCTGTGATTATTCTGCAAATGTTTTCATCACGCTAACTTACAGGCTTGCCTCCTGTATTAATTTCTTAGTATACTTATCCTAACTTCTTATTTAAGGGGCAAGGAATGTCGTTGCTCGATGAAATGTTCATCAAAAAGAACATTATTTTAACTTTAAGCTGAGCACGTACAGAAGGCAAATGATTATGCTTGTGCTGGATAGTCAGGAGTACATAGTTAATTGCATTAATTTTTAATATTATTATTCCACTCTTTCTGATTGGAGTGTTTCTAATTTTTTGTGTTCGCTAGTCAGTGAGAGACCTTATAGCAATTGAAGTAGGTTTCATGGTTCAATTTTGGTTAAGTCAAAGGATGAAATGGCAACTTTTTTCAAAATGTTTCTTTGTCAGTATTTGCCAGAGATTGCATTGCATCCCTCTATTAGCGTGCCATGGAAATGATATGTTCCAGAAGGCAATCTGTTCTTGACTGGTTAATGACATAGACTTTCTCCCTGATCTATGCTTTTCTCTACATTGATATTTATGCTACAGTTTGACATAATGGCGGGGGAGGCGATAAGGGGGAGGGGAATGAGAGGCCCATCCATTGGTAGAAGCAGTCACTATTAGCAAAGACAGAGTAGTGAAGACAAGTAAAGGCCGGGTCTGTTCCCGCACTGTGGATCGAGAGAGAATGGAACAGAGATGAGATTTTCATTGTCTATGTGCCAAGGGTGGATGGGGGTGAAGGACCTGCAGGGGAGTAAGGAGGAGCGCCTGAAAAGTAATAAAACTCTTAAAATACAATACTGCAAGAAGAAGTGATGCAAGATAAGTAGTTATTTCGCCCCTTTTGCAGCTTGTCTAGTATATCAGAAAGAAAAATATAATATAAGTCTTTAATTGGATCCAGTCTTTGTTTCCTTATTCTGCGTGGGTTATACAGTTTGTAGAATCTAAAGGAACTTTACCATGAAAAGTGCTTTAAATCATCTTTGTTTATGCAGCAAGGGCAAGCAAGAGGCAGGCCAGAATGGTTATCTGGCTTTTAACTGCCTATGCATGGCCCCAAGGAATATAGTTGTGGGCCATTGCTATGACTTTTTTTTTTTTTCCCCCCTCCTACATAAACTTTCTTCCTCTGGAAACTTAGTAGAAAGGTGATTATGAAGTTGCTCTGAGGTTTTATGCCCTCCACTGATTCCTTTTGCAAAAGTGAAAACTTTTGAAGACAATCTGTGCTAGTTGCTTCTAAGACTATAGCCTAGCTCACTACCTTTTTCTTTTGACAAAACCAAACAAAAAATAAGGCATTGTGTGGTGCACTTGCATCTTGTTATGACTGAGTAACAAAATCGGAATCAGATGTTACATTCCATTTCAATGAAAAAGCAAAACAAGTAAACTTTCTTTTTAATGCCATAGTATTAGACAAATAAATGCTGAGATTAGTGTAGAAATGAGTTGGGAATATAATTTAAAGAATCTCAGGTAATCTTCTAGTTCATCCATGTTTTCTCCAGGCCATCAATTATGAGTAGACTATTTCTGACAAAGGAAGCAGTGAATTTTCGAGTGTGTAAAGGTGATGCATGAGGAGTCATGAGTTTAAACTCAGAGGGGGAAAAAGCTAACAGCTTAACTTGAATACATAGAAATTTACTCTAAAAGTGGTTATTTTCATTTTCTCTTGACCCTGTTAGGTTTCAAGATGCTCTTATGTAGAAATAGGGTTTAACCTGAGTGTTCAAGAAAGTGTTCCTCTGGAATATCAGAAGGTGATACAATGTAGGTATATTGATAGAAGGATTTCTTTTATAGCCCAATCTGGCCTTTCCATTTCTTTTGTCTAAGGTTGTTTCCACATTTATGTTTTATCCATTTGACTTTGAAAGAGAATTAGCAAGGAAATCTATATTTAAGATTTTAGAATCTCTGTACATTTTAATAAGGCTTAAATATAACATTCTGCTAAACACTGTGGGGAAAAGGCCAACTGAAATCACTAATTGCCAGCCACTTTTTTTAGAATGGCAGAATTATTTTTGCCTGTAATAAACCTCAGCAGTTTGCTTTGCTATTGTTGGAACATGTTTGACTACCAGTTGTTAAATGAGCTTGTATCATTTAAGAGTGGGAGAAGAACATTTGAAAAAAGAATTGGAGTATATTCTTTTTAAATAGGCAAATTAAGCTGTCACAAATACCATTAAGAATAATTTCTAATAGACAACCTTCACATGGTTTTCGAAATTAGCAGTTTACACCTCCCTGTGTGTAGTTTTCCTTCATAAATTTATTTTGGAATGATACGGGCTTCTCTAAATGTTGGTTTTCCCTGCTTTTCTTCGTATTCAGTTTATTGTTATATATTCCCAGCTCTGTTTTTTTTTTTCTTTTTAACCTCAATTAAATGCAAGTATATGAGAATGTACAGTTCCAGACAATGTACTTGCAAGTGCCCTGATATTAAACACATTTTTGTTGCAAGAGGTTATTTTCCTGTTTGAAAAATTCTGTGGGAAATTATTCAGACTCTTATAATACACTAAGAACATCATGGACCAAATGATACTTTCCACTCTCAGAGAATTTCCTCTTACCAGTTTGTCAGCCTTTCTGGGTTAAAATAATCCAACATGATTATCTTCCTTGGTGGACACATCCATCTTCATCACTGATACCACCATGATGGCATTATAAGGTGTCAGGTAGGAATTATATCCCTTAAAGCTTCTTGTACTCAGCTGCTGGGCATCTAGGGCTGAGCCATACTGTTCTTGCTGTTAATAGGTATTTGGCCTTCTCTCACTCCTAGCTGTTTACTTCTCTTCTCATAGGAGTGAGGGTTTCTTTAGTTTCCAGCTTATTTGAGAAATGACCTTAGCAGCTACAGCACACTGCTGGAGTCTGTACTCCCAGCCCTAAAAGACATGTGTGCTATTTGTCTCTTTGGAAGACAGTACAACGATGTGTTGGCAGGTGAGGAATAGTATTGCATTATGTTGGAAAATAGTGTTTTAAAATTAATGTTTAAACAAATGAGCAGAGAAGTGATGGACCTGCATAAGTGAAAGACTGAGTGCCAAGGGAATAAAGAGAAATGAATATCAAAAACCATTGAGTAACCAGAAGGATGAGGGAAAGGGCTTGAGATTGTTCTGACTCCAGAATAATTATTTGTTCCAGTTATTTACAGCTATAAAGCTTCAGATCTGTGAGTGCAAGAAGGCCTATAAGCTGTCTTGTCCAGAAAAGACAGACCAACCAGCAGAGACCAGCTCCGTGCACTCGTGAACATATTTGTATCAGTATTTCATTAATATTTTCGCTCTGTCCATTATGGCTGCCTGTTTATGATGATCTAGTCTGTGTTACATCAGATCAAAATGAGTAAAAGTCAAAATAGTGATCTAGACAAACAAACACTTAAACCTTAGTTGTCAGAGTAACTAGTTCTGAGGAAGATGCTGATTAAGTGCACAGCAGTTTAGGTGACAGCATTGGAAAAGCGGCAAAGCAAGCAATCGAAAACAGGTGAACAGTTGAGAGATTCATCTTGCAAATAAGGGATGGGATCTGGAGAAAGGACTCTCAACTGCCTGAGCAGAATGATGGACGAATCAATACAAAAATAGGGAGTGGATCTGCGTAATACAGACTCTTGGGTGCAAAAAGGAGATTTTTGAAACTAGGCTGAATTCTACTTAGGCAAGTTAAGTTAATAAACAGCAGAGACAATAAGCGTGCACGTTAGAAAGACAGAAATATTCATCTTCTGAAGTGGTGTGCTTGCCTTGCAATTGAATTCTGCTTTATTTTTGGAAAGAACTGCTTCTGGAAGAAAACAGTTTTGTTTAGTGGAAATTTATTCTGTCGCAGGTTTCTAGAGGAAAAGAGTTTACAGGCTTCAATCCAAACTCCTTAATGTGACTTGTAACTGTGAAGATTTCCAAGTAAGAGTGATAGAACTGTGTAGTTCCATCTACAGAAAACTGGCATCAGAGGGCAAAGAGGCCTGAACGGTTTCAAAATTAAGCTTCCTCCATAAATTGCAATAACCTTCACAAACAGTCAAAGTGAAGAAAAAACCCCACCAGACCTGAAAAGAACACAGATGTACTTTACTGGTTAAGAAAAATATATATTTTCATATATTAGATTCTGAAATATAATTCAGTATATCCTTATATCATCATTTTTTTCCATATAAAACTACCTGTTTTCACTTGGCTGAGTATTTACTGAGGAAAAACAATGAAAATGGTCACAAAAATGTCTGTAAAGATGGATTGCTCAAATTGTAAGAACTCTATTGTGAACATGAAATAGGTGGTTAGATATGCAATAACAAGCCAGTATGCTTATTTTTCTGGAGACAAATCAAGTAATATATCATATTAGCTTTTAAACTTCTTGGCACACACATTCCAGATTTCTTATTAATAAGAAATATTCATGTCAATAGGTTAATTGTGTAAGCAGTTTTAGACGTGGGATGGAAATCAGTCACAAGTAATGTCCACTTTTCTAACATTTATCGTTTTCTTACAAAGGGCTGCTTTAAACATGTCATTAGAACTTTAATATTGGAAAACTTGGTTTTCTGTGGTTATTTGTATAAACTCCCTGTGGATCAAAGTATGTTTTAAGGGTTAATCAGTGTTCCGCATTGTATTTGAAGACCCAAATATACACAAGAATGATGTTAATTTTGTGGGAATCTTGAAAAACTTAAAAAACTCACACCCAAACCTATTTGCTCAATATAATTTCCAAGAGCAAAACACGGGAGCGTTTCACATTGATTAAGGTGGTGGTGGATCTTTCATGGACTAGAGGTAGAGAGGAAAATATAGCCCAAAAGATACCTGAACCTTTCAAGTTAAGACATATTCTGCATAGGCAGGAAACAACCAATTTTCCTCATAGTTTCAAGCCCATCTGAATTTTTGAAAGATGGTATATATTCTGTTTACTTACAATATCTATGTGATTAAAGTAAGATTAAGGCTCAATTTCCCTACTATTTTGACTTGAACAATGCTTAAGGGAAATATTTCATGTAAATAGTGGAACTGGAATTTCTAGGGTTTACAGCCTTGTATGTGGGTACATACATTTGGTGCCTGAACTCACTGAGAAATATTGATATTTTTTTTCCTCTGAAAATACACCAGTTCTCTAAATATCAGTGTACCAGCATTTACCAGAGTTCAAATACTGAAGCAAGGAATGAAAAGAGAAGGCTCATAGCAAATTTCTCTGTCTAAAAAAGGGACCAAAGAACTTAAAAGTGGATATCTAGAAGAAAACTTGAGGGAGAGTTGAATTAGCTTTGTTCTAAACCATTTTTAAATAAAATTAAAAAGGGAGCAGTGTGGTGATTTGGATGTTTTTGTCCATTGTAACACTAAAAGCTGGATTAGGTTTAGAGGTCGTGTATTCTCATATAAATTCTTAAAAACTTTTGGAAAACCCAATTACCACTCTGAAATTTTTTCAAGTGAAACATAATCCTG
>WAAD01027787.1:318-11762 GCA_013389945.1 Fregata magnificens
TGAATCTTAGGGCAAGTTTGTAAATGGCAAGTTTTAGTTATATCAAGGACACAATTAGACACAGAATAATCAAATCACTTGCTTATGGTTTTCCAGTGTAGCCAACCCCAAATGTTAGAAGTCACAAGTCAATCTCCCTTTGCCTACCTTTCTCACTCAGTCTTAAATGAAGCTCAACTGTCAGTCACCAGTTGAAACTGGCGTTATCTGCATAAGTTAAACAAAGTTGTGTCCCTAGTTTTGACCTGGCATCCAAACTGTAGCGTGCTTCTGCGCAAGACTCAGAACATGCCTTAAGATCCACACATTCAGTTACTTTTTTATTATACAGACTGAAAAAGAGTACTTTTACACTGCACTAGAGTATGAAAATAAGTTTTGCCTATCATCCCCAGGAAGCGGTAGATAACTAATTTGATTTTCCCAAACAAGGCCTGTTACCTAGGTAGAAAAATGATTGTGTACACACTTCCCTTATTCAGCAAATCTTCTATCTGATGAGCATTCCTGTAAACTGTAGTTAACCACACTGCCATAGAACACACTGCACAGGTGTTTTCCCTGCCATTAAATTCAAAGGCCCATTTGCATTTTAGTTGCTTTTTGATAAATGGAAAATATAACATAACCCACTTTTAAATGACTAATTCCTGCAAGGAAAGGCTAAGGCTTCATGTTTTACTTAACAGTAAATTTAAACACTTGTAGATGGGGAGGGAGCAGGGAGATTACTCTGTTAAGAGTTGCCATGTTTATACCAAGCCAGATTCAAATGAAAGTTTCAAAAGTAATAAGGAAGAAATTATCAATCTCACTAACTTAAAGAATCAATCTCTCTCTATAGAGAACTTAGATGAAACATGAAACAATTGTTAGGCAACCTTCAGCTATTAACTTCTAGTATGCTTTGCAGTGCCTAAGTATGTACTTATTTAAATACAACACTGTTCGGTAGCACATACACTCCTCCTCAATTTTAGAACGGGAATCATATATAGCAGCTCCCTTTCATTTGGAGCAACAGGGAACCTGGTTCCTGCATTAACAAGACAATGGTCCACAGACAACACAGGTCTGACACATTTTAGCAGACTGTTAAATAACTGAAAACTATTCAAACAGCAGTAACAAATAAGCAACAAAGATTTTTCAGTGTTAAATATTTATGTCAAGAGTGTTGGGAAGGCAGAGTTGAGTTGGAAAGAAATCTAGTATTTCTGTCTTATGACTTACGCATTCCACATTTGTGTAGAAGCAGAAGAACAACTAAAACATTCATCTTATATTAAGAACAGTTTTGACATTCAGGTTTTAGGAAGGTAAAAGAAAAACCGACACACACCAACGGTCTTCACTTACTTTCTTCATCTATTTTCAACTCTTCATTGTTTCTGATCTTCTCTGCAATCTCTTTTTCATTGAAGCCCTTACTTGCCAAAAATTTAATTTTATATTCATCCCAAGACACGTGGCCTGTAAGAAAGAGACGTATCTCAGACATGACACAGTATGCTTAAATGATGAACTTTTGGTCTCATTACTTAAAACAGTATGTGCTAAAATCTTTTCGTTCAGCACTATAACCATCACACTAAGCTTACGAATGGCAATACGAAAACTATCAGCTGATTCACTTTTATGTTTCTTTAGACCAGACAGGCCTTGTGAAAATAACCTATTTATGTCACTGTCCTCACCCCATCCCGGGCAGAGCCACTTAACTTGTTATAATTTCCTATGACCGCAAGTGAAATAACATAGCAGTCAACACAGAACTACAACGCTGACTGGAGCACATTACTTCTTGGCTCTATTGTCTTCTGTATAGATCAAAACTGTTGTGATTACATGCAGTCCAAAGGAACTTGGATTTTGCAACAGCACATCTGAAGAGCAGCCAGGAGGTTTGGCTACTAGCAACTGAGTTAAGATGTCATCGGGAGATGGAGGAACCGTTCATCTTACCATCACCATCCGGGTCCACAGCTCGGAAGTGCATTTTATTCTCTTCCACAGCTTCCTGGAAATGTTCATCTGTCTTTTCCATGATCCAGCGCTGCATCTCTTTCGCACCTATCTTTTTATCATTATTTATATCCACCCTATGGATGAACAGCAAACAATATTTAGGTTTTGGGATTGGGGGGGCAGGGGGGAGGTGTGGTATATTTTTAGATTCTAAATTAATTACTTTATTCAACAATAACAAACATAGGTTGCTACAGAAAAGAGTATACTTATAACCATCTCTGAGATGTTGTACATTCTCTGAACTACAGAGTAAATGGCTAACTTGCTACTTGTTTATTTCATAAGTAAAGTAACTACAACATCTAGGTTACCACTCAGTGAAAAACATTCAGCCATATTTCACTTTGCTGTAAGTTAACTCATTTCAATATTATGTTTTTGAGTAAATTTTTAAAGCAGAGGAAACCACAAATACATCACTCATGGCATATTAGCTCATTTCCTATTGGTTCAGAATTGTCAACTGCCAGCTGCTGCAGACTTTCACTACTTTGAAAAATTTCTTCTCTAACATTCTCTCAAACCATTAACTCCCTCTCCATTTATCTAAGTCCATTTTACCTTGATCTTCCAAGGTCTCTGAAGTTTATTGATGAGCTGCCTCCCTGTGTCTGCCTAGATCACATCACAACTGTCGTGACCATTAAAAACAATGAAAATATAGAGTGAATAACCTTGGTGCAAGGACTTTCAAACTATTTAATACTTTGACCGTAACACTTGTAAGTGGAAAAACACAAACCAACCAAGTTTCCTCTATTATACCTTGATCTCTGTTAACACATAACAGCTGATAGTTTTTAATTCTTAACACATTTAAAAGTTCTGCATGTACATTTGTTCTCCATTGGGTTTCTGAGTTATCAGGCTCACTTTGCTTTCATAGAATCATAGAATCATTAAGGTTGGAAAAGACCTCTAAGATCATCAAGTCCAACCATCAACTAACACCACCATGACTCCTAAACTAGGCCCTGGAGTGCCATGTCTACGCCTTTTTTGAATGCCTCCAGGGTTGACGACTCCACCACCTCTCTGGGCAGCCTGTTCCAATGCCTAACCACTCTTTCAGTAAAGAAATTCTTCCTGATGTCAAAGGATATGCTTGTACTCAGTGCTATTGAGCTACAGAACTAAACTTTTTCTACCTGACTAAAATGATCAGTAAATATCCAATCTGACAATACACTGTTCTCCTAAAGGTACTACCAATACTGCTTTATTGTATTAAGATACACTGCCATACCATCAATTCCATTAATGATTATTTCATTAAAAAGAAGTGAATATAAAAATGACAGCTGAAGAACAAATACAAAAACAGTAACGTGCCACTTCAAGGATTTTTTGAGCATATCATGAAGTATTTATTCAAAAAAGATATAACAATATTTAAAACTGAAAAGACATCACTAACATTTAGGAGGCAAGATTCTATTTAAAGCATACCAAAACCAAAACTTTTTTATCTGTTTGTATCACTGTCTTAACAGTACTGAAGTGTTATCATTGAAACTCAAGTTATTAAGTGTGATTTGCCTTTAAATGTCAACTAAATGTTAAAAGCTTAAGCCAAATAACAACCCTAGCACCTAGTCTTCTACAACACTTAGCTGTATTAATAAATGCAGTATTAGTGGTTTTAAATATTGTATCACATCTTTCCACATATATATGCACAGGCTCAGTATTAGCAACTTTTTAGTATCAATGGCAAGACCAGTAAAATGGTCATGTTCCACTTGCACCACCTTGCACTTACCACGTGAACAAACGTGGGTTTTGATATGGAATAGGTACTATCAAAAATGAGAAGGGAAAACAAAGCATTTTCCCCTCAACATTTAACATTCTAGTTTCCTTAGATTGAAGCTATCAAACTTACTACTTCCAAGCTGTACTTTCAATCTAAATCATACTGTAACTAGGGAGAAAGGTAACAAACATACCATTTATTGCTCTTCTAGTTCATGAAAGTACACCTTTGTTCTGCTACCACCATTCACAAGAAGTCTCCAATGACTCAGATTTTCATGAACTAGCAGGCATCCACTGTACAAGGTGAGCTGAAATCCTTTCAGTGTCCATAAACAGCACTTCTGCTTTTGAGAGTAATATTTACAACCATATGAAATATAAGATACGGTCCTGCTGTGAGGTTACCATCTAAGGCAATAAAAACAAAAGACTGTCCACGCTTCCTTAGATAACTATCTCGTTCAGAATGGACTATGGAAAACATTTCCACTAATAATGACAAGCTTAGGTAATTATGTGTTGCCGAACAATCTAATACTGGTAAGTCACGGAAAACTGATTTTATAACACATTCAGGCCTAAGGCAGATAGGCCTGAACACTCAAAAGATGTTAGTAAAGAGTGGTACATTCTAATGCACTCCTTAAAAAAAAAGCCAAAGAACAAGTATTGGCAAGAAAGAATTTAAGTTCAAGAAAACAAGATGAATCCAAGCAAGAATATCACCCCAGATTACAACTTTCCTCAAACCTTCCTTGGCAATCTGTGTATAGAAATCCTGTGACGATTTCTCAAACTTTATGATATTCCAGCTCAAAAAAAAAAAAAACCTGCTAGAGAATGCTCTCTCAAATTTGTAGAAACTTAAGTATATGATGTACTACTTCCTGAAATGACAGCAAAGAAAGTTTTTGTACAAGCAGGGGCTACCGTTAGCAAAAATTTTAATTAAAAAACAGACTACAGACAGCAACTTACCTTATTGCTTACCTGCCTCATTCCAAAGAAAATTATAGATAAACCACAGCCCAGACAGTAGTTGATGCAATGTGATAAATACCATTAGTATTAATACATTTCAGTAATGGGCAGCATCACACGTAACAGCTCCTTATAATGTCTAAGTTCAAGGTTAACACTTCACTGACTATTCAAACTATATTTCATTATCTATTCATAGCCTAAATGTTAATACTACCTTTAAGTAAGAAACAAGCAAGTATAATACCTTGTAGCACAATTGTAAATTTTTCCTTAACAAAAGCCTGTAGTAATGGCTGCATTGAATATAGATGTCAAGCCTGGAAGAACAGGTTTTAAACACTTCAGCCCAGTTTCTCAATCACAAGCCATTAAAAATCAGGTTTTTGTGGCCCCCTTTCAAAAGGTCCACATCTGAAAGTATTATCAATAAACATTTGCCACTCGGGTTTTCATATTCATGTTTTCAGGTTCCTAAATGACAACACTGCAATGCTGCCCGAGGTATTGGGGGGAGCAGGAAGGCAGTATTCTTACCTAAAGGACTAAAGATAACAATTTCCTTGAGCACCTAATGCGTATCCCTTTAGGGATGGTTTTTGTTTCATCCAAATAATGAAAAGGAGATCCAGAAAATTTTTAATAACAGAAACCAAAGCTCTACTTTACATGGTAGAAGGTATGCAAAATTTATTAGGTGTATATTTAAATGTACAGGTTAGGAAAAACACAAATCAGAGTGCATACACTACTTAAAACCTTCCAATGGCATACATCATAAACAGTTTTTTAACTGAATAATACAAACCTGTAATTGTCCTGGCTCCGGCTGGGATAGAGTTAGTTTTCCTCCTAGCAGCTGGTAGAGTGCTGTGTTCTGGATTTAGCAAGAGAGTAATGTGATAACACACTGATGTTTTAGTATAACCACTGCTTAGCAACAACTAAGTCCAGGACTTTTCAGCTTCCCATGCTCTGCCAGTGAGGAGGTGCACAAGAAGCTGGGAGGGAGTATAGCCAGGACAGCTGACCCAAACTGGCCAAAGGGATATTCCATACCATATGACATCATGCTCAGTACATAAACTGGGCAGAGTTGGCTGAGGGGGCAGCGATCACTGCTCAGGGACTGGCTGGGCATCGATCAGCAGGTGGTGAGCGGTTGCATCACTTGTTTTTCCTGGGTTTTGTTTCTCTCTCTCTTTTTGTCGTTTTCCCTTTCATTACAATTTTTTATTATTATTTTATGTTATTTCAATCATTAAACTGTTCTTATCTCAGCCCACAGGTTTTCTTACTTTTACCCTTCCGATCCTCTCCCCCTTCCCATCGGGGGAGGGGAGGGTGAGCAAGCATCTGTATGGTTCTTAGTTGCTGGCTGGGGTTAAACCAAGACAGTAACTAAACCGAAGATATCAAAACAGGAAAGCTTAAAATGCCCCCTCTCTTCCTTCTTTATTCTACCTGCTATTGTCCAACATTGGCTGTCATTACTAGCATCTTCCCACCATAGACAGAATGCATACCGGTAGAAATGAATACTGTGTTAGGCTATGAGACAAACCTGAAATTAAGAAAGGGGGCATGGATCTTGCCAAAACCACTCACTATGTGCAGTCTGAACACAGTCACAGCCGTAATGTCTAAGAGAGCTACACTTACAAGCATTGTGGGATTCAGAACGAGTTCTGCTTTAGGAAGGGAAAAGTTCATGACTTTTAAAAAACAAGGGGAAAAAAACCAAACCAAAACACCTCTGTACATGGTAGTAGTTAACAGAAGGTGTATTTAAGCCTGTGACGTGATGAATGACCATCAAGGTAAGGCACTCAGCTAACACAAAGATTTTAATTCTTAAATCACAACTAGGGTGGCCGCTAAGTAGCTGAAAACATCAGCAAAATGTAAATGCTAGAAGGATACTCAACTTTCAAACTCACAGAGGTAACTCCATCACCACAAAAACACCCTGATAGAAAGCCACACAGATTACATTCTTCTGTACTTGCATTTACCAGTTTTGTTCAGTACATGTAATTTAATTTACAAGATAACTGACCCTTAGAAGCAAGTCTCACCAAACTGAATTCTAGTAGCCAATGCCATTGATTTAGTGAAATCAGAGGCACCACAAATACACTTGATTGTTTTCAATATCCTTCCTCCTTCCCTCCCATCAACACCCACACCTACCTACACAAGCTAAACTACACCATACAGCAAAATAATAGAAAATCTATAGATTCCAGCTAATTTAAACTATTTAAATGGAGACTACAGCAAATGGGTTTTTCTGCAATTATGAGAAGTACAAGAAGGAAGGATATCAAGTAAGCCCCTCTCACATATTTTCTCGACCTGAAGGTACCTGAACACCTACCCTTGGCAGGGAATGAAGACTAAAAAGATGCACCCAGGATTTTCTGCACGATGCCCTAGTTTCACAGGGCAAAGTGGAAGTACTGATTAACTCGTAAAAAACCACTTTGTAGACAAGTAAGGCTTGTCCTCCCAGTAAAGAGTGACTTCAGAAACTGAAATACAGAATTATGAAATGCCACTTTTTCTTTCAGTCACATATAGCCTGCTTGCCTAGAAAAACATGGTTTGGGGAGCTTTTCTTCCATGTTTCAATTTTATTTTCAGTAACCCTATTAGACAATAATTTATGCTTTGAATTGACTACTTTATATCATACTGGCATGCCGCAGAATCTCAGCTTTCATTAATTAAAAGCACATTGTGTGTTTTCTTTATGTCTTCAAAAAAAATATTTCCAAAGCATCTGGAAGCCTGTGACTTACTAGCTTTTCACAGAAGTTCATGGTATTTCTCTTTTCACTCAGCCTTTAAGAGTATGTCTAGAAAGCAACCAAATTCCTCAGAATGCTTTTCTACATTTCTAATCTGATCATCTGACAGAATGTAATTTTAAGTAAGTATCTGAGTGAAGCTGATCTTGAATCCAATTGCTTTAAGCTTCCTAAGACAACCTCTTTCATAACAAACAGGCAGAAATGAATGGATTTTGCAGTTTGTGAATGACAATTTACTAACCACCAGTTGAATGTTTCCAATAAACATATAGCAACAAAGAAGATGAAACCTTCTAAGCACAATCTTAATATTTGTATATATCCCACCAATGAAATGAGTGCTCTGAATAGCAGACATAGTACTAAAGGATTCTACTCTAAATGAAAAAGGCACTCTGGTTTGCCTATTTGCTTTAGCTACCTTTACTCAGGAGAACACCAGAAAAAAATTCCAACGTTATTATTTTATTCCCTGTTAATGAAAAGTTTGCAGAAAAAAGCTCTGTTAAGCCTTCTCATTTTATCTCAATCATATGCGCATCCCCACACCATCATCAGCATTAAGAGCACCAATGTAATTTAAGCTGTTTTAATAAAATTAATCCTCCATTGCAAAAATGCAAATAAAGCCAATTCTGCCACCTAGTGTCTAAAAGTATGCTGATTTTGATTTCCATTTCCATTGTTTACTGACCTCCAAACATCTGACAGTTTATCAGCTGACACAAACTTTATCTAGCACAAGAAGTGCTTTATAAAAGGAAAAATGCTTTAATGTGTAAAAGTAAAGTTAAGATTTTTACACCAAGTAAAGAGCTAGATGAAGTTTTCAAAAAGGCTACAAAAGAAAAATTTAATCTTTCTATTCTCATGTTTCATCCTCATTCTCTTTTCTTTTTCTAAATTCTGAGGAACTCAATGTTTCATTAACAACACTGCTAACTTAATGAAGAAAGCTTTCATGTCAATTTCTGAATTCTTGGTACATGCAGTTAGGCATAATTATTTTTAACCTTCATGTATTTCATTTGAAACACTTGAATTTTAGACACTTAGCATCTACCAGAAAGTTTTATGAACAGAAAGCAACCGTTGGTTTGTTTATCACAATCTTATCCCATTGTTTGTCTGTCCTTTTTCTTCCCTTCTGCCTTTACTATCATCTTTTCAGTGTTTTTCCTCTGCAGTTATTTGCAGAAGTCAAAATAGAAACAAAAACAAAATCCACATGGAATATAAGACCAAACAATAAATAAGAAACTTAGATTGCCAATTGAAACCAAACTCACAGCAAAGCAATTAGAGCATACTACTGCTAGAACAAAACTGGAACAAACTACCACTCTCCGAATTCATTGCATGGGCATCCAGCCCTTCCTTACTAATTCCTTGATCTAAAATACAAGTGTGATTCATTATTCATTGAGCCAAGAAACCAGGAAAAAGTAATATTAATTTTCATACCTTGAGAGGCTACGTAGGTTTCTTTCACATAGGAACAGTATGTTTTGTCATAAATTTTACTAGACCACAGCACCAATCCTGTATACTGATAGTGACTCTCAACACATGCATTCTCACTCCTGAGAATGGTTTATACAGGTATGTTAATACCTTAATAACTTGCACACAGTGCTTATAGTATGATGTTTTCCCCCTCATCATTGCCATTTTTAAATATTACAGAAAAATTTGCAAATTTTACTCTGAAGATCAGAGAAAGAGGCTGCACTGTTCTTGGCAATGTACATAACTTACTTTGAAAAGATGACCATGAGCTTCTTCCTATTTTTTCTCGGTTCTGAATCTTCCTCAAACTCTTCCATCTCTTTTCCTAGAAAAACTTCTTGATGAAATTCTTTGTTAAGATGTCCATCCATCTCCATTTTGACCCCATTCAAGTGATCTGGGGGCAAGATCTCATTCTCATCTTTACTGTCAGCTGGCTTTTCTTTGAGGGCTGAATTATTTGCAGGCCTTGCATAAACATCCATTAGAAGAAATACAAACAGAAGGGACAAATACAGAGATCCCAAACTGCAGAGAAAGGCCTGTCTTGACATCATTTTTCTCTTTTTATTCAAAATATTGGCCGATTAAATTACTGTGAACACATTAAATGATCTAAAAACAAAAAAGGAAAAAACACATGCAAATTAAACTCTATAACATTATGTCACTAATAAAACATCTCCTAAAATTCAGAAGAACCTACATACACACACACAAGTATTTGCTACAGAAGAATAAAAAAGCCTATTAAATACTAAATACATGACAAGAAATTAATCTGTGTTAGTTTTCAGTCTGCACAATTGTAACCTCTGTCAGAGGACTTTGGAACATAACATCCTTTAAATGGCCTAGTTTTGCTCTGAAAACTGTTTTCAGGTGTTATGGCATGAGCTGACCTGACAACCGAAACTGAAGAATTACTGAGAGGTCAACCCAGCACACGAAGCACTCTACTGTGCGAATGTGCAGCCCAAGCTCAGCTGTGGCAATGTCCCTAACACTAGCACTGTGCTTCCCAGCAAGCTGCAGAAACGGCCACCACAGCACAACAGTTTACCAGAGATCTCAACAGACCACCTCTTTAGAAAGGCTGAAAGACGTACAGGTCTTTTTGGAAAGAGATGACTGAGGGAAATACGATTACAAATGCCATCACTTAAAGCGGAGCTGGAAACACACAGGAAACAGCCGGCAGGAAAAGCAACCCCAGGGGCGGACCTGTCATGACCTGCTTGCTGGTGCGTGAAAACCGCTGCCATATACGAGTTCGCAGAACCGCAGGGACAGGGAAAAGGGCCGCAGCCCAACAGACAGAGCGTCGAGAACCACAAAATCCACAGTCCCACGAGGCACGGCAGAGCCCTGGCCAGGGAGTACCCGCCCAGCCCGCGGCAGGAGTCACAGACCGAGCGGCGAGGCTAACTCTCCACCGGAGAGGGGCAGCCCGGCCGGGCCTGCCCTGCCCGACTCGAAGGGCAGTGGCGGTCCCGACCCCGCTCCAGGTAAGGCCACACGCACTCACCGAGAGCTCCGGGGCGCCCGCAGCGCCCCTTCCCTGCAGGAGGGGGACGCAGCCTCCGAGAACCGTGACAGGCCACGAGGAGGCCAGCCTCGGCCTCGCTGCCCCTCGCCCCGCTCCTCCGCTCCGTCTGCGGGCCGCGGCGACTCCTCACGGAAGGACGTCAGCCGGCGCGGAGGACCCCAGGCCCACCCCCGCCCCAGCGGCACGGGCGGAGGGAGGAGGCGGGACCGCGCCAGCGCTGCGTAGGAACTTTCGTCAAAACGCAGTGCGTGCGTACGGGGCGGGGAGCGGCCATCTTGGAGTAGGGCAGGGAAGAGCGCCGTTCGGGTGCAGCAGCCATTTTCCCTCACGGCGGGGCCTGCTGGGCACGCCGCAGCTGCCCGGGCCTTGCGGCTGCCGTGACCCGGTGAAGAGGGAAAGCAAAACTCCGGGCACTAAAACTTTGAACGTATTTGCTCACTTGCTTCCCCTATCCCAATTAATAAAAAAGCAGACCTCCTCCAAGCGTGAAGGAACCTTTTTAATTCCCTGCCAGGTCCCTGTTCCTGGGTATACGTACACCTCCAGCTTTGTGCCTTATGTACGTAACACGCCGCTAGCAATCCTTACGAAATCAGAACAGCTAGCTAGCTAACGACCGCTTTCACAAGACTACGTGCTCCCCTGCGCCACACCGAGGCAGCACCGCCGTGCACCAAAGCTTCCATTGGGGTGGAAGCACAGCCAGCCGCGGCGCGGGCCCCCCCCGCGACTTCCCTTGCCCTGAGCCAACGCAGCGGCCGGCACGGCGCGGCGCGCCCGCAACCAAAATGGCAGCGTCT
>WAAD01027787.1:11960-44183 GCA_013389945.1 Fregata magnificens
TGGAAGGGAGGGGGCTCTGGCCGGGGCCCGCTCGCCCCGTCGAGGCCCCGCGGCCATGAAGCTGCTGCGCCTGCTGTGCCGCCACAAGACAGCCCTGGGCCTGGGCGGCCTGTCACTCTTCGCCGTGGTCCTGCTTTACCTGGCCAAGTGCACCTCCGAGGGCCTGCGGCCTCTGCCAGCCCCCCGCGGGCTCCCGCACAACCAGCCTGTGGCCCTGCCGCTGCGGGGTGCCAGGGCGCCGCATCCCCCCGCAGCTCCACCACCCTCCCCCGAGGAGACCGCCTTCCTGGCCGTGCTCATTACGAGCGGCCCCAAGTACAGCGAGCGTCGCAGCATCATCCGCAGCACGTGGCTCTCGGCTGCCGGGCGCCCCCCTCACGATGACATCTGGAGCCGCTTTGTGATCGGCACAGGGGGACTCGGGGCAGAGGAGCTTCGTAGCCTGGAGCTAGAGCAGAGCCGGCACAGAGACCTCCTCCTTCTGCCAGAGCTGCGGGATTCCTACGAGAACCTGACTGCTAAAGTCCTGGCCATGTACGTCTGGCTGGATCTGCACCTGGACTTCCAGTTTGCCCTGAAGGCTGATGACGATACCTTTGTGCGCTTGGATGTGCTCGTGGAAGAGCTGAGAGCCAAGGAGCCGCGTCGCCTCTATTGGGGCTTCTTTTCTGGCCGCGGTCGAGTGAAATCTGGCGGCAAATGGAAAGAGAGTGCTTGGGTGCTCTGTGACTACTATCTACCATATGCTCTGGGTGGTGGTTATGTGATTTCTGCAGATCTGGTGCACTATTTGTGTCTTAGCAGAGACTACCTGAACATGTGGCAGAGTGAAGATGTCTCCCTGGGGGTGTGGCTGGCTCCCATTGATGTGAAGAGAGTGCACGACCCTCGTTTTGACACTGAGTACAAGTCACGAGGTTGCAACAATAAGTACATAGTAACTCATAAGCAAAGCATCGAGGACATGCTGGAAAAGCACCAGACCCTGGCTAAAGAAGGAAAGCTCTGTAAGGAAGAGGTTAAGCTCAGGCTTTCCTACATGTATGATTGGGGAGTGCCTCCTTCACAGTGTTGCCAAAGGAAGGATGGCATCCCATGAAAGTCTGAGGAAGGAAAAGGCAGAGTGTTGATGGACTCTGAGCTTGGTTACTGTTGCTTGGGGAGAATCCCAGTAACTAGGGCTTAAATATTACTCAAAAGATTTTGCACGATTCATTATGTCACGATCAATGAAACCCTGAAACTCCTAAGAGCTACTGATGTGGCGTGATGTAGAGGTGTTTAAAAAAAAAAAAAGAAATAGATGACAAAAAGCATGGAAAGGCTCATATGACAGGATTGAAGGCAAATAATAGGTTGCAAAATACAGATAGTACAGAAAATTTTGGGGAGGTAACTTGGATGAAAAGTTGCTGGAAGATTTTTAACAGATTGTAGGATTTATTTGCTAAAGATCATGACGGGCCTTTATGCTATCTATAAGATTGTGAAACTAGCATCTGCTGTTTATTTCTTGGCAAGGAACAAGTGTCAGTTTGACAAGGTTTGAAGATTCTAATGGGGCCACAAATCAGTTGCTATTGCCAGTGGGAACAGGTGGCTGGTTATTGACACAAGCAGTCAAGCAAAGGGAACAATTTTACCTAGGATATTCACATTAAGGGAGGGAGGAAGAGTTTGTTCTTCAGCGAGTGCTCTGATTTACAAGAATGGAATTATTAGACCTTCTGTGTAACTTGTCTCTAAGCTTTTTGTTGTTTTAAAAACAACATGTACACAAATTATCTGGCAGCTACAGAGTAAGTCTATATTTAGAAAGGTGGATGAGTTATGGTATTTGGCAGATATAGAGTATATTATCTTATTTTGGGGGCAAATAGTTATGCTACAAAGCTAGCCTTCAGTTGTTAGGCATAGGTGTTGTTCTTAGCTTATCCTCTAAACACTGTGTATGAAGAAACATTTCCCCTCCCAACAGTAAGTAATCTCACTGACTACTACAAGGACAGACATTGTAGGGTTTAGATTTATATTGTTCTGGATTACTTCTGTAAAATATAAACTAGCAGGATTAGATCAGTGGAAGCTATTCAGAGTTCAGGGAAGATTGCCCTAATGTGGGTACCTCAGCTAAGAAAGTAAACTGTATGTACTCAAGAGAAGGAGGTTTCTGCCCCCAAACTCCCGTTTGAGGAGAACCTTGTCTCTCTTTTCAAGAGCTACATTGCAATCTAAGGAGACTAATCCCCCAACAGACACATTTAGATGCCTGAAGATAGACTGTGTGGATTCCCCTCCTTCTCTCCAGTAGCACCTTATAGTGGAACTAAAAATAATTTTACAGGAGGTCTAAGTTAATTGCTCAAGTGATATGTCAGTAAATGGGATTATGTCCCTTAGACCTGTCTCCACTACGAATAATTCTAGTACTGACAGAGCTTGTCAGCATCAGATGCAGTATTGAGCAGTAAATGCAGACAGGACATTCTTGGCTGTAGAACAGATCTCTACACAATTTCACCGTGTTACTTATCTTCAAACCTTTAGGTAAGCCTGTAATTCAAGCATTTTTGAATGGCAGGTGCTCTAATACACAGAAATACTTTTTTCCAGTACTAGTACAGAGCTACTGACTTCCAGTAACCTTTGTCAGCTACAGATCTTTCAGCATAAGCAGAGTTTTTACTTTTATGCCTGAAAGGCATTCTTAAGTATCAGTTTTACTGTTTGTTGCACACTGCACTTTCATACAATTTCATGTTCTCCTCTCCCTAGGTCAGTGTCTGTTCCCACCTGCAGGAAGAGACAAATTGCAAAGAAAAAAAAAGGGTGCCAGTATCTCTGTATCTTTGCTTCTTAAATTAGCACGTTAGCAATTCATACCAAAGGAATCAAGTATGGGGGTTTTGTTATTCTTCTTGTTTTGATTAAATTATTGGGGATTAAGAAAAGTCTTCTGGAGAGGCTGATAATTCTCTGTTTTGAAAATTTGAACAAATCTTTGACTTCTTTCTAAAACAAAGTTAAATTAAGATACTGAAAAAAATAAGTTATTTTAGCATGTGTCCATTCTAATGCATGCTTATGTATTGACAGATAGGCAGATGTGCTTTGCAGTAAGGTATACTATTCCAAAACAAGAATTTAGCAAGATTACAGGAACTTTAAATTGGTTTTATCATTTTAAAAAAATATCTATTTGCCATTTGGGGTTCACTAGGATTGTGTGTACATATGTGATTAACGCTTGTAATGTGAGTATTTATTTATAATTATTGAAAATGTGTTATGTATAGGAAAAATAAGGTAGTTAAATGTCATTTTAAATTTGTTTAAGGAGGTACTGTAATGTCCATGAGAATTACATGTCAAGCACTACGTTATTTAAAGTACTGGGATCTGAACTACAGATCAAAAGTCTGTTGCATGTCTCAAGCTAGTAAGAATGTACTGTTTATCCATTTCTACTAATAACTGTGTTCATGGAAGTTGTTTACATTGTTGACTCTCCCTGCCCACAACCCCCATCCCCCCCAAAAAAGTGTTCTTCATTGCTGGCAAAATTAATGGTAGAGAAATGCTGGATCTCCATCTGATACTTGGCACCATGGAAGACATTATGCATACAAATACTTAATAGTTAAGAAATTCTCATAAAGAGTTTCTTACACAAGTGTCAGGAGTACAGTGTGCACCCTGAAGTACCTAGCACAGCAGATCCCTTGGCAGTAGCACAGCCCATTGCTTGCCTAGGTGCACTGCCTGCACCCTTGCAAGATGAAGCTCAGAAACACTCTTACATTCTTGACATCTGGATCTCAGTCTGACACAGCTTCTTTATACCCTTTTCTGTTTAAGGTTACCCATGTTTTGCTCTAGTTGCAAAACAAATTAACATGGAAAGCTTGACAGGTTCTTGTCCTTCGGTAAGTGGTTTTAAATTTCTTAGTAGACGCCCCTTTACTGCAAATACAGTGCTTAAATTTCAATCCCAGTTAACTGGGGAATTCCACAAAAGTAAAAGATGAAGTTTTTAGGCTTTTTTGGTATTTTAAAAGCAAGTTGAATCATTTGGGAGAGAGCAGACATACCACATGTTGTGTGGAAAAACCCAGAAAAACATTAACTAGTACAGGATTATTTTTTTTTATATTTTACTAGAAAGAATTTGCATGTGAAAGACCTATTGATGTTATTTTAAATAATCAAGAAACATCTGTGTATCGCATGAATAAGTCACAAAAGTTTTAAAACTTAAAGTTTCAGTCCAAAATTCATTTTTGAGCCCTTTTTTTCTAAAGCAAAATATAAAGCACATTTTGAACAACATATGAATTACATATTTTAAAAGTAGTAACTAAAGGCTATCTTTCATACCTTCCCAGGCCCAGGTTCCGTATTTCCTGACATCATCTCAGAAGCCTAGTATATGATGTTTTTATACTTGAAATAACGTAATCTTTGTCTCTCTTGAAAGTGATGGGGAGGAGTCTGACTTCGGTGGGTCCAGCATTTGGGAGGATGTTTAAGTGCTGCTCAGAATAAGCGGGTTTTGGTTTTTATAGCAGCTAAACTGGAGTGGAAAGTTTTGTTGTGGGTCTTAGTGAAAACAAAGGTATCTCGGAACAGATATATCTTCTTTTTTGTAGTCATTCTTAGTGACAATAGGTTAGCAATATGTTGGGCTTTTTATTTTTTAAATAGTGTTTCTGCTGATTTCCAAGTTTTCCCTTTATAAATACTTTGCATTTTTAACATTATTGTTAGCATGGGGAAAAATTATCACCTTGGCTTTTTTAGGTGTCAGTGTGTTATGCACTATAAGTTAGGCAACTGTGTCAAGTCTATAAGCTTATGTTAGTCCTGAATGGATGCTACCATTGAGTTGATTTGTGATACTATTGAGCTTTTTATTATTATTTACAGATTTTTTTTTAATTATTTTTTAAATTGGGCATTTAGCATTCTACCAGAGCTAATCAATACAGTAGAGAAATTAATCGTTCATGATGTGTCCTCTGTGATAATTTCTAAGACCTGATACTAAAAATATTTAAAGCTGACAATGGCATAAACTCAACTAGAAAGTTGATTTTATTTTCCAGTGATTTTTTTAATTTATATGCAACATGACTTAATTACTTTAGTGTGTAAAAATCAGTAGCTAAAACATTAACTGCCATACTAAATAAACTAACAGCGCCACTTAAAAAGCCCTCAAGCTTCCAAAAATTCCTATAGTCAGTTCAAGATTTTAAAAAAAAACCAAGTTAGAAATCACTATTCGTGTAACTGAATACTTTCTTTCTGAATGTCTAGCCTTGTTCTGTGAAGTTTGCTCAAATACAGCTTCTGTGTCATACTTTTGACAAATGTTACGTTTTCTGTAGTTGAAATGCCTCATTTTTGAGCATTTAAATTTGTATTTCATATCTGGTAACGCTAATGTTTTGGGGGCCAAGGTGTTAGCTTTGCAGATTTGATTAAAAGCCCAGCAGCATGGGAAGGTGATTAAGAATTGCATTTCTGTTAGCTTCTGTTCAGCTCCAGCATCAGAGTTGAAATATGGTTTTGGTATTGCTGTACGCTTGACAAACTGTCAACACCTACACTACTATATATTTGACTTAGAACACGCTGCTTGCAAGACTCAAATCTGTTGCTACATGTACCTGTGTAAGATATGCTTTTACCTTGGAACTGGAACTACTTTATGCCAACATAATATGCCAGTTATTACTTTCTAATACAGACTATTTAGGTAATGTCTAGTAAAACTTGGAAACGGATCAGTCTGTTACTTATAGCCTGTCTGAAACTGAAGGATACTACATAATAAGTGTGCCTTTATGAAAAAGGATTAGTGTGGGGTACTGTGCTGAGTATCTTCTAAAGAATTGAATGAAATTGCACATTTTTTGCAGCCACATAACTTTTCCATTTGGGGGTGGGGTGTGGCACACAGTTTATTTGCTCAGTATTTATATAGGAAATAAACTGCTAGAAACCTGAAGCTATCTGTGATGATGAAAACCCTTGGTAATTGCATAAATGTATTGTATATGTATTTATGTCCTTTCATGTATGCCTTTATTGGCCAAAGAATCTGTGTGCTGTGATTTTTAATAAAAGACTTTTGCTGTATAGATTATTGCTTGTTCTATGTAAGAAAATATACAAGTGTAGTTGTTTTACTGTGCTACTGTCCGAGAGGCACAGAGGATCGGTTCAGTCTTAAGCAACTGCACAAAAATGCTTCAGTTAACATCAGTAATAATGACTGATCAGCATGCCAGAACCCTGAAGTAGCTAGTGGCCTGGAAGGAATGCCACTGGGTCACACATGCATACATAAATACATGTACCTGTTCATCCTAATTTTACATTGGTAGCAATGTAGGGGCATGACAAACTGTAATGCAGTCAGAAGAAGGGTTTCTCTGACTAAAAATTGATTCTGGTCTTAGCTAAGAAGTATTTTAAGCAGTTAGACATAGGTAAACACCATTGGCAATAGTCCTGGTTTATGTTAAAAAACCCAAAATACTAGCAACATTCTGACAAAGGATTGAAAATACTTTCAATGTAACATCTGTTCAAATCATTTCAACACTTCAAGCAGTTTAAATAGCACTAACTTTCTGCTGATGAAGTAGCTAGTCCATTCTCTCCAAAATGAGCGTGCTCTTGCTGCTGCTGCTTCTGCCAAAACCTTGGAAGCACATTTTGGGCTCTAGCCCAGAGCAACACCTCTGTTTTCAGCTAACTAAACCAATCTATTTGAACACAGAAGCACAAGATGACTCTGAGTAAGACCAAGTTGTTACTTTTGATAAGAAGTGTCCTGGTTCTCACTAGCAGTTCTTCAATTACCTGTTAAGATTTTTCTTGGAGGTTTTTGTAACAAAGTACACTCTGACAAGAAATCCAGTAGGAATTTTCCCTTTAATTCTATAATCTCAAAGTATCACAGTCACCTCTGACACACGGAAAGCTTTGGCAAATTTAATGCATTGCTAGCCATATTGATTAGCTCCTAAGCGGAGAGCAAGAGGTACGCTTTGTCCTAGCCCATCGTGAACATTTAACTCATCTGCTCAGTGACATTTGTATTAAGTATTTATATTGCTGTATTTGCTGAGGTGGAGGCACAGAGAAGTAATAATAGAAACACTTCTCCAGTGCATTAGTAGCTTAAAACCACTAAGGTCTGATGAAGATTTATTTAAACTAGAACTAAGATTGCAACACAATGTTTTTGCTGCTGTCTCACTGAAATCAAAGACGTCTCAGGATCTACATACTTAGAAACTCACAGTAAGGATGCATCTAACCTCTAGAATTAGCACATCTTAAGCAGCTTATGATTTGTATTTTTCCACTGTGTGGAAACCTATGAGAGACACCAGCCTTTTTCAAGTGTCTAGGTGTCATACCTGATATTCTTTCTGCAGAAGGTAGAAGAAGATACAGCATACCTGGAAAGCCATATCTAAGTAGTTTAAGTGAGGAGAGGAAGTGTCCAGAGTACCAGTCCCTTGAAATAGAGCATTGAAGTTGCAGGCAGTAGGAGCATTCTCATTTAAAGTAACAGGTATTCAGTTTTCTGCATGTAGTGTAATACAGAACTGTGGTAAGCCAAATAGTAAGAGTTGTGTCTTGTAAGATATTTATAGATATGGTGCTAGGTAAACATGTGCAAGTCTGAAATTCCTCACCTACAGAGACTAGAACAAGGAAGTATTTCAATGCTCTGGAATTTTTAAGACAAGCCAAGTGACCATATGGAGCAGGGGGTTTGGATTCCATGCTTGCACCCTGGCCCGTAGGCCATAATTATATTCAAAATTTCATACTCACCTCATTCCAGCAGCAGTGGTATTGAGCTTTAATTAAAATTCATAAAGCACTACAATTGCCAAATAATACACGCAGTCTGCCCTTTTACTGAAATAGTAAGTCCAGTGGCAAATCAACTTAAAGAACTCCTGTCAGTTAGAAATGCCATAGTTAAACATTAAAACCACACTTGGACAGAGCTCTAACCTGTCTTCATTAGTAACCTTGGGTACTCTGTGTAGACTTGGGGGGCCAACAAATATAAGTCAGAAGATCCCTTATTACTTTTACCCATGTAGCAACCTTGTACTGAAGTTGTTTCAATTTTTTTTGCAATTACTTAGAGTATTTGAAAAATAAGACATCACTGATAGCTTGTAAGAGATCATACCATGTAGCCTGTTACATTATCAAGAAGAGTCATTTTCTGGTTATATGCAAGATACTGAAAACACCATAGGATTTAGTGTGGTTAACACTTCCATGGGCAGCCAGAGAAGCAACTTAAGTGTGTTGGTTCTGCTCTAGCCATGGCAGGGATATTGGTCTACTAACTGTCAGAGTACAGAGAAGAGAAGAATCTGTTTTAAACAAGTCAACAAGACAGCTATTTCAATCTGGGTCATCATGTACCTCAGGGTTTCCCCTTTTTTCTGGGCTACCACAGTAAAATAATTCCATCCTATATCTATCTAATCAAATGCAGTATCGTTTTAAAGGCTGTCACCAGTAGTCCTTCTGCTCCCCAGCAGTATCTAAGGGAGGAGAAAACCGGAGCCACAAAAATGATGCTGGATTCTGCTCCCAGTTTATTCTTAATCTGTATGTGGTCTTGGCTGTCTAGGTCACAATACAAACTGAGCTTTAATCTACATTTGGACAAAAAGCAAATTATGTATCAGCAAGAGGGGATAAGGAAATTTGACTGCACACCAATCAGAGTCTTTGCATAATCACGTCCAGCTAAGCACTACAATCACAAAGTGCCCAAGCATACTCTTAGGTAAAACTAAAAAACACTCAGTGGGAGACTCTTGTTATTCCACTGCCTCAGCAGTTTCTCAGGTAGTCATGAAACAGGGAGAGCAGAGCACAGTACTGAGGAGGATGTTCCTAATGGAAGTAAAAGTGTGTTCAGTCCTGCTGTGCCAGCATGCCCCAGGGAGAAAGGGCAGTACAACACCCTTTATCCTTTGCCACTGCACTGGGATGAAGGGGTAGTGTACCTCAGGAACAGAATCTAGACTTCAAGTCAGCAGTGTTTCTTCTGCTGCTCCTCAAGTAGCAAGGAGACAGCCACATCAGTGCAAGAAGAGGGAGATGAGCTTTTGATCCCAACTCAAGGTCAGGACAAATATTTTTATTTTCCTTTTCCAAGATATTTATTCACCCCGCCTGGTGCCTAGAGTCACAGTAAAAAAAAAAAAAAAAAAAAATCTTTCATTATCAGTCTCTATCAATACCTACAAGTTTCTGAGGAAACCAGGAGCGAGTGGATTCGACCAGATTTGTTGGTTTTGTTCCTTTTCTCCCCACACCCAAGTTTGCTGGGAGGCACCATGAATTATGCATTATTTGCTCTACTTAGGGCCTAGCCACCCTATATGTTTAAATTATTGTCTCTGGGACACGGCAAGTTTTCATTGCTTGAAGCTTGTTTCAAACTCAGTCATCCAATTCCAAAGAAAGCTAGTTCAGAAATTATCCCAAGGGCAAGCTGTCTCAAGTAAATAAAGGCACATGTATAAGACCTTGAATCTAAAATGAGTTATTTTGCTACATGATGTTAGATGTTTTAGTTCCAACGCAAATGATCAAATTGCTATTGAAGTGAATATATGGAGGAGAAGACTGACAAATAATGCAAGTCAAGGGAGCTAATTCAAAACAGGCTGCCCAGGTCATCAACCAAAGAAGATATACATATAAAGATTTCTGCCAATAACCAAGAAAGTTGCCTAAAAACAGAATTCACGGATTATAGAAAAAGTACAGCGACAATCAGTGTCCAAGGGCACACAGTGTTTTGGTTTTACAGTGAAAACAAGTCAGCTCAGAGGTGAAGTGACTTGTCCAAGATAGCATAGGAAGCTAGCAACAGATCAGAAGCTAGAAACCAGTCATCGGTGCTGTTAGGCTAACACCCTCCTCTTACTAAGGAGAAAGCTGACGACAGCATTCCCAATCTTACACACAAGTTCTTCCTTTCAAAAGAAACATGCTGGAACCATACAAATCCAACAGAATTTCATCTTGTTTGTGACAACGGAACTAAACCATCTAACTGTCCCTTGGTTTTATAATCAGTTTTGTTTCCATCTGTAACTTCCCCAAGTCATGGATATCTAGGCACTTTTAGCAGATTGTCAATGAGTTACAACAGTAATTGTCAACCTTTAAGTCTAAAAAGATTAGTCCTTCAGATGGCTTTTCATCAAGTGCTGGGGTTATTAACCCCAAAGCAAGTTCTTACATAGCAAAAGAGAAGCAACCAAGATAGGGCTAAATTGGTCACATTAGGTGAAGATTTGCAGTTAATGCACAACAACAGATATTCAATATAAGTTTTCAGAGAAGTGTGAAAGCTTTTTTTTTTTTCCATAACACAGGACTCCAGAATAGACAAGCAATACAGTACCTGTCCTCTAAATCCAAACCCACCCTCTTTTGCAATAGCCCAACTGTTAGAGGAGCACTGTTCAAAGACCATCTGCCTGAGAGCCAAAACAAGCCTTTCAACCCATCTACCTTAACTTTTTTCCAGGAAAATTGCAAATAAAAGCCACTTACCCAACATGACTTCCACAGGATGATATCCATTATCACAGCCCAAACACTCCACACTAAAAAATCCCAGAGAGCTATTTTTGCTGCTTTTACAAAGACCAGTTGGTCCTCGCCTTTATTACTGACCTCAGGGAATCAGCTGGGAAGCAACAAATCAGCTACAGATGAGCATTAGGCCCAACTATTTTAAAGGGACATCCTCACGTAGGTATTATCCATCTGTTTTCCCTGATACAATTAAAATGTGTATTCCAATTTTTTAAAAAAAAATGCTTTTTCATCCAAATTAAAATCTTTCACATACATATAATGAACTGCCTTCTTTTTGCATCTTTGCTACAAAGATTTAAAACAAGACTTTTCTTCTATTTTTTTCATAAATAGTTCAAAATAACTTTCAAATTTGTTATTGAAGCAGACCTTTGAAGCAAGGTATCTATTTGCAACTCTCCATAGTTTTCCTGTTTACTTGCCTTATACAATTCAGTCCCTAGATGTCACTATGTGCATTTAAGAGCACATGATGGGCTGTGTGCCTTGTAAAAAAAAAGACTCAAAGCGGGAACCTAAGCAGCATCGAAAGATAGTCGTTTATGACTAAAATCTAGCTATGTTCTCTAATAAGTATCTGCTTTTTAATAGAGACTCAAATGGATGATCGGGAAGAAAAGGAAAAAAAAGAAATGGCATTCTGAAGGAATTACTGAGGATGGAGCCAACATATTGTTCCGTGTAATTAATGATTGATAATGCATACCCAGACTTTAAAGACAAACCTCTGTAGAAGCCCACAAAGCCCCCAAAATGGAGAAAGCAAGTTAACTCAAAATGATGAGCCAAATTTTGGTCAGTGTGATAGTGAAGTTTAGACACCATTTGGGAGCTACAATGACTTGGGATTATCGAAAGATAACTAACTGTGCCTGTTATGGAAAAAAATGCAGCTATGATTTGCCAAAATCTTTGGATGACTTTTTCTTGTCTATGTATGCTTGTGGTAAAACTGGCCAAAAATTTTATATCAAAGGACTTTGTTGTTGTTGCGGGAGGGCTGGCAGGTGGAAGAGAAACAGCTTTTCGATGAAGTGGACANTCTGTCAGCTGAAAATGCAGTTGATTTGAGTTGTCAAATTTAGTTTTCTTAAGGGAAACCCTGGCATTTGATGCTAAAATTTAGGGAGTATAAAAAGAACTTTTGAAAAAGCAGAGTTAAGGAATGAGTTATCAATACTTACGTGTTATTGCAGGGGAAATAAATATTTGTTCTGAGTCAGATTCCAAAGTCCTTATTAATTCTGAACAGCACCCCCTCAGTAAAACAATTCCCCTGTGAGTGCAACAGCACTTCCAGGGAAATACTGAGCAGCTCTGAGAATCAGGCCCTCTCTTGGGCTTGCCGATACTACTGCTTAGATTTGTGAACTCTAGAGCATGCCAGGCGAAGCGGAGCCATTGTGGGGTTCCACACCAGTGTCCCAGCACAGTTCTAGCACTGCCTAGGGTCCCGCTCAGATCAGCCAGGGTTTCTGCCCATGCAGGCCGTAATGCAGGAATACTTATTTATGTCTGGGTGGGTATGAAGTGGTACAGCTCTGGCCTCGTTCCTGCACTGTTGTCAAGCTGTCATAGCCTTACGCTTTTATACCCAGGTCACAAACATTGCATAAAATCCAAACTTCAGCCATACTCTCTACATCCTCTCCTCTTTCTCTTATTTTTATTACTGGTTTCAATGAAAACATGGAAAAATACGTGGAAAAATCTAGACACTGATTCATGTTTTGATGAAAACTCAAAAAGCCACAAGCCCACACATCCACCCCCTGCTGCCCACTATTTGATGATCACGCTGGCCCTGATTTCTGGAGACGCCAAGGCAATTGCCTCTGCCTGGCACAGCAGCATGCTTTAGCAAGTTGGCAGGGAGGCTAAAGAACGTCTAGTCATTTAAGGCCACAAGCCCCACCTTCTGGTGGTCCATGTCATTCCCTGCTTTGCTTGACAGCCAAGATCCAGGGAATGTGAGTCCTGTTACAGCGTCTGTTTATTTTCCAGGCAGCAGGCTGATGTGCAGTATTGAAATCTAAAGTGTTGGACAAGGAGAGAAGTTCCACACAAAGAGCCTCTAGTGCAAAGTGCACCATACATAAGCAACAGAGGGGACTGGAAAATTAATAACACTGTCTTTTTTAAATAAAGGAAAAGGTGGTTGTTGTTGCCAGTGATCAGTCGATTTGGGATAGTGCCAAATGGCTCCAGTTGGCTTTGAAGCATCATAGCACAAGACACTGCAAAAACATTTATCCAGAACAGATCCTAGCCACAAGAGTTACAAATATTTACTTTATATATTTACTTTAGGGAAGGACTCAAGCCAGAGATAGTAGATCTTGATTGCAAATATACCAGCAATTGAGGTGCTAAGAACTGGAGTTTGGGGTCTAATCTTTCTGATCTTATCTTGTCTAATATATTTGCCTTTCTTTCCATGCCTTGACCTCAATAGAACAAGTGTTCTACGCACTGGAAAACCACCCCTATAAATGTGCCGTGCTGAGCTCCAGGCCTGAATCTACGGCTCTGCTAAGATCAAGGAGGCCAGGAGCTAACCCAGATTTAGATTAATTTTGGTATCTTTTGTAGTTCCTTAGATGTTTACACACTGCACACTTGTGTGTGCAATTTTCTCAGCTGTCTCTGCCCTAATTTGCAGCTAGTGTCTCATAGTCCCTAGCAAGTGGCTTCTCTGTTAAAGCTACCCTGTGTCCCGTCTTAAAACCAAATCTTGCTGAGTTTGGCTGCAAAGAACATTAGGGGAATCTTCAACCATACAGGGATTTTTGCAAATAGGTGCTGTGCACAGTAAATTAGAAAAGTTATAGCTATTCTGGCTTGTTTTACCATTCCTAATCCCTGATTTCATAGCAGCTCCTGGCTAGTAAGATGTTTGGTGGGGTTTTACCTTTCTTCTCTGACTCATCATACCATTCTGCAAAGTTTTTCAGGGTGGTGGGTCACTCAGCTGCTGCTTCTTGCCCTATAGCAGAGAGCAATGGATGGCTCACCATGGCAGTGGAAGGCTGTAGAGAGACAGAGAAGAGAGATTCCCTGAAGGAGACGTGACTGAATGGCAAAAGGGTGCCCTAGCAAGAGGCACTGGCACTGGCAAAAGGGAGAAGAGCTACTGGTGATACACTGTGAATGGAGAGGACAGCCTGCTCTCCACACCTTTGGATTTAAAAAGTCAGGTTAGCCAGCTCCTTAACCAGGTGCTGGAAGACGCAGTTACTCCTGGAACCCTCTCTCTCCTGGAAGTGCAAAGTAACATCTACTCGAGTGCTGGAGCAGTAAGATATTGGTGCTGAACATTGGTTAACGCAGCCTGCAAGGCTGGTTACTTTTTCGTTATAAAGGAAGAACTGACCAATTAATTGTAGTCAGGACTCCTGGAGCCTACCATCAGATTAGTCTGTAGCCATGGGCAGGCCTGCCAAACCACGGTCTGCAATGCCTTGAGTTCTTAATGTGCTGTGTATCCATTATTCCAACAGAATCCAGAGGAAATCGTTCTTAAAATGAAACTAATGACTACTCCATGCCTCAGTTTCTCCCTCAGTAAATTCATAACAACATTACCTCTTCTCAGGGCATTGTGAAGCAAAGCTATCAAAGGCCTTTGGGATCCAGGCATGGCTGGACTTAGGGAAGTGCCTGATTATCTTACGGTGTGTAAAAGTCCAATCTGGCTCCTGAAAATCTTCATCAAAGCAAAACCCATAGCTGGAAGGTTTATGAGGACAGGGAGAGGGGTAAGAAAACAATAACCAAGATCTAATTTCTTAGGAGTAACAGATAGTCCCGGGAGGATATAATTGAAGTCTCTAATAGCTGTAGATAAGATCAGACTGAGTTACTATTTTCAGCCAGTCTCAGACATCAGGACTGGAGTCACTGAAATAAATTCTAAAACCTGAGACAAATGAAATGCAGTGATCAGGAAGCTGCAGGGTCCCAAAGAGGGAGAGACAGCAAGAAATACATAAATATTGCAACTGGGTGGAATCAGCCACGAGGCAGGGATGTCCTGTCCCAGTTGTCCTAAGTGCTGGGGTCAGTAAAGAAGAGACAGATGCCTGTTTGGGGAAGGACCGAGATGAAAAGGAGGAACTTGAAGGGGTAAAATGACCTCAGTTTTAATTCCAGCTGTGACAAGAGGAACTTTATCCTCATTACAGTGTACCAGCAACAGCTCTCTGCTCTATTTGCTTTTGGAAAAGAGCAGGGCACAACCACAAAAGACCTAGAGTCATGTTTAGCCCAGGGGGCTGCTCTGGGGTGATGGGTAGGAGCCTGCAGAAGTGGGCAATGCCTGAGTGAAGTCAGTGTCTCCCAGCTGGGGACCTGATCACCAGGCAGTGGTTCCAAATGAGCTATACGGATAACTTCAAAGATCACCAGGGTGAAGGCTAACGAGACTAGTAGGGGTAAATTTTGCATGATCATAGCAGGGAGATGGCAGGATTGGGAATGGGGGAAAATTTTGTTTGTTTGGCTGGGAGGAGGTACTTACCCTGGGAAGAAAAAGGAAGGCTAGCGACTAAAGGCAATGTGATCTCAGAAGCCCACTTCCACAGCACCCAGCCACCTGCAGGTTGTGCAAATGGGTGCCCTGGTTTGAGAGTTCCTTCCTCTACTTCTTGTTTGGTGCCTTGATCACACATTGTGGTTGCCTCAACCTGCCCATAGGCCTATAAATCCTTGTCTGAGAACCCCAGAACACACTCCCTGCACTACCAAGGAAGTGGGGTGTGCCTTCAGCTACCTCTTTCCAAACACAAGCTACAGAGAAGCAATATGGTCAAGGGCCCAGAGGGCTGGGCTTGTTTAGCCTGGAGAAGAAAAGGTGGGGGGAGACTGCTAGCAAGCTTACAGTACCTGTGAGAAGTTAGCAAGAGGACAGATCCAGGCTCTTCACACTGATGTATGGCAGGAGGACAAGAGACAATGGACATGTTGAAATGAGAGGTTCAAACTGGATTAAAATAAACTTTTTTCATCATGCAAAGAGTCAATTATTGGAACATCTTGCCCAGAGAGTTTGTGCAGTCTCCAGCTATGGAGGTTTTCAAAGCCCAACTGGATAAAGCCCTGAGTAACCTGGTCTGCCCCCAAAGCTCACCCCACTTTGAGCAGTAGGTTGGACTAGAGACCTCCAGAGGTCTCTTCTACCATTAATTATCCTCAGATTGACAGCAAGTCTGCTTCCACTCAACCTTGGCATGCGTAGAGATCAGCCTTAGCCAGGGCACATGACAAATGAGAGATTACATCACCAGGCAGGGGAATGCTTGGGAAACATCCCATCGCTTGCTTTACATCAGTTCCATGTCGGCTCGTGCAGAGAGCACCCCACCCAATCCATGTGGATCTGTTCACTCCCTACCTCTGACAGCTTGTTTATTCCAAAGCATTTGGCTCTCAATGCCTTGCAGATGAAATAAGAGATCAAAGGCCCTAATTTCCTTTCCTCCCACTGCATTCCCCTTCCATGTTCAGGCTAGGGTTCACATTGACCAGGGATTTCTTCATCACATGGGAAGTGCAATTTTGAAGAACCCCTAGCAAAGGAACAGGCACAAGCCAGGAGCAGGTTGGAAGTGGCTGCAAATTCCTTGATTAGGAAATTGTAAGAGGCTGAGTTAGCAGCAGTTGGGAGTAAGATTATTCAGAGTCAAGAAAAAGAGACAGGTTCAGAGATAATACTAAACAGGTACAAAGCCAGTTGGAAGGTCCTGTCCTTGCAGATGGGATTAGAAGTGCTAGGCCAGTTCTATGAACACTAGGAGCTGAAGGGAGCTACTTCCATTTAGCTCAGATGCTAAATGGGGCTCCCATTACCAGAGAACTTCCCAGGCTCAACCTGTCTTCACAGTATCTCTACTAAAAAGATTAGTGCTATGGAGTAATTTCAGAGGGGAGCCGAGGCACAGGGGGACCAAGATGACCACTATACATCATCCCTCAGATCCAAGCTTGGTCTCCTACTCTACAAGAATGACACAAGCCAGCTGTCTCAGGAAGACATTATAACCATGTTAGCGTGATGCTGAACTAAAGATAATCAGCTCAGGCTCCCAGCCCTAAAAGTTAACAGACCACAAGGGACTTGCTGACGTTGCCGGTCAGGAGCAAAATCAAAGAACTGAGCCATGTTTTTGTGGTCCTACCCGGGCCCCCAGGCTGCTGTGGCATCGCTCCTTAGGCTGAGGTCTTGAAGTGTCTCAGTGTCTGCATTCCTTGAATTATTCAGAATGTGTTCTTTCTTCTCCTGACTGAAAACAACCTGTGATTCACCAATTTCTTTCTAAGCAAACACACAACCTCTTCCATGTAATCAGAGTCTGTTTATTTCACTGCTTCCCCTTTCATGTGAGGCCTATGGCTTTCCATTTCTTTTCAGGCATCAAACACTAATTTCACTTGGCTTTTGTCAGTGAAATGGGCTGGAACAGAGAGTCATAAACAACTGGATCAGTAACACTGATGTTTATTTAAAAGACAGTTATGATTTTTTGTTTTAACTCTTGAAATCCAGCGTCTTTCTTCAGCTATGTTGTTTCCCTCTCTGTCACTTTACAGAGCAAGAAACTGAAGGAGGAGAAAAAAAAAATTAAAGATAGAAATCGGGATAAAATGATCATTTAGTAATCATTGATCCTTGGGAGTCAATCCTGCGGGAGTCAATCTTGCAGAAATCAATCCTGCAGAAATCAATCCTGCATTTCACTGGCATTGTGTGCTTAATAATGAGTGCACACACCTGCATTTGGAGGATCACGCCCTTATTTCTGAATGACATTAGACAGCCAGATTAGAGGGAAGGAAATGCGAGGAATNAATGAGCTTGGGCAAACAGCATTTTAATGTAGCTGCATTGAATAACAATCACAAACTGAAGCTGGTAGCACAGGTTTGGCAGGGACTAGAGCCCTCAAGAGCACAGCCAGAAATGCACCTGAATTTACAGTCTAAACTGGAGAAACTGTTTTAATATTATTGTGCTTTTCCCTTGAACATTTCGTTACTACGAAGACTATCTTTTCAGAGCTTTCTTCTTCTCATTTCCACAAAGCACGTGGAAATGCAAAATAAATGCCCATGTTTGGAGGCTTGTGCAGATGCTGAAGCAATACAGACTTCCGCTGGGCAAATGTATTCTAGTTCAGGCCTACTGTCTTATAATTTCTCAGCTCTGCTGTTTGCAAACATGAGTCCAACAAATGCCATTTGCTACAATGCCTGTTGCTACACAGATGGCCCCATTAGATGGTGGATTAGGGCTGTTGAGTCTATTTTACTTTGGCTGCCTAAAAAAGCTAATATGTTACCTCTGCACAGCCCCAGATCAGCTCTGGAGATCCACGTGTAAAACACTGCAGCATCCTACTCATGAACGCCTCTTCTTTCTGAAGCTTTCAGATTCACACAGAACCTTTTCTTGTCCTTGGGGAATGTGGGGAAGAAAACAGTGTTGTCGATAACTGTGAATTGCACTAATTGGGATATTTAATACTTGGTTGCAATTGCACTGGTGCTGAAACCATCATACCCTGGCTATAAAAGACCCTAGTGTCAGAAATACAGTAGAGTTTTTCATGCCAACTGCTGTTCTGGGTTATGGCTCCAGTCTGGCTGCATTGCTCGGTGAAATATGTTATTAGAAAATTAAACCAATAAAGACAACATTACAGCAATGTTCAGACTGAGCCCAACCCACAGAGTGCTGGGACATTCATCACAGAGCAGGGAATTGCATCCTAGGTCAGCCTAGATGGTGCACACTAGGCCTAATCCTGCAATGGGCTGAGCACTCTCCAGGCCTAAAAGCTTCAGTGAACACGATGGTGCTTAGGATCTCACTCTGATCCCTGCAGGACTGAGCACCCCAGGCACAATGAACCCGCACATCACAATGCCAGCCACAGTAGCATGGCTTAGCACTTGCTGAGCACTGCTGGTAAACTGACCCATAGCTCTTTTTCTCAGGGGAAAAAGACTTGTGTCCTGCTGGCTCAGGGCACAGGCTAGCAAAGGAGGCAGATGCCATTTGCTTTCTCTCCTCTGTCCCTTTCCCCAGCAACGTGCTGAGACATGGCACCCTTTAACAAAGCTCTTTCTACGTGCCCTGTTCTCCATGTAGGGCCGAAAGGGGCCCCTTGCAAGAATGCTGACATAATCCGCTGCTTAGAGCCCATTCAAAACAGGGTAGCTTTGCCAAGGCCACCAGCAAGCATAAAACATTTGCTCTTTGCAGGCTGGACTGAACCCACTCACTCCTTTCCCAATGGCTGCCCAGCACTCCTGTACTGGCCCTGCATGGATCTGAACTCACTACTTACTGGCAGAAGTGGCTTCATGGTCCATTAGATTGTGTGCCGTTTAATCAAACCCACGCCATGCTCACTCCACTCACTACAGCTGACGCGTGGGGCTTTCTTAGCTGAGCCAAAGCCTATTGGAGATGCATGAAATTTCATAATCGGAGTAAAAGAAGAGAAATTTTGTCGCTCCATATGCTGGACAAAAATTGATTTTGCAAGCATGTGTGTGCTTAGTCCAAGGGACTATCTTTGATAAGAAATAATTTGTTAACAAAGGGAGTTTGGGTACTGGGGGAATAGATCAGTATTTGATTTAGTATTTCCTCTGCCAAGAAGCAGAAGTGATTGATCCGCTTTGCAGTATGACTGATTTTTAGAAACTCCACTATATTAGAATGAAACCAATTGATTTTTTTCTCCTGTGTACTTACTTGCAAGAGCTATAAAATGACAGAGAGCATGAAAGAGTATCATCTTGCAGTCATCAAACATAGTATGCTTTTTCCCCTCTCAAATTCTACAATGCCACTCAGCCAAACATTCTGCAGAGGTGGATTCAGAGGCCAAGCCCGAGAACCTTCCAGCAGTAATCTAAACCCCTTCCAGTGGGGTTTATGGGTGAGACAATGACAGGCAGTGTCCTCTGTCTGGTATGGCACTGCTAGCGGGCGCCATGGTAATGCTCTGATTTATACATTCATTTCCTATTCTCATCTGTGGTTTTGAGTCCCCAGCTCTGTAGCAGCATGCTCTGCACAGGGACATAGGCTTACAGAGGAAGGATGGAATAACACTGATGTGTGCAAGCTGTTTTTAAGAGCCCACAAAAAAACCCAAACCCACAACAAAACACAGAACTTAAGAACAACAACTTTTTCTGTGTTGTTGCAGTTGCAAGAGTTATAGTCAAAGAGGGGACAAGACAACATCTGCCCAACCATAGCAAAGCAGTGGAAGCCCATGGCTGTTGATGAAAAGTTTCCCAAAGTTAAACAATAAAGCGTTCAGCTCCTTTTTGTTAGAATTAATCTCTGCAGTGAGCACAGAAATAAACTCTTTTCATTTCAAAATGTAAGAGAAAGAGGAATGTAAGTGACATCAATTTGAGCACTGAACAAGAAGCCTGAACAACCAGGCCATGCTGAGAAAAAGGACCCCATAAAATCTTGCAGGAGGTTCCTCTGTGCAGATAGTAATGCACACTTCTCACGTACGAGGGCACTAGTGTGTTTTTAATTGGAAACAGGTTTACTCTCAGTTCCAGCTCATAAGCACATGCGAGGGAATAAAAAAATACGGAGGTTTAAATCTGGCCACAGTACAATTCTGTTTGCAAAGACATCCCTTAATGACCCCCCACTAGGTATGGCAGAAAGGCTTTTCAAAAAGGAAGTATTGTGATTAAACACCAAGGAGGAGCTAAATCAGATTCTGATTTCAGTCTCTGCCGTGCATACCTGAGTCAGACTTGCAAAGTCAGTGTTACTTCAGAAGTCACACCAAGGTTGTTGAAAACTGAATGTTTGTCACTGTACTAAGCAGAAATTGGCCAAAAAATATGCTCCTCTTGGCTGAGAGCCAGACAGATTCTGAGGTTGGTTTCAGGGTTTGGATTGGTGTTCAAATCTGGTTCAGAACCCAAGTCCAGTGGCACTGAAGTCTTACAGGCCTCATATTGAAGGAGAATTTCAAATAGTGTTCTGAGATAGCGAGACTTCTGCCATACTGAATGGCCCAAAAGTAGGCTGTGCAGAATATCCTAGTATCCCCAGCTCTGGCTGCCCATGTCCAACAGAATGAAACCTCCACGCCTGCTGCATTTCTCCCCCCTCTCAGCATTGCTGAGGCAGAATTATTTCCCTGGGTTTCCAATGCTGAGATGCAGGACTAGTCCCAGCAATGGCCATGAAGAGGTTAACTAAGCACAGACAGAGGCCAATGTATGTATCTGTCCGCATATCCTTGCTGAGGCAATCCGGATTACTGTTCCTGTGTAAATAAAGCATAGTGAGAGTGGGTGGTCAGCTCCCATCCAATCTGCTATAAAGCATCAATTTTCTGGGCCTGGAAAAACTCCAACCATGTTGGCCTGATCCAAGAACTGCTAACTATGCAGCTAATACATAACTGCCACCCCACATTCCTACTTTCAACAGACACCAAGGATTTCTCTTTGCATTTAATGGAAGGTGGCACCTGATGAACACAGCTTATGAAACAAGAGAAAGGGCTATATGAAGATAGACTGTAAATAGCTAAATTTCATCTCACAATTTTAATAGAATTTCTTTAACTTGTTCACTCTATCTTTTTTCAGTGTTGTCTATTATTACAATGGCCACTGTTGTGTTAGGTGCTGAAAAGATCCAAAGAAAAAAAAAATAGTCTCTTCCTACCCTAAATCCACAAACTAAGGTAAGATAAAAGTAACACACAGATGCAGAAAACTAATCAAACAATAGAACAGTTTTGGTCAGCATGCCAAGAAGTGATCTCGGCACACCATGTCCCTAAACTGCAGCTAAGATTTAAGCATCTCTGCTAAGCAGGGTTTTAACGGAGAATTTGAAGAAGTCAGCAAAGCTTTCCTTTCTTCAGCAGCAACTAAGCTCTTCAGTCTGAACAGATTTCAAACAAGTGAGCAAACCTTCAGGCTTCAAAAACAACAGCCCAGAAATTCATAACAAGTCACGTCAAGCTAGGAAGAAATCTACCCCCTAAAAGAGGCATCTGTTCAGTGTGAGAATCCATAAACAGGAAAGGTTGGATTTGATTTTGAAATGCTCTTAAGAGGTACTAGACAGACAGGGCAAGAGCCAGGGCTGTGGGTTGTCTGAGTGCACTGGTATAGTCAAGTGTGTTTGAAGCACACACTACCTGTGCACACCTACCTGAGCTGCTCTGGAGTTTGGTCATAGAAGCCAAACTCTGCTCTCTGGCTGTTGGTAATAGTTCTCTCAAAACCAAACAATTTCAGCACTACCAACATACCACAATACAATATAAAACTACCTGCGCTCTAGGGAAAAAAAAAAAAAAAGTCATTTAGGAGGCTATAACTAACACATTGCCTGGTAAATCCAAGCCTAAGAGAGAAATTGCTTTACCTCCTACAGACATTCAGCAATTTGGATTTAAAAAAAAAAAAGATTAATCCAAAGGGAATATAGAATGTAAAATAAACCATAATGTAGCCAGGACACAAAAACTATGACCTGAGTTTAACATAATTTATTTACTCGCATAACTCCTCAGCACCTTTGCTTTCTACCTGAACCTTGCCTTTCTCCAGCCACTCCCATTTATTTTTTATCTGTTTAAAAAAGCCACCAAATTTGTTAAGCCATATTCTTTGCTCTTAATTAATCAGAGCTTTTCAAACATTCTCTTGATCCAGAGGTTAATGCATTCATCACTTTATAAAGCTCTAACTGGAAACTCAGAAAGCTGAAGAGAAAAAGATGTTTGAATAGATGCTTGTCTCCTGCAGTGTTTGCACATTTCCTAAACATATTTCACTGCTACCAGTGAATTCATTGTCCTGTATACCTTCTCTCTGCACTATACAATTCTACTCTGAGTGCAAAGATGACGATACAGCCATTACAGAGAACAACCTAGTGTACTGGACTACCCCCTAGATTATGTTATGTTTCCCTTAGGTTAGTTTCCATCTCTGATGTACTAAGTCTATTCACCTTGGACAATATTACTGCCATTCACAGGACCCTGTAGCATACACTACAGAGCAATATACTTAAAAACATTGCTTGAACTACCAGCAGAATAACAGATCATCTGGGTTAGCCGAAACCCCAGAATCTTTCCTGGACAATATACTAAGTTATTTTCTGCCATCTGGTGTCCAGAGGCTAAAGGCAGATGTTACCACTAATCAGAGTCTTCCAGATGGTCACCAGCCTCAGGATGTTTGTCTTACACAATTCTGTAGCCAAGAACCAAAGACCTCTCCTCATAGCCAAAATTCAAGAATATTACCGAGGGAAATACCATCTGTGTGCTCTCACAGGGACTGAGTTAGACCTAACTCATCTGGAAAGAGCACTCTTTGGCATTTGGGAAGCTTCTTATCCTATCAAAGATCTCAAAGTGCTTTGATAACTTTAATCAAGCCTCATTAAGCCTCACATGCACATCTGTAAGGCAAGTAAGAATTTCTCCTGCCTCAGTCACAGAAAACACTGAGGCATTGAAAAGCAATGCGACTTGCCCTGGGCAGGGTTGTTGAGCCTTATGGTATTAGCTTGAATGTTGTGATATATTATTAATGCAATACAATCCTTCTGGGGTCTCAAGTCTTAATTTTTGAAGGGTTATAGTAGGCAATGAGGCAAGTCCATTGTGAGGCCAGGAAAACAAATGAGGAACCTAGACTTTGATTTTTCTATTTAAATTCATTCTAATCTTATTATAAAGACTTGAAATAAGCATTTTAATGTGTAGCAAGCTGCACTCTGTCCAGCATGCTCAAATCTCCACTGCCTGCTTATTTTGTGGGTCTGGGCCATTTGCTAGCCAAGGAATACCTGCTTTCAAATAAAAAGAGATATGAAGTAAAAGTTTGACCCACATTCCTGAGGGATTGTCCCAAGGAAATCACTAGCGTATGATCCGATCACAGTTTCTTTCAAACATGGTGAAGTTGTAGTTTGGCTAGTAAGAGTGTACTTGCTAGGAGATGCAGGCACCATGCTCATGGGACACACTTTATTGCCTTTTTTTAAAGTCTGAATCAACTCTATCCATCTTTGCTATTTTCGTTGTAACTCAGATGATGTAAAAATTGCCTAGGCCTCCAGTGTTTACTTTCGAAACAATAGAAAATGACTGGCTCTCAGTTACATGTATCCCAAGACTTTTTTCTTAAGCGTAATTAGAGTTCCTTCCATGGCTAATTAAATTCTCCAGTGAATGAAAACAAATTTCCTGGAATGAATATCATCTTGATTCACTTTGGGCAAAGCCAGGTTTACGTGCTTCTCCCACTCTGTTCTCTGAGGGTGTTGGCTACAGTTCTGAAATCTTCTTGTCAACACATGACAATGCAGGGAAATAATCTAGTACTGGGGTCTGCATACTACTTTGCCACAGATGACAAGAAATTGTGTCTACCTTATTCCTCTTCTCTGCTTTATGTGACTTTATAGACTTTTATGGTCTCCTTCATTAATCTTTTTTCCAGGCAGAACAGTCATAGTCTATTTAACCTCTCTTTATACAATATGGTTCTATACTTCTGACTATACCTCTTAGTCTTTGCTGGACCTTTTCTATTTCTACTGTATGTTTTTAAGCATGAGATACTGGTTGACTAGAACAGTTATGCGAGTACACTAGGATATATATGGTAGAAATATCAACCCTTTTCTTATTTACAGAACTCAAGCTGCCAGTTCACTGCATGGCTTGCCCCCTTACTCAGGCATTTCTACAAACTTCTGTCTCCCCATTAGGAAGAAGTCTATGGTAATAAGCACTGACATTCAGTTGTTCTGACAACACTGAATTCCCAATACCTTGCTGTTCTGCCACATTTCCCTTCCAAGGAATGTACCCAAATACCTATCAGAAATGCTCACATGGTTTATGAGTACACAGCAGTTGATTTTTACTACTGATACAACCACATGTATGGGAGAAATTCCTAGAACTTAGACATTAGTCACAGTGACTAAGTTAATGAATTATCTTTAGTGCCCAAATTCCCCCCAACAACCGCTCAAGAAAATGGCACCGTTTTACCTTTAAATGTGGTTTTAAGTTCCCAGTGATGGAGGGATGCAGCCTTTTGCATAATCACACTCATTTGATTTTGAGAGCAGTTTGCTCATAACTTGCTGAAGGCCACCAAGAATCAGTTTACAAGTTACAATTGGATTGAATTGGGGAAGATTCCTCCCAGGGCAGACAAAGATCCTGGCAAAGTCAGCTCCTTTCCTATGCTTGTTCCCTGGTTATCTCCCCTGTGAGTCTATATTTTGCACTGCGTGTTCCCTGGGGCAAGGCAGGCCTATACTCTGCATTTGGCAGTCAAGTGAGGTTCAATTCAGCCCAAAGGAGATAATAAATCATTATCATGGTTAGACTGTGAGCAGATGCCTTTGGAGGCCATCCATTTGGAAGGCAAATTCCTTCCCTTTCTGACGTTTGCTTTCCTGTTTATTCCTTTCAAAGCCTCCATAAATGCTGCTCAGTTCTCCATCATCTTTTGACACTGAACTCTGTGTCCAACTGGCCTCCAATCCTCTCTTCGTGGTAAGGACCATCACATTCCCTCATGTGCTAGAAAACTTCATTCTCCAGGCAAACTTGCAGTTTATCATTTTATCACCCAACTTCCATTGCCCTGTCAGAAAGGAGATGTGGACCATACACTGAATAAGGCGACAGAAGCAAGGTGCCACTTCACAGTTGAACAGAAGCAAGTTTGTCTAGGATGTGGCCTCAGAGGTCATACTCTGTCTGCTTTCTCTACGTCTACATGATGTCTACTATGACAGTTTGTTAGCTTGGGTATATGAACTCAGACAGCTGTGTTAGCACATAACTATTTTACCTGGATGTTCAAGCTGTGGTCAGCTAGTTGATGGTTACATTTCTGTGGAATGAGATATCATTCCTCTTCTGTGCTGCCGTGACTGCTGGTGAGTGTTCTCCAGGACCTAGGTTGATCTGCTCCACAAAAAGATCACAGAATCACAGAATGTTTGAGGTTGGAAGGGACCTCTGGAGTTCATCTGGTACAACACCCCCAATCAAGCAGGACTACCTAGATCCAGCTGCCCAGGACTATGTCCAGACAGCTTTTGAATATCTCCAAGGATGGAGACTGCACAACCTCCCTGGCCAACCTGTTCCAGTGCTCAGACACCCTCACAGTAAAAAAGTGTTTCCTGATGTTCAGACAGATCCTCCTGTGTTTCAGTTTGTGCCCTTTGCCTCTGGTCCTGTCACTGGGCACCACTGAAAAGAGCCTGGCTTGGTCTTCTTTGCAGTCTCCCTTCAGGTATTTATATACATTAACAAGATCCAGCCTTCTCTTCAGGCTAAACATTCTCAGCTCTCTCAGGCTTTCCTCATAGGAGAGATGCTTCACTCCCTTAATAATCTTTGTGGCCCATTGCTGGACTCTCTCCAGTATATTCATATGTCTCTTGTACTGAGGAGCCCAGAACTGGACTCAGTACTTGAGGTGTGGCCTCACCAGTGCTGAGTAGAGGGGAAGGATCACCTCCCTTGACCTGCTAGCAATACTTTGTCTAATTGCAGCCCAGGATACCATCGGCCTTCTTTGCCACAAGGGCTGTGTTTGCAGCCTTCTGCCCAAGAAGTATTTGCATTCTGGCAGTGGTTCAGTTACTAATTATACAGTTCCCACTCTACCCACAAAGTTATCTTAAATCATGAAAATTTTAGGACTCAAGCATTCTGGCTAGTTTTTATACAACTTCTGACATTGGAAGCTGTGGAGTTCAGTTTCAACCAATTACACAGAATATACTTATGTTTTAAATGAACATTGAATGTCCCACATCATCACATGATTCCAGAGTTTGGAGCTTTGAGGAAAAGCCAGTATGTTAGAACAAAAGCCATGAGAGTTGTTAGCACTACAGTTCCACATCAATTCTGCTTTGAAGATAAAACAGTTTCCTAGGCCTTGTGCGCAATCTTAATTAATTGTGGACAATTCTAAGTATGCTGCACAGGTTTCTGGTTTAAGTTTTAGGACTAAAACCCTTGTCTTTGTAAGTGAAATGTTTCCAAGAACAGACAAACTGAGCACTGGTTATTCCCAGCTCTTTGCTAAAATGGCGTAAAACAAGTAGACTGTTTTCACCTATGTGTCAGGCCAATGCAGAAGAGAAATGCTGTGTTAGAAATGGAATGGACATGATCTCATTTTGTAAAAACTGCAGTTCCTGAATTACTGTTGTTTCCTTAGTAACATGCAAGTTGTTATGTGTGAAATTGCAGGTCTACTGAGTCAATTAACTTCATTATGCCATGAAATATTGGTGAATTTGACAGTAAAAGGCTGATTTCATACCTTTCATACCATTTCATTGCCTTATGTTGCCAAGAAGTTAGCTTGTTCATCTGCTCAAATGCAGGATGCAGAAAGGCTAAGGATGAGAAGACAGCAACTTTACTGGCAGCCATCATTTGACCCACTCAATAGCTTAGCTTCAGTCTCTGCAAAATGGGGGGACCAGCCTCTCTGTAATGGGGTAACAGTTAACACCTGCAGAATATTTTGAAAGAGGAAAGTGTCACAGAAGCAGACACTGCTTGGGTTTTTTGTGTGTTTCTGGAGGTAGTCTGTGATTTTCCTACTAGAGGTATGCATGCGGTGGAACTGCTTTACACACTTGCAACTCTCAAATTTCGTTGGGCAAGAATGTGACTTGGATAATAGCTATGCAGGGGGAAAAGAACCATGTTTTGACATGTCATGGATCCTGAGATGTCAAAGATAGCAATTGGATGTGCTGTCTGTTACCATGGGTTGGGAGGGATGGAGCAAGGCCGGTATTGGTTTCCTCTCCTACCATGTAAAAGCCAGACAGAATACTGAGGGTGTACTCAAGCGGATTTAACCTCTACACTGGCATTGGTACCTCATCTATGCAGTTTTAGAGGTAGTGTAGCATGAATTCCAGTCCTATTCTTGGAGTACAAACACATCATATTTGCCCCTGTTGGAGTTTTAGAGGCCACAGCTTTTGATTCAGTTTGCATCTTCCACAAAAATTTTGTCAACTGACATTCTCAGGAGCCATAAAGTAGCATAATCCCAGTGACTCCAGCAACCCTACACACAGCAGTGCTGTTCTAAACCTTAGTAAGTTCTCTGGGTGAAATGTTTCCCAAGGCAGGCTGACATGAGACCTAAGTTTCCCTAAGTCAGCTGCTCTCCCCTTTTTCCTGATGCTTCACCCTCTCCCCACATTGCCTCCTTGCCTCCCAGACAAAATGACATAGTGTGTGTTGATCTTTCTTAGCTCTCTCAGAGAGCCAGTTAGAAAGAACCTACAGACTGCCAAGAATAATCTAACAACAGGAAAGCATAGTCTACTTTGATTGGATATGCCACCCGTGTTGTGATGAGCGGAGCCAGGGGAGGTAAGGAGAGAGTAACACTGAAGGCTGTGCAGAGACTCACAGCAGCATTGCAGCTCAGGATTGGTATGGGATTGTCCTGGGAAACAGCTATGTGCTCTTGGTCTCTTCCACTCAACAAGGCAGCCTGTGTAAAACTCCTTCATAGTAAGGCCACGGTGTGTGACCACATCATCCTCAGCAACTTGCTCACCTCCTGTAACAAGTCAGCAGGACAACATGTCTGCATTAACTTCATCACAAAACAACATTCCATTCCTTGGCTACTTCTTGTGCAGGGCAGGGATTGAGTACAAGTACTACATGGAAGCTGACTCTATGGGACCCAAATTCACACTTCAAGAGGGTGTGGATTCTTTGAAAGCAATAGATTCATACCTGCTTACCCCACTGACATCCAGTAAACACATGGGAGTGGTAAGATGACCTTGCAGCTCATGCTCTCACTACAATTCCCCATCCATTTAGATTCAGTCAGTTGGGTAGCTATTCTCCTGTGTTTGCACAGAGATCCACGTAGACTACTTCTATGAATGCAACGTTACTCTAGGTTTGCTATGCATAGACCTTTATCAGTGGCAACAAGACAAGGCTGAGCAGTACTTCAAGAGCCTTCTAGACTATTTCCTTCCCTGAGAGCAGGCCTAGCACTATCAGACCCAAATCACAAGTGCCACATTCTGGATCTCAGTAGCAATTTTGTAAATCTGTGAGGAAAGCAGGGTTTGCCCCACTCATATGTGCAGTGACTGCCCCGTGACAGCATTCCGCTCTCAATGGTGTATAGGTAGCACTCCTATCAGCAAAGGAGTCAAACAGTTCAGCCAGAAAACACTCAAAAGGGAAGCTGGCTTCAACCCAGCCAGGCTGTTTCCCTCATATCTCCCCTGTCAGAAGACAAGGGTGAGGCCTCTGGGGTGTGAAGCATAAAGAATACTGTGCAAGGTGAGGTAGGGATCGTATCCATGATAACAGAGAGGGGAAGAGCCCTTTCCCCCCTGCTGCCTGCCTTCCCTTTCACCAGCTTTGGCAAGCTCTACAGTCAGCCTCAACTGAAGCCCAACTGAAACAGAAAGAAATACAACTTAAGCAATTTTCCAAACTGTAACATACGAATAAACACATTAGCCATCTTCTCCTCAGCAACCACAGAACATCCTCCCAAAAGCAACACAGCAAGTCACTTATTAGAGACTTAATGAGCTGTGGAAAAATAACACTATTCATTCTCAGCTACTTATTCTCTGTCCTTTCTGAAGTCATAACTCAGGCCACCACAGAACCACACAGGCAGCGTGCAAACTCATGGGCAAAGGCACAAGCTCACTTCAGCACACAAGCTCCCAAACAGTATTTGCTGGCTTGTAGCTTTGGCTTCGACCTGGTTTGACTCCAGCCTCAGCTGCGTTAGCCCTAAATGCAAATTGGATTGAGCTCATGAAAACTGGAAACTACTACCAGAAGAATGATAGTAAGAGTTATCCCTTCTAGCAGTTGATTAGCTATATACTTCATCTTTACTTTATAAGAACTGCAGATACTTCTATGGTTCCTTTTTTCCCCAGGATGCTTTTTTTCAAAGCACATCATGAAGTGAGGGTTATTCATATCTCAGAATTCAGAAAACCAGGTACAAGGAAATTATGTGACTTCACCACTTAAGACAGTTGAAGGATAGAAGCCATGTCTGATATGCTCCTCGACTGGAACTCTAAGCCCCCGAGCACAGTGCCTCCTCCAGAAAGCTTCTACCGAGATGGAAGGATGATTTCATTTCTATACTCTTTGCCTTACTGCTGTGGTTGGTGCTGCATCCCTGCCTTCAAAATCAGCCAGGCTGTGGTACAGCAGGTTTGTCTGTTCTTATCTCACGTTGGCAATCTGAGACATATCCTCAGAGAATGTGTTTATACTTCTCCGACTGTCACCAATGTCTGCACCACCAGTCCCAACTCTAAATTCATTTCCCAAATTAAATAGAAGCCCTTGGTAAATGGGCACTTTTTCATTCCTCTTTGTTCTCAGGTTGCCAAGAGGCAGGCCCTGAAAAGCCTCCACACACTAGAGGAACTTTCTGCACTCTGTTTTAGGCTCCTTTCAACACTGGCTTGTACAGAGCAGCAGAACGGCAAACACGAGCACCACTTCTAGATGGAATAAAGGTATCTGTTATTGCTTTCTTTGAGACCCTTTGAGAGGGTCCCTTACAACTCAGGAGATTCTATATCATCAGACCATACCGACCTCCACAATTACACTTCCCACAGTGATGGCAAGCCTCCTGTTATCACAGAGAGCACTCCAAGTTTCAAACACCGTTCTGCATGTCGACAAGCAGCAGTGCCCGGAGGCCTCAGTTTTGGACCTGAACTCCACAGTACTGAAGACTGGATGCCATTGCAAGATGGAAAGTGGAGCTCCACAGTCAGTTAGCTGCCACCGAATACTACCTGAGAGCTGCATACGCTACAGCAGCCAGTGTTAATAAGAAAATATTACCATTCAGTGCCTGCCACTCAATAAATCCACAGATGCAAGTGGATATTAGGAAACATGGTCACACCCCACAAAGCTGTTTTCTACCAGAGAAGGGATGAAGACAGACACGTATCAGTGTATGTGTAACGTTTTCAAAAAAAGTCTTCCAGAATTTTTTTAGCAGTTTCAAAAAGTTCACTGAACACTCCTTTCTCCCAATTTATTTTCTGTTTCACAGGTTTTTTTTTCCTTGGTCTCAGAATAAAAGCTGATGCTCACAAAGTGCAGAAAGGTTATACATCAGATTTTCTTTTCCTCACAATTTAACTTGGAAATGTCTAATGAGCTTCAGAGATTCAAGATTTTCTGGCTCTTAATGCAAACCAGATCTGGAACCGGAGGGAGGAGTTATCTACTATTCCATTGAAGATTCACATACTCCACACAGTTCAGATGGACTGACTGAAGTTGGTGGCATTCACATCTCAAAACTTAATAAGAATTGCTTCCTAACCCGCTTGTTTCAAAGAGCGGTAACAATCTAACTTGAATATCAACTATTTACTTTCTGCAAAAGGTCTGCCAAAGAAAACTTGTATAAAACCACAAGTTTGTTCAAAATTTGGTCATATTCCATCTATTCTGTTTGCAAAGCTGAGAGCACCTGTAGGCTAGTAAAGGACTGTCACTAATAGAGCTATGCAATTTATAAAGAGCTGCTACGGACAAATCTTTTCTTTCCTCATGATTAGCCCTTCTTAGTCCTGTATAAATTAGATCCAGATATCATTCACAAAGGCTCAGTTGCTTCCTTGAAGACACTTTTATAGATGGGACTGTGAGCTAGGAATAGCATGCGTCACTCATTTTTTCTTTCATGACTGGGAAAAAACCCACCAAATAAAAGTAACCCATTGGTGTTTATCAAGAAGAAATTATCTGTTTGTCTGGGATTTAGCTGCAAGCATCTCAAAAATCTGATTAAGACCTTCTCTACTCTTTTCAAGACATCAGCTTGTACTAACACCTCACAGAAATCTCAGGAGGAAAGGAGCCTGTACAGGTCTTAGGGACAGTGAGAAGTCTGATACAGCTACACAAAGCACCAAGAAGAAATAGAGCTAGTCTCTGGTTAATATTAGAGCTAGGAAAATACAGCCCAAATCTTTATCTCCTTCTTAATGACTGGGACCAGTTCATCTTCTACATCTCCTTTCCCCTCCATGATACAAAACCATTTCTTCTATAGAAAACACAATCATGGCTTTAAAAGCCATATTACTAATACATCAGCTTGCAAAGGAAGAATAGCCCCTGTCACAAGTCACATGTTCATCATGACTGCGGGCTGCCTGAGGCTTTTCTTGTTTGTTTAAGAAAGAAACGCAGCATATGATAAATCTGTGGCTGCCACTATGTGATAAAAGTCACACCTGCCTCCCTCCTCGCTTTTGGCCAACACAAGCAGTAGTACAAAAATGCCATCAGGAAGTGAAGGTTGAGGCTGTGGTGGGTGAACTCCCCTGTTTAGAACAAACACTGCAGCACTCCAGGCAGGAATGGTCTGTTCTTCCCGGGGGTGGGGGGGGGGGGG
>WAAD01027787.1:44211-95385 GCA_013389945.1 Fregata magnificens
TTTTTAATTTTAAAAATCAGTGGTCTACTTTGTGGCAGTTCACAACTCCAGCGTAGTATTACAAGAAAAAACTATAACCCTCTGTCCCATATGACAGAGACTGCCATCAACTGCACAGATCCACTGGGTTCTGCTACAGACAGAGACAATTACTAGCATTGTTTCACAGCTTCTCACAAGAGAGAATAAAGTTTTTCCCTTTGTTTGCATTAATTACGCAGATACCACTGAAATTCCCAGACAATCAACCCTTCTTTAGCTTCCTTTATGGCTCCATCCTGCAGGATGATGAGCCCTGAGCCAATAAAGCACCTGGACATGTACTTGGACCTAAGCACAGAGAAGACTTGCTGTGCTCACACAAAGGGCTGAGTCTCAGCTGCAGCCAGGGTTTTCAGCTACTACACTGCAAAGAGGTATACCTCCCAGCATTAGGCATTTTCTTGTGCTATGAAAGGAGCTCTAGGAATGCAAGACATTTTTGTATACTTTGGATCTTTGAATATAAAACAAATCAAAGGCTTCCAAGCATAGCTAGCCACTTTATTTTATAAACCAACATATTTCTGGTATTTGTGTTCTTCAGAAGTAAGCACTTGCCAAGGTTCATGAATATCGCAGAGTTCAGAACATTGATTACAAGGAGCTAAAAAACAGCACAAAAACCACTGAGAAAACCCACTAACCAAAAGGTCTTGCCTCACGGGGTGTGTAGAAGTAGAAGGTAGCACATGTGGGAGGAATCTATCTCAGGTCCGTCTAACCTTATCAACCAATAATCACAACAGAGCTAGCTAGCACAGACCACCGCCATGGACCATGTACGAAAGCCATGGACCGTGTATGGAGGCCATAGATTATACACACAATACAGGTCCTACTACGGTCCATCACTGCATTTGCCCATTTTCCCCATTACATTTTTTTCCAGGCCTCCAATTTTTTCAGTGCAACTGCCTGGTCAGGGCATCTTAGTGCAGAGAGCTCCCTTTTCATTGTCCAAGCTTGCAAGATGTGTGTGGATTTCATACCAGATGTCTTTAGCAAGATCCGCTGACCAGTCTCCTTTGCCAATCATGAAATATTTCTGAAAAATGAAAGCTGTGACACACTCATTCCACTACTGGGAGGACAAGACCAAGTGGATCCTTTCCAAAAACATTGCAGGGCTAGTGACTGGCTCTCTTCTCACAGATCTAAAAACCTCATATCCCAACAAATCATTTTCCTTGAAGAAATCCCAATCAAGGCCATTAACACAGAACATACATTTCATTTAGTGGTGGAAATGTCACTAGGGGAACCCAGACTGAACACTAAATGTTAACTGTGCACATGTCACTGCATGGGCTGGAAAGCATCAGAACTGCCCATCAGGATCCATAAGCCCTAAAATGCTGCTAGCTAAATTTGACAGTCCCTTAGCTCAAGCGACAGCCTGTTTCTGAAGCAGAAGGCTATATATATGTCCAGCATATAGTAATCAGGAATGTCTAGAAAGTGGTTACAGCATCTAGCAGAAGAAAAGCAGAGAAGTCTTATGTGGTCATTTGGTAATATAAAAAGAGATAGGAATTGAAATTAACCTTGAAGTTCAGTTAGGGATGGTGCTGATTATAGAATCCACAACCATGGGCCAAAATTAAACTATCAGTTTTACGTAAGTTAACTCAGATTATCAGAACAAAAACACATATCAAAGAATTTTACATTAATGGTCTTACACACTGTAGCCTATAGTTTTGTCTCTGCTGCACTTGTGGCTGTCACATTAGAGTCCTATATTCTTCCCACCAAACAGGAAGTACAAGCTATAAGAAATTGCTTTCAAATCAAAAATGTGAAAAAGCTACTTAGCTACAACTTTTACTGCTTGCTGCAAAAAGAGTACACAGCGTAGAAAAATCAGACTCACGTTGAGCTGAGTTCTGTGTAGAAGTTGGCCTTGCTTTGTGTGTGGGCTGGACCAACAAACTCTGGAGTTCCTTCCAACCTATATCATTCTGTGATTGTACAATGGTCCTGTCTGTTGGAGACAATGGTCTACAACGTGCCATGACCAGCACAAGTTCCATCACTCATCCTTTCTTGCTAGGCAAGGCATGGGAGACCAAGACTTCAGCAGATAAGCCACAAAGACCATTGTAGAAGACTGGCAGTCAGAACCTGGATAAACCCAAAGCAGGGAGCTGGTTTGTAGGCCTGTCAACCTGACTAGTAACCCCCAGACAAAAGAAATACCTATGAGGAAATATTTATTTTAGTGCGCATTCCAGACAATCAGATTTCTGGCAGTTTGACTTCAGTAGTCTTGGAATCATGAGCCACGGGCCAAACATGACAGTATCTCTGTGCACTCAATCTTATTTCACTGGGAATTGCAGCTGGCCCCAAGCAATCTCCAAGGAATCAACTCTCTTTCTGTCTTCTTCTCATGTCACCCCAATAGTATCTGACATCCCAGGCAAACTTTCCAGCTCAGTGTTGCATACACAGATACTATTGGTCTGAATTTGCACATGCCTGCATGACAGAGGTCTTTTGGCATATATCTTAGCTTTGCACTGGACTTTGCACATGGTAGATTTAATTTCACTTTTGTTTATACTGACTTCAACGTGATAAATTCGGAAGAGTTGTTCTGAGCATAACTGAGTGTCAGAAGCCAACCAGATACGAAAGTTTTAAAATGGAGCAAGAAGGAATAAGATGAACCTCATTGGGACACTTTCTGGGAGTGACAATGAATTTCAGAGATTTTTTTCCTCTATTAGTCTTTTATCTTGGGACATTTTTAGAACCTCTCTGAAGTGAGGTACTTTCAGCCACAGGTGTTTTTTCTAATTTTTCTTAAGACCTTTGCACTAGAGGCCTGAGGTCTGGAAATGTTCTTCCTAAGGTATTTTACAGATGGAATGAAAGGAGAAATACTGGATATTTTGCAGGAAGCCTTCTAGCTTTCACAAGCTTTCTGGTTTATTTTTGCAGACACATACAGCTCAGGTCAGAAAAGTCTTCAGATTTTGGGGAGTTTCTCCACATCCCAAGCTCTAAACACATTCATTTGTCTGCAGACGGTCTGAGAGAAGAACTGCCCTTCTCTTGAGCTCAAATCATTTATTTGGGGAAGTATCAAACAGTTGTAAGTAAATGCCAGGGAGTTAGATCCAAGAGACTGCAGAGTGATAAAAGCAGATAGACCTGGACCTCAAAGGAACCAGCTTTCCTTTATAGAAGCGCCAGTGCTGGCCTAAGTAGCTCATTTCATGAGCAGTGAGTTGGCTGGCACTGCACAGACCTTCCCAAATTATTTAACTCTCTTTTCCACAGCCAGACAGGCTTTGGACAGGTGCTTAATAGCTGAGCAGGGCTAATTAAAATCACCCTTGCAAAATCTGACCAAGGCCCGTTAAAAAAATATATTTTAATGATTGTCCCTCTGGAGCTCTGATAGAGCCTATGGATGAATCCTCCCAGTACCCTATGCTGTGCTGGAAGCTGGGGAAGTTGCTTTAGTACTCCCCACGCACTGAGAAAAGACAACTCGGCAGGAGGTATACCAGGCACTTTGAGATGACCTTAAGTTTGGCTTTCTTCCCCAGGGTGAAGCTGGATAGATCACGCACCTTACTTGCAAGGATGCACCCTGGCTGCTGAAACAAACTGAGAAGAAAAGCACATGCAACAACAAAGCACAAGCTGTTTAAAGAAACATTAATAAAGCTGCCAGTTGTGGATTTCTAGTGCTCTGCTGGCAGGCGCCTAATATTATGGGGCTTACCACTAGTCAGACACGAATGTGCCAAAAGGCTGGGCAGGCAGGCAGACTCTGTTTTCTTAACACATTCTGAATGGGACTAGTTAAGTGATGGTGTAGAGATCGATATATACTTAAGTGAGGACAAAACCTGCAACTGTCACTCACCACCTGAGTCATGCTGAACATGTCACACATCTCTCAGTTTCTCTCTTCATACTAGGAGATTTTCAAGGAAGCAACTGTCTATCCTGAAGGCCTCATGTGAGGATACTAATGTAAGATTAAAAATGAAAAGCAGCAGGTATGGACACCTGTTTTCCCCAGATGAAAAGCCGAAGTGGATACCCTAGAGGCTGACCCACAAGGAATCAGCACCAAAATCATCATGAAGTCTCAACTTTTCTTTCCTCACCTTCAGATGCACCCAAACTGCTGAAATATCAAGTTTGCAGAAATGAGGTAGAAGGGCCAATTTTTCATTCCCCTGCTTAGGGCTGATTTGTACCACGAACTTTGATAAAGGCTGGTGAATACCATAACTCTCTGCCTGCTGATCTTTTAAAACCATATGATATTTCCTGTTAAAGATTGCCAGAAGGAAGTTAGTTAACTACAGCAATCAAGCACCCATAATTACCCTGCAAGTTAATGCCCTAGGGAGGTGAAAGACACATTGGAGGAATTGAAACCACTTTCAGAAGAATTCTTTCAGGCTGTCTGGCCTGTAGAAACACACAAGTCGTATTCAGTAGGGTTTCTTAGCAAGTTAGGAAGGAAGTGATTGCAATGGGTCATCTATTTCACCACATTGCCAGGGCAGGATAAAGCACATGAAGCTAACCTAACTTCTTCAGAAGCCAAAGGCCACCTGTGAAGCATTGAAACCACGTACTGTCCTTTATGAGTCCGACTTGAACCTGGACTATTGCAATCACTAGTCACAAGGCAGTGCTTCTTTTGAAGGCTTACTACAACGATTTCTCTCAAAAGCTTAAACAGGAGAGAAATGTGAGCAAAGTGATAAAAATTAAAGAAGGTTGTGTTTGTTTCTCCAGTAAGTTAAGCAAAGGATAGGGAGGCACTGCCAGACCACACAGTTCTGTTATTCAGGTATTCTCTTTTTTTTTTTTTTATAAAAGGGAGACAACTTAGTTTTTGTTTCTTTGGTTCATAAATACAGCACGTGTGTGGTCTCCGGAGAAACACACCAGCCTGGGCTTTCCTATCCCTAGTCTCTTCCCAACTGTTTTATCACACTGCTAATACCTGGTGGTAATGTCATTAGTGTATTTGTGTGGGCAAGGAAAATACTTCACATGGAATGACAGCAGGGCCTCTCTCCTGAAGGGACAGCTGCCCAGCCTCTCTCTTCTGTTATTGTCAGCATATTTCTTTGTGCCAGTGGTTTGGTGCCTGTGGTTGAATTGGCAGATGGCAATACTAACTTTGGAAGGTCCAACTCCCTGGCTAGTGAGACCTGCAGAGCAGTTGTCTGTGGTAATGCCAGCACTTGCCCTGGCAACTAATCCTGTCTGCTGGATGGTGGGAACAATTGAAATAGAGCTTGTACTTTATTACAGGCCTGGAAGAAGGATATTGCTTTGGTTGCCTTTGCACAACAGAGCAAGGACAGCCATTTTGCAACAGCCACCATCCTGTGCCAGCAAGTGACAAAAGGTCCACGCTCACGACAGCCTGAAGTGAAGAACCAAGGCTCAGATGCTAAAAAAATGCAAGGCACTGATGCCAGTCAGTTTCATTGCAGTCTCCCATTCCTTTCAGTCTTAAAAGAGACTCATAACCTCTGCAGATGAGGCACAGATGTGTCTCATAGAGGGCTATATCTATGTAGCTGTTACTTGTACAATACATGTTACTGTTGAGGCACAAAAGAAACGGCTAAGTGTAGAATTTCAGGCTTACCGTTGGATTTCCTGCCTTTGCCTGGAACAAAATTATATCTGCGTCATTCAGTATATGGGAATTTCCCCTCTTAGATTATATAAGTGTTATTTAAAGAGGTACTGAGTAGATTTCAAAACACATTTTAACTTTAGGAAGGAATGTTTGCTATCAATTTATTCGAAGTGTTGTATTTATTGGTGATGTTTGGGTTAAAGCTGTTTGTTTCTGAGTTACAAGTCCTTACTATTCTAATATTTCTACAGCTCTTTTTTGCTGTATTACTATAATATATTAAAATTATGTATCAATAGATAACAAATATATAGTATATCGTTATCTAACAAATGCTCAGATACTGACAGAATAGAAATATTAATTAATGTTAATTAATGTAATTATTTATATTCCTCAGTATGGAATCAGATATCCTGGAGAATTCCCTCAGACTAGATACAGGATCTCTGTGACTGTATGTAACTCTGGCCAGCCACCCCCTTGCTCTGTGCCTCACTGCCCCACAAACCAGCTTCGTTTGAGACTGGTGACTAAGCAGTGCTGTCTACATGGCAGGTGCAAGATGAAGGTGAGAGGTGAAAGTAGCTGGCTCACCCTTCTCACTCAGGTTTGTGCCTCCAGTGCTGTGATGAGACTGCTTCCCTTCAGCCACCTGGGACCTTCCTGAGTCCCCTTTTTGAAAAACTGCTGAAATCAGTCAGATGCAAGAATCCTCCCGACACCAGTGGGGTATGGCTGAGACTCCCTGCTTCCATGAAGAAAGGATAAGTCTATGACAGTTGCTTAAAACCATGCAAGGAAAGTACTTGGAGGAACAAGCGTGGACAGATGATAGCTCAATCCCCTGGCTCAGTCCCCACCCAGCTAGACAGAAGTAGATGGAAGAACACAGGTAAGAACAAGCAGAACCTTATTTAGGCAGAAGTATTTATTAATGCTAAACTAAACTAGGTGCCTGTACCAAATCAGTAACTCTAACTAACCAGAAGGTTTTCCTTCCTCCCCCATTCCTGTTGCTTTTCCTGAGAAATCAAGTTAGCATGCATTTCCACTGCTTTTGGACAACTTTGTTCCTACTCCCAGTCACCCTTCTGCTCTAATTTTCATACTTAATGCAAAGCAGAACAGCCTCTGGTCCTTTAGGCGAGCCATGGGACCATTCTCTCTTCCCCACCTCTTAAATATAAAAAGCATGCAGCATAATCTTCCCTTCAGTCATGAAAAATACAGTATAATCTTAAGTAAATATTAGTGTTCTACTTACATAAATACAAACTGCCATTGAGGGCTAAAGCACTGAGCCTGTCAAAACCCCAGACTGAACATATTTCTTTGGAAAGGACAGTAAGGGTCAGGAGTGAAAGATACTTTGGTGTTCAGTATGAGTTAAGGGAAGAGTTCTGCTGGAAAAAGAATGGGCCAAATAAGAACTTCATCCTAGAGCTCTTGGAAAAGAGGGAAAGGAGACACTGCTTAGAATAAGGTTTTCTTGATTTATTCCTGAATAAATATCTCCTGCTCGCCATTCCACCCCTTTTCTTGCTGCCTGCTGGGCAGGGATATATAAGAAATTGGTTTAGGACAAAGGTGACTGATGAAATGAGGACAGTGTCCTCCCCCTTCACAGCCACTCCAGCTCTGAGAAGAAGAGGACAATGTCATAGTACTCACTGCCAAAACATCTCTCATTCAGATTGCCACGTTATGGACAACACTGCCTCCTGTACCTGAGCTAGGAGAGGTATTTTTCCTTCCCCATCCATTCTCTGGTACAGATATACACTGCAGATGCAGGTAGCAGGAAGAGACACTGTGCTGTTTGCCAAATTGTCATCTAGATCAGCTGCTGCTCACAAATTTTAACAGAACTAGATATTCTGGGAGGGCCAAATCTTTAGGTTTTAAAGGCACCCACGCTTAATAATCATAAAAGGTCTTCAGAGCATTCCACTTTTCGTTAGTGAATCTAATGTTTCCAAACCCTCCAGCTGTATCAGGTGCCTTCACAACCCAGCACTGACCACACTGCCTTTGCATTCTTCTTTTCTTTCACTCTGGCCAAGTGCAGTAGATTTCTCTCTCCTGGGTAGAAAGAAGTGTAAGGCATTTTCAAAAAGATCTGGCACTGACTGTTTCTGTAGCCCTCTGAAACTGTAACTTCACTGAGATGAGCACTTCTCGGTGTGAAAGATGGATCTCATTTTGTGAAGCATTATTGCACCTCTTCAGACATCTTTATGGTTTCACCGCCTCCTGGTGCTGAAATCCAGCTCCCAGCCCCAGGCTCTCTGCTCTCACCAAGTAGAGTGGTCCCTTTATTCTCATAGTTTATAACCAAGAGGTGGAAGTAAAGGGCAAAAGCTACCCAGCAGTCTATCAGCTTCTCTACTGCCATTGGGCTTTGGCTCTTCAGGTCTGCTTCAAGTCCCATTACAGATAAAGGACTTACACAGCTAATTTGACCATAGATGCATCCCTGGTTCAAGTCCTTAACCAATCAGTTCCCCACAATTTCCTACAGCATCTTGGATCTGCCCCACCCTTTAAGTTCAGTATGATATTTATCTAACGCAGCCTGGCCTTTTTATTTTCACACCTGCACTTTATCAGCTGCATATGGATATTTCTGGTAAGTTTATCCATCACAGAGTTGTTTTTCCCTTTGTCAAGAACTGGAGTGATAATTTGTATCTCCCATCGCACATCACAGAGTTGATAATCGAATACAAAAGTACTTAGGGCTGTAAATTACTGATGATGACTGCAATCATGGGGACAACACATAACATCTTATTTCCAACTGAGTTAAGAGGTACATCTAGCTCCAAGGAAACACTTGCCAGAAAGTGTTAGCACAGAAACTCTGCTGATCAAAGCCAAACATCCCTTGGCCCATAGGATTCCCATCACCTATCATGAAGTCCTTCATGGAGATCAAAGCATTTCATCTACACTAATGACTGAGTCATAGTCTGAAGAAGGCACTGTTATTCTTCCCATTGTATTCAAGAGACCCTAACTTGGAAGAAAATAAAGCAACATGCCTGAAGTCAGCCAAGGACTCAGAGCTACAAGTAGAACCTGCACCTTTCAGTCTCTGGTCCTGTGCTTTTCTACAACATCCTTCTCCCCCTGGCAGAGCAGGACAGGAGGGAAGGCTGGATCCTATTACTGAACAGATTAATTCTGTCAATTCTTTATTAGTCTTTAAAGCAGAGATGTTCTACACTTGGAACCTGGCTGCATTTGTCCCATCATTACTTTCTCTAAGCACTAATTTCAGACCCTTTTTTTTTTGTCTCATGCCCTTTATAATTCTCCTGCTCTGAGCCAGAACCCTGCTTGTTTCATAACCGCCGTAACTTTGATATAGACATTAGATTTCAGAACAGAGCTTTGTCAAAAGAAGGTTTCTGAATATTGCTGACAAACAAGAGAAGAAATCAAAGTATGTTGTGCATCTCTGCCTTCAGGTTCCTGCAGACAAGATTTGTCTTTCTATCAGATGTTTGTATTGTAGGTAGCACAGAAGTAATCAGCTGCTTACCCTTTACAGGGTTGTTATCTTCTGACCCCCGTTGTCCAGTTGTGGGAGAGTGGCAGTAAAACACATCCCATGGAAACACTAGAGGACATTCAGAAAAAGCCAAGTCCTACTTGGCAGGTATAGCCTCCTGATTGGTGACCTAGGAGACATTTAAGGCCTTTTATATTGCTGCGTTTCACAAAAGCGATGTGCTAACATGGTGCTGCAGCTGGTCAGCCTGGACATATGAACAGGTATCCAGGTTTGCTGGATTCATTGTGCATGCACTGCATGTTATGTGTGCTCAGATCTTTCCCTAGGATCCACCAGCAGCATACACAGGTTGCCTGGTTCTGTGCAGTGATACTACTTACCTCTATTATATGCAGGCCAACTTGCTATTTTTGGTGCTAATGTTTCTCTTTTGCCTACTCACTAGTATGATACCTTTCTGCATTTGTAAAGAGAACTTGAAGCCACAAAGGCATTTAAATGCCAAATCCCCACTGGCCTCAGTGGGATTTAGAGCCCCAAATACCTTTGTGAATCTACAAGTGGACAAAATGCCAGGAATCAGTGATAGCTAGAAGACAGAGAGGGGGGAAAATAGATGAACTCAAACTCCTAGCCTTGCAGTCAGACTAAACTAACTCAGCTTCTTCGCCCAGCTTTCCATCCTTAGTACATACAACTGCGAGCACTGGAGAATAATCACCTATATCCAGTTCCTCCTCCTAAGCCCCCCACTCCCTGCCCCAACTCTGCTTTATGACACTGAAAGCATGCACAGCCCGTTTTAACATTTTCCAGCCCAAGAGCTGTAGTCCAACCAGGGTGGGCAAACAAATGCCTCGTCACCGCCAAGTATGGTCCAACATTGGCTCCAGCAAGAAATTTCCAGCCACTATGGAGCCAGACACATTTACATTCCTCTATTTGAAGTAAAACCCTAATCCTTTGGAAGATTTGCAGTCTGAGCAAGAGCCGTGCTCTCACCCATGCCTTTAAGGTTTCTTTTTGTCTTGCAGCAAGGGGCAGCAGCAGACTTCCAAAGAAAGAAGGGGCGGTTAAAGAAAATGGACTGGAAGTTCATGAAGGAGGCTTTTCTTTTGTTTCAGTTCTTTGAGGGCTTTGAAGCTTTTCACCAATTTATCTTCAGGATCTCACCTCTAGGAAATGAATGAAGCCTTTTTTTCCTCCTTATTTTACCAGCAGGTAAACAAAAGCGTGTAGAAGGAAAGTGTCTTGTCTGATGCCATCCAAAAATTAAAGATTTCACAGCAGAGCCAGCATGGGAACTGAAGAGACTTGGCTCCAGTAAGCCCATTAACAAACATTGACTTAATACACAGGTTTGTCACAATTCTGATCACTTGAAAGGGTCATTAGCAGCTTTGCCTTTCCCTGCTGGTTGTTGCCCAGAATTGTCACTCTGTTTCCCGTTAGAGGATTGCATGCATTGTGTTTTGCTCCTCACCCTCCATCTATTGGCAATTGGCAGAATTCTTCTAAAAACTGGAATATATTTGGAAGTCAGAAGGAAGATGGTTCCAGCCTAGTAAGTGCACGCCTTAATGCCGTAACTCTTCGAACCCTTAGAAGTGATACACCTCACGTACATGCACTTCACTAGCAAATCAATTCACACATGCGACATCCAGCCTCCAGTTATATGCCTTCTTGAATAGTGGAGTATTTCCATAGACCTTAAGTTTTATGAAATGGCCTTCCTTGCTAAGAATAAAACAATGGGAGAAATAAACAAACAGAAAGCTAGTCTTTTTGTACTATGCAAAGCACCAGTTCATGAACTTCCTATAAGATCCAGAATCACCTAGTGATTGTCTTTTGCAGGGAAGGAAGACGTGCTAATGCAGATGAGCACACAGGGAATTCCTTCTGGAACTGCTGAAAACACTCAATACTCTGCCCTTCTCACCAATTCTAAGCTCACAGGCTGACAACCAACTTCTCAGCATTTCTCAGCACTTCATGGGAACCAAGACATCCAAATGGACAGAAGACATAGCTCCATGCTTCACATTGTCCTGTCCACTCAGACAACAGGCCAGAAAAAACATTCCAGAGTAAAACAGGGCTGAGATGTTTGAAGTCAACAATAGGAGCAGCAGAGCCTACCAGGCCTTGAAACTTGTCACAGCCCTGCACAAGTCTTAAGTGCTAAGCTGACTATCTAAAGCACAGAATGCTAGCTCTGGTTATACCCGGCAAAGCCTAAGAGCAAATTTCCAAATTGCTATGTATGCAAAAAATGTAGAGTGGCTATTTCTGGGACCCACAGCTCTGGATCTAGCCAGGCATCATGCTGGCAAGGCTTTGGCGAGCTCCCTGTGGGCATCTCTGCCAGCACACCAGGTGCATTAGCACAACCAAGCCTACACCTTCCCTGTGACACCCGGCACCCGCTCCTGTTCCACTGCTGAGGTGAGGCTGCACAGATTGCAGGAGAGCTTTGGGGTAAGCACATGATCATTATTGCCCAGGCTGGGACTCCAGGATGTGGTTGTGGCCTGGATCTCAGCCTCGGCCCCCAGGCAAGATCACTGCAGGTATAAGGGCTCTCGCTTCCTTCCTGACCAAGCCCAAGGACTAGAAGCAGTCTCAGAATGGGTCAGTGAATGCCTTTTCACTCCTGGAATTCCATACAGATTACCTAGCAAGCCATAAATTAGTCCTGCTTCTGGATTTCCAGTCAAGGGCTTGGACTTGCTGACCTAGTCTCTTGTTTCTTTCAGCATAGATATTGTGAAACTCTGACTTTCCTGTTTTCTCTCCCTTAAAAAAAAAAAAAAAAAAAAAAAAAAAAAAGAAAATCTTAAAAAAAATCTTGAAGGTTCTTTTGCTGGCTAGCCTTACAATGTTACCACAATGGTTTCTCCTTTCCAATGTCAGAACCAAACACCCCTGCTTATTCTATGTCTGCAGACATCTCATCTACTCTTTTCAGGAGGATGAGGGAGTATTTGATGTAGGGAGCAAGGGTTAAAACTGGAAGAAAACATGTTCATTCCATGCTAAGGCATTATTCTTCCCACACCTGACTCAGATCACCGCACCACTGCCAATGTAGCTGTGAAAATAGAGTGAATAAACCTGCTGCAAAACTCACACATCCATTATTCTAATTATTTTAACTTTGGCCAGCTACAGGAGTGTGACAAGACTATGTCTTCCCAGCAGTAGTGGAGGTCTTCTCTAGTCATACTCTCCAGCTCCTTTCAATCATTTGCTCTGCCCTTCTAAGGTTGGGCAATATGTGACTGAGCGGTGGCAGTGATGCTTCCTGAGGTCTGCAGTGACAGAGTTACCTACATGTTGGCCCCTGGTTCTCTGGGCCTGTTGGAGTACTGGCTGAAATCAGCCATATTTATCTGCATAGCTAAGAGGAACAGACAGAGGGAAAGAGAAGTGTTTCTTTATAGGCAATCTCCAGTTCATGCCAAAGATGTGGCTTTTCCCATCACAATTTAGGGTCTCTGTTTCCCCTCCTGACAACCTTTCTGTGAAAGGCTTAAATTAAAAGATACATACGCAGAAGTCCATTCTGTAGGCAGTACTGACCATGCCTGTTGCCATATCCTGGCTAGAAACAACATATGCTTCCAACTTCCCTTGCTGGCTCAGGCATATTGCAAAAGAGTCACAGTTCCCTACAGTTGTCTCACGGCGCTTCATATCACTGGATAAATATAATAATATGTAATAATAAATTAAGTATTTCAGTTTCAGATCTTGTAGCCTGTGAGAAGAGTAGCTCTGGAAACAGAGATATTCCAACAGGATTACAGTTAAGTGGTTAATAACCTCTGATGAGGATCATTAGAATCTGAAAGGAAAAACAAAACAATACAGAGGAAGGGGAAAAGGGAAAGGCAAGCCGGCTCTTGTTCCACAGTGCTATGGCATCTGCTGCTGAACAATTCTAGCCCTCAACCAATTGCAATACCATACAAGTCCTTCCAGCTCCACGCCTTTCCAACCTTTTTCAGGCTACAGGCTACACTTATCTCAGGCTAACAGTACAATTCCCAGCTCTTTCCTTACTATTGTGCTTAAATCACACCCAGAAGAGAAAACTAATCCAGCTTGTACCATCTCAGTCAACTGGACAAAGACAACCTCTGCCCATTTGAGAGAATGAAATGTGTTAACGTTAGACAAATTGTCTCATCACAACTTGATCAGAAATTATCATATTTTCCAGTTCTTTGACAAACTATGTCACAAAAAATAATTTCTCCTTGCCCAAAAAAGTAATAAGTCTGTGGCAGAGTCAAGACCACTGCGTGATAGACTCCCCTCCCCCCCCAGCTCAGTTTAGAACATTGCTCCTTACAGAAAAGTGTCTAGCTGCTAACGCAAAATAAACATCAGGTCCATTTTGCTGGCAAGACAAAAAGCCCTAGCTGTCCACATAGAAGGAAGCTTGTACCTGTGGAATACCACAAGGAATTATTCTATGATTCTATAAATGTCTCCATGCTGCCCTCATAGCAGTTTTTCTGAGAGGGCTCCATGGGTTCTGGCTGGGTGGAGTAAGTCTGAACAGGAGATGGTACAGGGAAGCAGTCAGCTGTCCTTGATCCTTTATGTTCCTTTAGGGTTTTTTTAATATGTTGAGAAAAAGGCACAAGCAAGTTTGACAGCTTCTTTACAGCATTTTCCAGAAGCCTGAAATGGGATTCAAGTGACAAACCTCTAAATTCCTGTAAAGTTCCTCTGTATGCCATGGCAAATTAGGAATTTGCTGTCCAAACCACATATATTGAACTGGCCCTGATCCTGCTGCATTGACATTCTGATGTGTTTTCCTTTCCCTCCATTTAATTCCCTTTGACCAACTACAATTGTTATGCATCTGTGAATCATGACTTCCTAGTCATCAAGGCTGACCCACTAACAACAGCATTATTTGCATTATAGTCAGCCTATTTTGCTAGACATTGCGCAAAAATCTAGAAAATGACAGACCTTGCCTCACAGAGTCATTGATAGAATTAGACATCTGTTTCTTCTCACACAGAGAAGTGGGAGGTTCCTGAATTCACTTATGTGTTTGTTCAGTGGTTGTCTGAAAACGGTACTCTGAGCAGACCCTCAATTAACTAGTTTCCACACCATGACAAAAGACCACCCTTCATGACTGGATTTGCCTCTCATCATCAGAAAGGTCAAGGAAGAAATAGGCCACGAATGTTGAATCATCCTCTTGCTGCAAGAGAATGTGATAAGGAACATGCTCTGCTGCTGTTTGTGCTCTCTTTTAATTGGGCCTGACCTGAACAGTACTCCTTGTTTGTTCACGTGCTACCCTGATAATTTTTATGATGGCCACTTTATTTTAGAGTGACATATTTTTCAGAGCTGACAAGGAACACTTTTGCAGTGCTCGTAAGTACAGAAATGATGGATGATCTGTCTTTCTTTCCCTCGCCACTCATCCCATCCTCACTGACAACTGTATGTAAATCTACATGGACCGAGTTCATGTAGACTACAAGAACCCCAGTGAAGTGAACTGCCTGAAATAGGCATGGAAGCGCTTTAAGGTTTAGCAACATCAAGCTGAGCATAGGAGGTATTTTGGTCATCTCTTCCACTTGGGAAGCACAAATATGGTACTGCAGGTAGTCATGAAAAAGTTGCTAACATACCCGTTCACCGGGTGCCATCTACAGATAACCAAGGACACTCAGCCTGCCTTGCCTACTTGTAATTTATCAGTCAGGTAAATAACATCAATTAGATGTTATTACCTCTTTTCCCAGACTGAATTAGCATTTAAACATGTAGATTCATTACTGGTTTTCCATATCACAAATCAAAAAGATGACAAGAAAGAGTTTGCATGGTAAAATTGAAATGGATGCTAACAGACATTAATGTCAAAGCTACTAGATTGTTAACATTTTCTTCAAATTTTTTAATTAAAAAAAAGTAGATAGCTCCAAAGATGTTCAGTGCATTTTTTTAAGCAAAATTGACCTTTGAACTTTACATAAATAAAAGCTATTGGAACTACTGAAAAGTGTTTCCCTCCTAACTGTACACAAGTAGGGTCATGTTAATTAGCAAAAAAGATATAACTATCACGGTCTGACATCTGCTGGGCAAAAGTGCTTAAATATTTACTGTCCATATTCATCACCTAAAAGTTTTTTGGAACAAGGTACAGGGGGAGAGGATAGAAACCCTCAAAGTTGTTAGCTCAAGAGAATGTGAATTCCCTGGGATATGCACTCCAGTCAAATCTTGAGCTGTGGGCTGGCCATCGCTACAAGAAGGGAAAGCTTTGTCTGTTTCATGCAAAAGGTCAAAACAGATGGTCTGATTTCTGGCCTTAACAATTCCGAATGAAGCCTTATATCCGCTTGTCAGTTGAGACTATTTCTACATCAGACTGCTTCAGACCCCCAAACACCTCTCAAAATCCTCAGACTCTTCTCAGCACTGTCACTTTGAACTGCCCAGGCCACATACTCGCCTTTCCCCCTGCTTTTCTCGCCTCTGTGAAAGCCATCTATGTCTCTGAAATAACTTTCCTATACTAGGTAAAATATCCTCAAAACTGGGTGCTGAGTGTTCACAGCCCTCAAAGAAGCATCTTGCAGCCGATCAGTTACTACTGCCTACATATTTGAACCAAAAGGGATATGTTTCTTGCTGGCAGACTGTGGAGACTTGCTGAACCAGAGCCAAGAAAATAGATGAGGCAAGGGGTGTTAAAAGCTACCGTCTCGCCTCTTCTACACATTACACGCACGAGTGCCTTCAGCACCCAGGGCCCGGAGCCCAGACAATTCGCTGAAAGTCTAATGCATTTCAGATAAGGCCTTTGACTATTACCTGGATTGACAGCCAGAGAATGGGAGGAAAAATCCAGGCTCCGGCCTACGCAGCCGAGCAGAAAGTATCCCAGTTCACAGGCTAACCTAGGTCAAGTGATTTGGCGCCTGCAGTGTATTAAAGCTATTTACAAGAGAAGAGAGGGAGGGATTTACAGAACTTGAAGGGAACCAACTCTCCCAGCGAAAATTGTTTTTATTATTTTAATTCATGATACGTCCTGGCTCTGTGCCCACAGTCAGGGTTGGAAAGGCACTGTCTTTAGTAGAAACAGTGGAAAAATGAACAATATTTCTAAAATCTCTCCATTTCGCAACTACCCAGCTCACATGCTTTGCTTTCATTCCATGGACCATCACCAGAAAGCTGTTCCTTCAGGCTGGAGGTGGAAAGAATCAACGCCGCAAGTTCCCAAGAGCCATGTGTGTTTGTATACACACTCTCAGATGTATCTGAAAGTACCAGGACAAGGATGAAAGGACTACTGCGTTCAGAGCCCATGTCAGAAAGACAAACACGTCTCTCGTCCGGAAAGACATTGGTGAAGGTACTTCAGTAAATCTCTCCCAGTCAAAGCCAAACTGGGAACTCCAGAAAGACAAATGCTCTTGTGAGGCTTCAGCCATCTCCCTTTCGAGCTGGAATGGTGTTTCACACATGATTAGCACTCTCAGTACTGCATATACCTGGGGGACAGATTGCAGTACCTGCCAAAATGCTGAAAGATAGTTGGGACAGAGAGTTGGCTCTTTAACTCTTTCGAAGGCTAAGCCTTACCTGTTAAACCCCAGTGCACCCCCCTGCAAGACAGTATATCATCCTCTCCTCATTTGACTGTCAGCCCAAAGGCAGAGAAGGGGCACAGTCCCTCCAGGTGGCAAAGGTGGGCTGGGAGCTCCAGAGTGACAACAGCCAACGCACTGTCCTATACCAGTGTAAAGCTCCCGAGTTCTCCAGACACTGTTTACCCAGTAGGAAAATCAAAGGGGGAATTAGTCCTATTGAAGGAACTGGACACACATCCTCTTTTGGAGTCTTAGAAAGCTGCCTTTGCCACCACTTTTTGTTTGTCTTCCAGTTATTGTGTGCCATCACTGGCTATTAACTAGCTGACGCTTCTGCCAAGTCTGTTCACCACACTACTTCCCAGCTGAGAACAGATCTTGCCTCACATTTCCATGAGGGACTCGTGCCTCATGCTGGGATGGGTGCTGCCTGCCATGTGAGTGATAGCAGTCCTGTGTGGGACAGGCTTGACACCTTGTGACCCTGCTGCAGCTCTAGATGTGAGCAGACAGGGCTGGGAGGCTCTGTGTGAATTACACTCAGCAGACTGGAACCAGCACCAGTTCAGTGATTGTGTTAGTCCTCATGGTTTGATCTGAGCACAGATACACCATGTCAGGACAATGAGCATAATCATTCTCTAGAACATCTTTACTCTTTCCCCTCTGCTTCTATTTTCACTTTTCCTTTCTCTGCCTTTCTCTTTTTTTCTTCCTAGGTTGTTTGTTGGGAAATCTAATAAGTGTGTGACCAACTTGCCCCCCGCCCTTGCCTGTCCCCTCCACCTCCCATCCCCTTCTGCTCTTTGATATGAGGATCAAAGTGAGAAAAGAGCACAAGGCTGGTGACAGTAAGAAAATCAACACACACGTGGAGAAAAAGAAAACACTTACTTACAAAGAGGAAGAGTAGTATCTATTCCTCCACTTGTGGTGGCCCCCACATGCAGCTCTGTTCCTTGAGTCTCCGAACTTGTCATAAAAATCTGACAAATGTCCCTGACTGACTAATGCACTGTTTTTGGAGTAATTTGGGAACCTCCAGTTGTGGACTACCATCAAAAAAATGTGTGTTTTTCTTACAATTAGTTCAACTGATTTCTGCTGCAAGGCTCCAGTTCTATCATTTTTCTCCACTGCTGCAGTATCAAAGCACATCACAGGGTTATTGAATCAGCTGCTCCTCATCGCAGAGGAAAATCAAGTCCCATAGCACCCATTCTGCACTGGCTTACTGGATCAGTGCTGCCTAGATACCAGGAGCACCACAGGATAAACCACCAAGAGCACCTCTCTAAGTCTAAGGGCTTTACCTTTAGAAAACTTCCTTTTCAGTTCTGAATCAGAATCTGCTTATCTGAGAAGTAGAAGGAGGACCTTACTCTGACACAGCATAGATACTCCACAGCAACTTTAAAATTGATGACTGAAATGCATTTTTTCTAGGGGCTATGATGCCTCACATGTATTAGACCAGGAACCTAATTTTCCAATATCCCATAGACACTTATCCATGGCCCACTATCACTGTTGTCTGATTGAAGAGCAGGGTAAGGACAGCCTGTACGAGCAACTACAGTTGTCTGAGCCCCTGACATACTTCTCCACAATAAGTAAAGATGCAGAGCAAAGCATAACATTTTGCTGCTCAGGCTCAGTTTCTATGATGAAAAGGATAGCTTTTGTCTGCCAGGAAAATAGCCCAGGCCCTTTTTTTGTGATAATTGCCTAGCAATTACAAAAAAGGGCAAAATAAATGGCAGGGGGAGTGGACATTGCCTACTGCAAAACAAGGGCTAAACCCAACATCCCCATGGGTTGTTAAGTCGCTATGGCTGTCAGCACTGATCATAATCAATTGGTCACTCATCACAGGAAAGCCAACGGTCAGGCCGTGGCATGCCCCACAGAATCAACAGGCTAATTATTATACTCAGTCTCACTGGAATAAGCCTGCTATTAAACTCCTAGAAGTCTCACAAAGCTAAAACACTGTCCTCCAGCAATGCCAAAGAGAGGCTCAAGGAGGCCCAGAGCAGTATCCGTGAGGTTTCTCTTTGGTACTTCTATCATGCATTCGTGTTTTAGCAATGATGAATAACACGGTGCAGCAATGTGCACATCTCTGCACAGAGCAAAGGCACAGTGTCATAATGCTTCCCGAGACTCTTCGTGACAAACTCTCTTCCATACCACTTCCCCTGCCCAGACTCAAGAGGATTTTTCTGTCTTCCCAGAATGATAACAGGAACACAGCAGTTCTCCTGGTATGGGTTCTGAGCAGTGACTATTAATTTACCAGACACATCATTTGTAAAATGTTAAGGATTGTCTCTTCTGCAACAGCCTGTCCTACCTACCGCAGCAGCCCTCTTCAGCTCTGCCCTGCACTGCTCATCACACTGCTGGCAGGAGGCCAGCGCTGTCACTCAGCATAAGGCAGATTCCTTGTCAGCGTGCTCTTTAGCCATCACAACACTGTCAGCCCTGGCGCCTAGGCAACTGTGGGAGGATGCTTAACAAGGTCCAATTTGTCTGGCTGTAAGGGAGGAGAAGCCAGGAACATGTTGCAGGACGTGGCCTGAAAAAAAGAACTAAGTACTTGAGGCAAAAGCTGTGGGACCCAAGGAGAAATATACAGAAGCTAAAGCAACAAATAGCCTCTTCTTCCCCTGCCCTCTCCCCGTCCCCCCAGGAATCTTACAGGTTAAACATAGGCCCCTCTGTCTCCATGCACAGTTCTGTCTCCTCTCTCTGAACTCCTTAATAAATTTTTGCAAGTCCTGGCTTTGCACTTACTCTATAAACAGTCTTCTGCTTAGCATGGCTAAATGCATTTTTATCTAGCACCTGGTAATTAAGACATTTAGAGTGAGGCACTTTTATTCTGCTTCCTACCAGGAGCATGAAACTCCATGTAGTATTATATGCACGTTGGGGATAACTGACACTCTGCTTCCTTGAAAATTCCTCCAGCAAGTAGTGCAACAATTCACCTGTCTCCATGTAAATCCTGCAGCTTTAGCCACGCCATCCTCACGCCTTTCTGCCAAGCTACATCCTGCTTTTTTAATATAAGTGACTAATTCTCCACACTACTTCGCGTCACATTAAAAGGTTTCACTTGGGGCTGTGTCTGGTTAAAACATAACAAAGCACAGCAAAAATTGCTTCTAGCTAAAAGAAACATTCTTTCAATATTATATCACCATTCCTTTCCATCACATCTCACATTATGATTCCAAGGCACTGAACAAGAGCACGTTTTACCTGTAAGTAGAAGATGGGTAATCCTTATTTCCCATGAGTTCACAGACACCCACGGTAGGGAAGAGGGGTGGAATTTCCACTTTAATCGGGGTGGGAAAGATGAGTTCAGGTGGAAATGCAGAAGTTTCCCTTGACACGCTGGCCCATTACTCTAAATCACCAAATGAGAATGGTTACTTTACCCAGCTTCACTTGACTTCAGTCAGGAAAGCACCACATGTCCCAGGTTAAGTTCAACAGTCAAGCTATTCATGCAGGATTTAGGTAATGAAATATAGCTGCCTCTGCTAGAAATCAAACTAAAGTCAGTTCTGTTGCTTCCTGGGATTTGTTAACCTGGAACAAAAACAAGCTAGAGCAGGTAAAAAGTTGAGACAGTCCAGGAGATTTGGGGATAGAAGAGCAGAGCAAACCGTGCAAAGGGCTTCACTTTGCAGGTTGCTGAGGATGGAAGAAGATGCCTTACACAAGATATCTTTTGCTTTCGTGTTTAAACGACCTTCTTACTACTTTATTTGCAAAGGTACGTTAGAGGACATCTCCTGTATGCACAGATCAGCCTTTCACATAAAAGGCTGTCAGTTACTGTCACCTTGAATTAATTGAAACATTCACCTGTCAGCATGCATTAGCTCAGAGAGGTTGGAACCAGGTTAGTGATCTGCCTGTTAAATTACCAGAAGGCTATTGTTTAATCATATCTTCCAGCAAGGAATTTTTCGCAATCTTTCCATGGGAGTGTGCTATCAAATGTGAGCCTGGAAGTGTGTGAGAAATGGAGGATCCTTGTCCCATCGTGAAAACAATTTAATCTACTCTCTCAAACATTAACAATTAAAGACAGGGTAGGAACACACTCCTTTCGTTGGGAATCTGATTGAAACGCCTTTTTCACCTTGAAAATTTTGGGGAGCTTTGGGGCACTCAGTGATTTGATCCTAGCTTGTTTTAAATCATAGTGGATTCAAACACTTCCAGATCAGAAAAACATCCACAAAAGCAGGCTGGCTTTAGCTGAACCGAGTCCCTTCTATACCTTCCCAACTCAATGTGACCAATCTGACAGCATAGCCGAATGAACAGAAAGATACTTAGAGTCTTGTCTTACTACAAATCCATGAAAGCATTTAGATATTCCTAGCCTGCCTTTGACTATGGTTAATGCTCCAGGCTGCTCTTACTCCAACATGCTTCTTTTCTGTGCATCCAGACAAATACGACAACAAACCCAAGGCCTGAATAAAGCTTATCCGATTCACCTGATTTCTGCTTACCATTGAAATGGGCATCTGAATACCTTTTGTGATTGATAACGAGCAGAGACCAAGGTACAAACCAGCACAGTAACTAGCACACGACTCAGTGAGTATTCAGTCACATACTCTACCTCTGCAATACTACAGAGGTTCGGGCAGGAATTTCCCCCCCTCCAAATGACCATGACTGCTGATGACGTTGCTGATCTCACAACTACAGGAGACCCTGATCACATACACTGGGACAGGATTGCTTCATTTAATCCCCTGCCAAGCTCAGCACAAGATTCTGTTGCACACCACCATGGTACGTCCCCAGTGATTTCACTAAGGTACCCCAAAGAGAGGGGCATGCTTCTCCCAAAAGGGGATCTGCATCCTAGACTCCTCTGAGCACATTTTACTCATGCAAGTAGATTGATCAGCTTCAGCAAGACTCAGAACAGAGAGTTTGCAAGAGCAACTCATAATGAGCAATAAAGATTTATCACACGTGTGCATTGACCGTGAGGCAGTACATTGGTTTGGGTAAGGGTAAAGGAGGCAGGAGCAGTCAGCCTTCCTGCAAAATCCATTTGTAGCTGTGGCTGGGGCATAGTATCAGGAGACAGTCTCCATGGCTGCAGGGAGGCGGTGGCACGTAACGTTGTGCGAGACACATGAGCTGTGTGGTTAGCAGAGCTCAGCCCAGTGTTTGCGTTGCGCCTGTGTGCCTCAGGTCATCTCGGGAAACACCTGCTGTGTAGGTGCCAGACAGAGATAATATCGAATGAAACTTTGGCACCAAAATTGACATACTTCTGCAAAGCCAATTTACATTCCTTGCTCTGGGCTTCTGGAGCCAAAAAAAAAAAAAAAAAAAAAGTACTTTGGATCCAAACTTGACTCCGTGGCTCCAGTTTGCCTAGCATAGTTTCCCTGGTATAATGCTAAAATGAGGTTCTGGCTCACAGTACTGTGTCCTAGAAGAGTCCCCAGTGGGTATTGCAAAGTCTATCATAAGAGCAGACTGGGAACAAGACAGCAATTATGAGATTGTGATGAAAAATGGTCTATTTGTTGCATTGCCCAACCCTGTTCCCATCTTTGTCCTCAAGGGCTTCTTTGCAGACACTGTGATTTGATTTTTTTTCTTAACGTTGTTGGTCTGGAAGAGAGAGTCCTTTTCTCCCACCCTCCTGACACACAGTCCATGTGATCCCTCCTTCCCTCCCTCCTACATTGCACAGTCTTCCCTGTAGCAGCCGGGATTCTCTGCAAGGGACATCAGCCCTAGAGCCCTGCAAGGGAGATCACAGCCCTAGAGAACCTACCCCAGAGATGAAGAAGCATCAAACAATACTTGAAGGTTTATTGTTACCAAATCGACTCTGTTGGCTCCACATATGAAATACAGAGTTGGGTAATCCGCATTTTCTGATCTTGAATCTCCCTCCCATTACACTATGAGTTATTGCTTGTACCTTTACAAAGCCGGTATGAGAAGCCCCTTCTACTGCAAGGGCTTCAGCAGCTTGCTACACTAGTCCTGTCCGAGGGTAACTGACAAAGCACAGTGAATACAGCCTGGCTTCTGTCTTGATCTTTCAGCTTCACAGCCTCAGACAAGTACACGGCTAGAGCATCCAAAATCCATTCTTTTCTTATACTAATAGCTAACAGCTTGGTGCCCCACTGGCTCCATTCCCAATATAAAGCATAAATTAATAACCCAGCACTAAGTAGTTTTCATATAACATAATACTGATGTAATAATATAAAATAACATACAATATTACTGATGTATATTAAAGTGCAATTTATTTGCCCACTTGTTTTGTCTTTTGCATACTTGTTACATTAAGATGGTGCCTTCGTGAAACTTTATATTAACACAACAGTTATTTTAAGAATAAATGTATTTCTTGTCGTTCAAGCTTCTCATTTAGACCTGGCAAACACTTACGCACATATTCAGCGAGTCACTACTAGCTTACTGAAGTGCAGCATGAGGACTTTCGTTTTCCAATTTTGCCTGTTCACTCTGACTGCCTTCTGTAGCATTCGTACATGCTAGCAGACATCACCAGGAGCACACAAGTTCTTTGCTGACAGTTTCTTTCTGCTTCTCAGCTGACATTCTGCCCAAATATTCATACTTAGTTCTCAGACTTAACCATCTGTGTCTGATATGTTCTTGCTGCCTCTGTGGTCCTTCTGACCATCTCTCCTCTGCTTTCTCTTTCCCCCCACTCCACAGCCCCATCCTTCTGGATCTGAACTGTGTAGACACAGCTCAGCGCTGGCATGTCTTACACAGGCCCTGTGATTTGATGGCTCCTACAGTTTCAGTGACCTGATTTTCTAGAGGAGCTTTGTAGCTTCTTACTTTTCTCCTGAAGAAAGAGCAGGTCTTACTCTTACAGCTTCAGAAGTTTCAGGCAGCCCATAGCATCATAATATTAACCTGTTATGCTCTTTGAGACTAGTACAAGCTTTTAAAAAAGATGCTTAAGAAATCAGACCACTGTTTTTATTGGAGTCCATGAAAGCCAAAAGCAGCCAGAATTATATGAACTTAAGTTTTCAAAAACTCCCCCTTGGCCTCTGCAGTTTCTACTCAAGGCAAATATGCTCAGGCTATTAGTCTGGGCTGAAATGAAGGTAAGACTCATTAGAGTATACAGGCTTCACCTTTACGAGTAAAGCAACAGAAAAGTACCACTGAACTGATTATTTAAAGAAATACATTTTATCTATTTGTTATTGATTTCTTCTCTGAGGTGCTGATTTGGCAAATACTTATACAGGTGCATAACTGAAGGCCCTGAGGAGTGCCAGGCAGCTAATTATTTGCAGGAACAGAGGGCCTTGTATGCCAGCTAAATAATGAAATATAAATTTGCAAACCTGTCAGTGAGTAAGCAGCTCCCCTTTCATTGGTTATTATTCCATCTTTATTATGGGTTTGTGTTAGGCAGCTTCCACTGGCAACAGAAGATTTCCTAGTCTTTTCCCAACTCAGTATAAATGTCACTTGGGGCAGAGTTTTATTTTCACTGTTTCTCCTGTAATTTTCCTTTCTGGGCAGGAATGTTTCAAGTCTTGGTTGCTAATGAGGGTTTATGATTAAAACTAATCTTGTTAATTCTCCTCACTATAAAAACAACTCAGTTTATCTACACATGGATTGCTTTTCTCAAGGCAGCCAAATGCAGTCCTGCTTCACTCATGAGAGGCACTAGCCCATCTGGATATACATCTGCTAGCTCCTTCTGCTGCAGTAAATTCTGTCACTCTTGAGCTCTTACCCGCACAGATGTAAGATTACTCATCTTCCTGGTTACTGAATGTGTGTCTGTGTACATGCACATACGAACTGTGGGGAGGCTTTGGAGGACCCCTATCATTCCGGTGCCACTGCCCAGCTTTCTCCGAGTTGTGCTACCTAATGTATAGCACAGTCCCACTGAGACAGACACCTGGAGGTAAAAGCACTACCACTCTGAAGATGAGAGGGTTTTTGGTGCAGACAATACACCTTGACTTAGCTGTGTGCAAAAGTGTAGAGTCTTGGGTCAGACAAGCATTTCCAGGAGGTGCTATTCCTTCCTTTGACAGATCCTCCTGTACAGTTTAATTTCCTAAAAGCCTTGTTAAGGCATCCAAAACGAGGGCGACATTGAGGTTGCTTTAGCATTTGTTTCTGACAACTCCACTTAATTGTTAAAAGCAATGAAACAAACATATATGGAAAAGATGCCAAAACATCAAAACAAAAAATACAATGCAGGGATAAGCTATTGCTACTCCTGCATCACCCCAGGAGATTCAGAATTGCACGCTCCTTTCTTCTAGTTAGAAGCTGTTTTAAAAAAAAAACAATTGGCCATCAGGAGTAGCAGTTTAACAACCCTGAAGAATGAACAAACATGGCAGAAAAACTGCCCTGTGCTGCAGCACTGTAACCACAGGGCTTAACAGGAGTTTCTTTTATGCTTGTGCTCCCTAGCATGACTCCCACAGTCCAAGACAGCTGTGAAGACTCACTGTATTGAAGCAGCAGCAAGTACTCCTTGTGCTTTGATAGCCAGATTTGACAAAAGCGTCCTGGGCACTTGTGACTCTGGCATGTGACTCAGCAGAAGCAATTGGTTGCTGGTATGATCACTGGCCATATCCTGCAGCAAAGTCTTTCCATTCCCTGCCTGTACACCTCCCTAGTCCATTCCTGCCTCAGTTGCACAGGCACTTTGGGAAAGGACTCCCATTTTCCTATCCCCAACTCTGTCTAGAATAGGAAAATATATTTATTTTTCCTCTTCAAAGACCTGGTATTTTCTCTCTTCTCATTTTATTTGTAAACAAAGCGGTGGGAACAGCCTCCTGTGGGGTTATTTCTCCAAGGTAAGCTTTCCCTGCCTTTCATTATCATCTTTCCCTACACTCCTCTCTCCACAGATTTCTTTATATTCATATCTAATCACAACAGACTGCTTGCCATATGAGACAATCCAAGACAAATAGCCAATGGTAGAGATTTAGGCTGTTTCTTTCTAGGAGGGATGTGTTTGCAGGAAACCAACAGACAGCCCCCAGAAAAAAAAAAGAAAATACAGCTGAGAGTAAAATCAGGTTTGGAAATATAAGATCAGATTTGGAACTTTGCTTTGTCTCCCTACCCCCAGACTGCTCTAGCAAAGCCTCGTCAAAAGAGATCTGGCAGGAGGGATCACTTTACGTATGTTTTCTCTGAGCAATCCCAAACCTTCCTGAGTCCCCAATAATTTAGACACTAGCAATGAGAGGTACATTCCCTGTTGCCTCCATCCACGTCTCCAGCACTTTCCTAGAGTCAGCCAGTCTCACTCATATTGTCCTTATCCTCAACGTTGTGATCCCAGCAGCCTCCTCCAGCCCCCTTTCAGGATACCAGAGCTAGCATCTTTCAGAAGGAGATTTACAGAGGCTGCCTATTTGGCCAAAAGGCAGCCTTTAATTCCCTCCTACCAGGGAGTGTCTTGCTCCAGTAAAATAAGCTGTTCTCAAACTCCCTGACTCTTTATTGCAGCCCCAGACCTCAGTGTCCATTGCATGACCTTTCAGGGGAGGTACAATATCTTGTTTCAAGCCTTTTTGTCTTTATCAATGTGGGAGAAGAACTTTCAATCTGCACAAACTCCACTAAAATTCATGCTAGCAAGTTCAAAGATCAAGAAAGGTGCAATAATTCCCTTGGGCTGAGAGCTGGTTGAATAATGGCATTTCATTTCCTCACTTGATTCCCCCCCACTCCACCCCAGCTGCCACTTTGCCAGCATGGCTGCTGCGTTGCATCACCTGCTGTCCAGATTCCCACTGGGAAAGAATACATTTTGGAGGGTCCCACAAAGCCAGCCTGACACTGTTCTTCCATTTCCTTGTCATAGTGCTCTGCAGTCCTACTCCTAGCCCTAGTTTGTGGCATGCTCTCTTCTTCCTCCTCCTCATTTATATCCTGTTAATGACATTGTCTCACCCAAGTTCTTGGTCACTTCCTATACAGATAGGTAGGCTCCTAAAAGTCAACAGCTGTCCCACAGAAAGGACCACAGAGGGAAGAGAAGGAGATAAGGGATACATGCAGAGCATAGCCTCGTCTTCAGCTGTGCAGCACTTCCAGGTGGCACCTATGCATATTCTCAGTGCTTTCTGGCCAGTATTACCCAGATTTTCATAGGTGGGATGTTTTAAACAAAGCACTCTAGACACCGAAAGCTGTATGCTATTTTCTCCCCCTTGTCCTCCCTTTCACTTGCGTGCCAAAAATCTCTTCAGAATCTTCCACCCATTTTCCATTGACTTCTCCATACTCTTACATAGGTTGTTGTGGGACTTTTTCCTCTACAGCTCAGGGCTATAATCCCAGCACATCTTAAATTGCCCCTATAAGTGCTCACAAATTCAAAAAAAGGATTTGCATGTGTTGCAATAACCTTGGTGGAGAAAAAGATACAGCCTTAGGACAAATCTTGAATGCTCAATGCATGTGTCAAAAAGAAACATCTAATTATGTTAAAGGAAGCTTGTTAAAAGAAGGTGTTGATCTGCCGTTAGACTCGCACATAAAACACGTCTATATATAAGTATAAACCATTTGAAGCACATGATATCCTGCATGTCCGATTCACACCAGCACCTCTTGTACTTATGCATTAGCAACCCCCCTGGCTAATACAGACTGTGCTTCCCTGTAGCTAAACTTAGGCATGACTGGAAAGGGAGTTCGGGAGTCTGGTGAGACAGAAAGGCAAATCCTTTGCACGTGGTGTTTACACCCACAGTTATTTCACTTACATGCTGTTTTGTCTCATCCCTCTCTAACAAAAGTGACAACCTTTGCAGAAAACGTGACTCCTTTAGAGTCAAGGGCCCAGATTTGTTCCTTGTAGCAAATCACTTAGCTTCATTAAAATTGGTTAGAAGCTGATCTGCATTGAACGAGTTGGAGATTTGACCCACAGTAAAGCAAGTAGCGTTAACATAAAGGCAAAGGTATGGGTAAATACATAGTGCATGGAAATGCATAGCACGGAACTAGCTGCACCAATGCACGGCCAGGCTGGGAGCAAGCCTTCTACATACAGTCTTACTAGCATCCGGTTCACTATCCTTTGGTGTTTGAGGTGCTTCACAAAAACCCTTTTGATTTGGTTGCATGTTACTTCCACATATCTAGGAGTGCCTCATCCTTTTCAAATATTAGTCCCTAATGTCATCTCATATCTGCTGCAGGAATGGAACTGGAGCCCTTGATATTTAGTTGGCAGCAATGAAGTAACACATCCAAAAAGCGTGGGAGGCTGGTAACAATTCTCTCCAGAGGTCAGAGTACTCTCTGGCATTATTGGCAGAGACACAGATCATTTCTAACTGTTATCACATTATCACTTCACCTTTGAATAATCTGAGAGAGTTACTTTGGGGGGTTGTTGTGCTTTTCCAATCCTTTTAATCAACTCATCTAGTCTGGGAAAAGCTGATGGGATTTGTCATTTTAGGTAAGGGCTGACTCATTTGTAAATTAGCCTAAGCTTGCACAGATACACTGTCCCAGCATTCCTTTTTACTCTGAAGAGCCTTAGTTCCCAAGGCAGTTGAGATACTAAAGCATACAACAGGAAGCACTCAGCCCTTTGAGGATCAGGGTTTCGTCTGGAATTTAAAAAAAAAAATCCTTTCCTTTCCCCAGAGGATGTGAGGCATGTTCGGATGAAAACGTTACATAGAAGTCAGACACCATGTTATCTTTTTCCACACAGTTTGTATGCAGATACAGTGATAAGAGACAACAGTCACTGACAACTTTCTGAGTAGTGATTTCCTGGTTTCTTAGTGAAATAAGATTGTGCCTCTGACATCGGTATGTAATACATTCTAACTAAACCTGGCAGCAATGTGAAGGTCTCAGATATATCTAAGTTCCTATAGATTTCATGAAAAAAAAAAAAAAAAGCATACAGGTAAAAGCAGGCAATCTATGAACATCCTCAGAAAAAGTAACCAGCCATCTAGAAAGAAGTTAAATGGTCTGCCTGAAATCAAACAAACAAACAGAGCTGACCTCAGGCATCCTACCTCCTACAGTTACCAATTGGATGAGACTGATTTTTTATGCAGGGAAGCAGGGGAGGCAATTACTGAAACCCCTAGTCAAAACTGGAGCCCACACAGCATGGAACAAAGCCATAGACCCAAAAAAAGCCGTTCTAGCATAGCTCTACCAAGGCCACAGTGAAAACCCCAGCATGAAAATAGCTATGCCAGGTCAGAGCAAGCTCTCTGTGCCTCCACGAGTGACCAAAAGCAGATGCCAAGAACAAGGCCAGTGTATAGTGACTTCCACTCAGAGGCTCACAACAGGAGGAGTAGGACACAACAGCTCCGTTTTGCCACTTCAGCAAAAGGAGAACCAGTGACTCATCAGCAGTATAGAGCCTGGGACAGAAAGCAAGGGACACTTAATGTAAGCAGCGCAGGCTCCATGCCACGCCCTGCTGTTTCATTACGGTCATTAAACTGTGGCAGCAGTCCCTGGGCAAGGCTGCTAGCAGTACGATGACACTGGAAGCGGGAACCTGGCTGCAGTTGGAAACAGTAATTTTTTCCATTCCCCCACACGTCCTTTTTTTGATCCTGATACAACTACACTGTGTCTTTAGCGAATGCTCCCGCTGAGTTTTCAGAGTCAAAACAACACATTCCTTATGACCCCAAATGCCTGTGTGATTCCACTGGCCATGAGAGGAGAGAGGGAAGCAAGAGTAATCCTTGAGGTTAGCTGGGCCAGCTGGAAGGAGGAAGGTGGTCTCAGTGGTCCAGTGGAGACAGAGCTAGTTTGGAACTGCCCCTTCTGGAGATGAGCACAACAGCGGTTCCAAGCCCTCAGGGCTGGAAACAATCCTCAGCCCAGCTTCTGCTGCATACAGGGTGTAGTGGCTGAGTCTCACGGTACAGAAGCAGAGCTGGGCAAGGAAAGGCAGGAGATCCACAGGCATCCCTGGTGAATGAGAAGCCTTTTCCATGAACATCCAGTGTGCTGTTTTGAAGCGCTGCTGATTGGTGGTGTGCAGAGGGGGGACTGACTTTGGATGGCACCTTGTTTTTGCATGGCTAGAGATCATCAGGCCTTAAACAGTAATTCTCAACTCTTACTCCAAGCAATGAAAGCTAACACTAAAACACAGACATTTAGATAGCTTTAACATCATTAATGATGGCTTGGAAAATCAGGTGGAGGGGAGCGTGAGGAAGTGTGGGAGAAGGACTGGGTTCTCTGGACAGGTACGTCATAGCTTCAAGAGAGGATCTAGTGGGCATGCATGTGTGCACCTATGTCTGACTGTTCAGTTCTCTCATACACCCCCCACGCAGGCTGCCATCACCAGCAGCCTAGATGGCAGCTCCCACATACCTGCTGAGCCTGTGGAAAGCTTTCCATTTCCTTTGCTTCTTGTTCAGGCCTGAGACAGTCACTGTGGCTGGTGAAGGGGAGTGTTACCTGGCACAGCTGCAAATAGTCTTCCTCTCCCCCTCATCCACCTTCTACCTCCCCTGTTATCACATCCTGTTCATTGTGAGTTTTAAGCTAATGGCTTCCTCAGGTATAGCCCAGAGTAGTATCATCAGTGAAGATCCCTATCACTCTCTAATATACCCTAAGGCTCCAGCTCCTATTTGTTTAAAACAGGGGGGAAAGCAAGAAGAATGTAACCCATTGAGCCCTAGCAAGGCAAGGGGCAATGGCTGGAGATCCAGTACTGAGATATCTAGCACCACTGTCTGACATTCCCTCTTTCCCTGGCATTTTTCTTTAAAGGAAAGAGTAAATGTGTAAGTACAGACCAATTCCACAAATACCAGCTCTGCAGGAGTCAGACTGACTGTAGTTTGCTCCCTTGCCCATTGCTCTTGGCTACCCAGCACGCTCCAGCTGCTGCCAATGGTTTCATGGCAGTGATTTTTTTTGTAAAGGGGACATTTGATTTGTCCTGGCGCAGAGATCCAGGGGGACATGAATGAATGCCTTCTGAGCACTCCGTATGGCCCCTGTTCACTTGTGGTGTGAAGAAGCCTATTAGAACATGACAGGGGTACGGCCTCACGAGATCATCACTGTGATGACAAGACGTGCAGGGACATGGAGGCACTTGCTAACTGATACATATATGTTATTGCAGGATGAATAGTCTCCAGATAAGTAACCTGATACATTTTATTATTACAAAATGGGATTTTTATGTGCAGAATTTGGATATCACACATACTTTAGTTTCTTTTTCTGACCATGAAAGATATGCAATTAATTGATAAAACAGAAGTTATTTTTAACACAGAGATTAACCCCCTCCCTGCCCTGGCACTCAAAAGCTCTGACAAACCGAAGTGGAAAATAAACTCTTCTCCAATCACTTAGCAGGTCTGCAATGGGAGGAAATAAGGAGCTCTGCACACCCCTCAGATTGCATTAGTCAGACACCGCAGCATTTTTAAAATAGCCTGTCATTAATCATGACAACACAAGAGAGTGAGAATGAGATCAAAGAGGTAGAAGTCTGAAATTCCAGTTTCAGATTCCCTGCAGTTAAAGGTAATGACAAGGTTAGTGATCACTTGTTGCTGGTTCCTAAGAGGTTTGATCTAGCTGGGCATCCGCTGCTGTAGGAACCAGAACTTCTGTATGGCCCCCTAATTTTACTGGTTTAGCCCAGGTGAAGATCTAGTTGCGTGGATTTATCCAAACCACAGAAAACAGCATAGCAAGACTGGAACCTTCAAAGGGATGATATTTCCAGTAGCTCCTGCCTGTGGTTGAAACTGGAAATATCATCTTCTAAGGTCAGCATGTCCTCACCTCCGACTGCAGAACACCTCTGGCAATGCAAAGGCAGCAGCATAATGGCAGGGTGTGTGCGTGTGTTACCCAGAAAGGTTTCAGAGAAGACACTCCCCCCACTCCCAGGGAAATTTCCATTTAATTTTCATCAGGAGGTTTCAGGAAGGCTGATGACTATTTCCCTGAGTGGCAGAACGATATGGTCCTTCAGTGCTAGTACCCTTAGGCAGAAGCCCTGAATTCATTTAATACCCCTATCCTTCTTCTCAGCCGTGGGAGGAAATTAATGCTCTCACAACTTGTGGCAGTGTTAACAGGAGTTATGCACGCCTGTAAAGCACTAGCACTCTTCACAAAGATAACGTTCTTACTGGGCAGCAGGGATACCAGATGATACCTAAGGTCAACTTAAGAGGGCTCTAGAACTCAAGCACTCATTAACCTTGTGTGACCCTAACACACTGGCTGCTGTAACCCACCAAAGATCCTTTCCTGAAGAGCTAGTGACTGAACTGGATAAGACACAGAAAGAATGAGGGAACTTGCCCAAGGTCAGCAAGCAGGTCAATGGGAGTGCTACAAACAGAACCCAGGTTTTCCATTCTCTTGCTCTGAGACATATTTGCTCCCACAGGCAAGTGTGTGTCCCCTCAGGATACACCAGCCATAGTCTCAAACAGTTCTAACTAGCATCCAGGGGTAAACCTCAAGGGCAGCCACACAGCTGCCCATGTGAGCTGCCCTGTTCCTCACTGTCCAGCCTCTTGTAAAAACATCTCCAGAATCTCTATCACTTCATAAAACTTTAAAAGCAAAACCTGGTTGGAGATATTTATACTGTTTGAGATCATTTCCCCCAGACTGACTGTCATTCCTGTTTTGTAGATTACTGGCAACTCCCAGCACCCTTTGCTGGGAAAAAGAGGGTTTGATAATTACAACAGCCCTTGAGAACTTTGCTTTAAACAAAACCAAAACAAAAACAAACAAACTAACCCCAACTTCATCATCCTGTAAAGTTTTATTAGATTCCTAGCGTAACACACACAGAGCAAACATTCAGTACCCTGTCAAAGGAGAAACCCGAGATAGCTTTAAGGACGGTTTTCAGCCGCTTTAAATTAGCTCAGTTTCCCCCCCCCCCCCTCACAACTAGAGCTACACTAAGGAGTATTCTCCCATCTACTGAAACTTGGTTTCCTGTCCATGCAAGCATCCCAGCTAATTAGTATTGCAGCTAGTACTGCCAAGAACTTTGTGCCTACCTTTAAACCTTGCTTGTGCTTAAGGAAACAGGCTGCCTTTACCTACGTGCAGGAGCTGCAGGCCAGTAAGCCCAATGGAGGGATGCTCCCGGTCTCAGCAGTGTGTCTCAGTTAAGAGATCCCCTACATTTTGCCTAAAGAAAAAGACTAGGAAAGGTTGTCACGCATGTATAAATAAGCCATGAGCGCCTGAGTGGGAGACAACAGGAATACCCAGAATGCAGCCTTGCTCCTTTTCGATTTTCTACCCTGAGTTCCAAGCACTTTGTTTTTCTGCCCCCATTGACCCAGCACTGATCCAGGTCCCCACGTCAGCCCATCCTTAACACCTCTTCTCACAGCTCCTTCAGGAAAACAAGATCTGAAAAAGCATACAGTGAAGAGGAGCATTCCTAAGAGCAAGACAACAAACTCTTACCCAATTTCCTCCTGCCAGACAGAGCTCCAAATGCCATTATGTCTCCACGCCATCAGCCAGGGCCACTTTCACAAGAAAGCATCATGGGTGAGCCTCCTTTCTAGAGAGCTGTGAAAACTGTATCTGCTCTTTCAGTGCTCTGCAAGCTAGCCACACCTAGAGGGAGAACAAACAGCAGGCAGAAAAAGAAATAAACACTAAAACCAGTGAAAAGACAAACATGCAAACAAAGTTAATGCCAAACAAATGGCAAACACAACACTTTCTTTGCCAAAAAAACAAGCTGCAGTAAAGAACCAAAGTACAGAGTGGATCTAACAGAGAAGCAAGTGCCTTTTGAGATTTAAGATTCTAACTTTGAAATTCCCAAAACCTGTAGGAAGATTTTATGGAAACACAAAATGCTGTTCTCCATGTGATGCCGGGTTTTTCTCTTGTTTTTCCATCAGAGTACATCAAGTATTTCTCAAAAATCCTAACGGTAGAGAAAACATTTCCAAGCATGCTAGCACTGCGTGTGGGGACACATGAGCTGTCTTGAAACTCAGCACAGGAAGGGGACATTCTGCACAGACAGCCACACAAACGCATCTGTATAAATTTGGAGTCTGCACTGGTCAATCCCCACCGAGTTGCCACTGCAATGCAGCGCTACACACTCCCATTCAATGCTGCGTAATTTTCGTGGCAGTGTTTCCCTCCTTATCTCCATTTGGAACCTCCATATGGATCAATTATCCGATCATACAACCAAGAAAAAGGCACAGCAGACATTTCGTAACCGCTTCTTCCATCCCCACCCCCTCCAAGTAGATTTATTTGTCAAGGCAATTACAGAACCATGGATCTGTGCAGAGTAGTTTAACCGTATGTACGAGAAAGCTGTTCATTACGTGGTTACGGTATAGTCGTAAAGCATGTCTGCTTCAGCGCTGGTGAGGACCGAACGGGGATACAGCTCTCTCGGGTTGTAAGAGCCTAAAACCACACGGAAGGTCTGAAATGCGCCGGCAGGATTTCTGTAAAACCTTCCTTTGTCACCAGGGGGAGCAGGTTGTGTGTCTTCAGCCAACGTGCACCTGCCCGTGTCTGCCTGGAGCTGAAACAGAGGGCCTGAGGAGCTGCAGTGCTTCAGGATCATTTTGTGGTGTTTTATAGTGAAGGCACAGGGCAGCCAGGTGGGCTACGTTCACTGTTCCATACTGATTCCAGTCCTTTCCTCAAACCAGGACGCCAAGCTCCCCTCCAGCACACATCCCATCTCCCCAGCCCTGTACTCCTGGCTACCTTCCCCCTTCTCATCTAGATGTTCAAAGCCCCTCCTCATACAGCACGCAGTGCAGCAGGCCTGCGCACAACCTACCTCACAACAACTACAGCAAGGCAAGTCTCTAAACGTGCAGTCTCACTTTAAAGAAAAATAAGTCACCTTAAAGCACAGCATGGGAACACCCTGCCCACAGGCGATTAGCGCCAAGCTCCTGGCACAGAGGAGTCTAGGGAGAACTAGGGCCAGGAAGTAGCCCAGGGTCTTGTGTCTGTGGACACCTCTTAATTGAGTCTATGCTGGAGACAAACCCAGCTCACATGCCTCACCGCTGGGGTTCAGATTAGGAATTTCAATGTAAGACATAATAAAAGGACATGCATTTGGCTCTTGCACACCCAGCCCCTGCAAGATGCAACAAAGTCAGCCCCAACCTGAAGTTACATTAATAGCTAGGTCAGTTACTCTGGAATATTATGGCCTCAGCAACAAAGGCATAAAATCATTGCCCTAGCTAGCGGCCCATCTTTCCCATCTTGCATTTCAGGATAAAGGGAGCTAAAACACTTCCACTGTTAAGAACATGGGATCATAAAGCATAGTCTAGCAACTCTCCTAGACACTTCAAACTTTCCAAAGAGCCATAAGGAAGGAGGCATTTCCAACTCTTATTGCCTGACCTGTCTATTCTCAGGACTACCTCAGAGCCTAGAGGCTATTTTACAGCAGAACTGCTTGCCACAGAGGAAATAAAAATGCTATACCCTTTCTAAGCCTGGAGATAAGAGGTCATCTAAGTAGTAATGACGAAACAATTTTTTTCCCCCCAAACATCAAACAAACAGTAGAATTACTTTACTAACCAGCAGATGCAACTCCTCCACTCCACAGGGATCCAATACCTGCTCATCAACACTGTTGTTATAAATGCCTATCTATCCCTTCACCACTGGTTATTTATTAGGGGAATACTGAGTCCTAGAAGCTCTGCAGGAAATTAGCCATCCTGCAGGAAATTTGGTACACCTGAATCCCTAGTGTCATGGCCTTTTAGTCTTCATTGATACCAGCCTAACCTAAGCATTAAATAAAGTAGCTGAGAGAGAATCAGCTCTGTAATCAATGAGAGTTTGATACTTTCTTTCCACAGATATGAGCCAGGACACACATAGCAATAAAGACTCAAGGTCATCTTGGTACTTAGTTCTATTTTTACAGGGTCACCAGCTCTCTAACTTTCTGTGGAACCTTCACAGATTCAGCTCTTTGGAGTCTGCTGTTAGGGCTCTCTCCATCACAGTAGTTACAATGCCAAAGTATGTGGTATTAATTTCTAAATATCATATAGTATTCATGCCTATATAAAGCTAATTTTACTCAGCTTTTTTCACTACAGTCACCAATTCAGAATGGTTTTCAAATTGCCCTTGAGTTTTCCTTGAAGACTAAGCATTCTGTTGCGTACTTCTATTTGCAGGTTTCTCTCAGAGAACAGGCTTGGAAAGGGTCTCTTTCTGTTTGATGTCATCATTGTCCTCAGGACTGATTTATAACCTGCGCCTATTTATAACAAGAGTTTTATATGACAAACTAATCATTTTGCTTGACTGTTAATAGCTCGCCATTCAAGGGGAGTTTACATCTGCTGGGCCCTCTTATATTGAGTGAGGAAAGGCAGGCAATCTGCTGCTAATCCAACATAAATACCCCTGGAGTCAGTCTGGAGTGTGGCATCAAAATCATTTACAAAACGTGAAATTTGAATAGAACTTAAAACCTCATAACCTGTCAGCTCCCAGCCAGGGAAAATATTCACAGAGTGCCTGCAACTGGAATCTCAGTGCCTGGAAGATTGCTTTTATTTGTCTGAAGCAGTTAGCAGGGAGAGCAAGGGTGCAAACTGGACAACCCTGGCATCATGGACGTAGCTTTGCTCAGCTCCTAACTCTAACACAGCCTGCCCGAGGGCTACTTCAAGGCCCTGTGTGAATTAAATAGAAAGAATTCACTGCAGGTTCCACATGTGAAGGGCTGATCCAGTACTGCCCTGTGCCCTTCGGAGCCAGCTACCATGGTGGCAAACACGGGAGTAGCGAACAGTAGCAGGATCAGGATAACCCAGCAACCTCTTGTCAATGGAGCTCATAGGACAAAATTTATAGTGGCCATGCCAGCAGAAACACACCTGAAAGCCAGTTCTGGAGTTAAGCCCTGAACTAGACCAAATGCCTATACTCTGGGATGAATTGCTAGCATTTTTGCCAGATTTTCCACCAGCCTTAGTGGGTTCTCTCTCATGCTCATAAACCACAGTTATCAGCAGGCTTTGTGAGGGCACCCAGCAGAGGAGGAGCTAAAAAACCTGCTAGCAACACTACCTAGCCTAAACCTTTGAGACAAGGGCAGAGGCATGTTCTAGATGCATGGGGCTATGATATTTACCATCTTGCTAAGCAAGTAACTTCAGCTTGAAGCTGGAAACTTATAGCTGGACTCTGTTTAGAATAAGGAATTATGAGTGAAGATAATCACTTTTATAGACATTGAAATTAGCAGTCAATGCTCATCCTAGGATAGTTTGGTTTATTGTTCCTGAAATATAAGCTAAGCAGCAAAGCAGTCTGTTTACATTGCAACCTGTGTAAGAGGGAAGCATAGCAACCAGAGCAATGCAGTATACAACAGTAAGAATATTGAGCTCAGAGCTAGAGCTCATATGGGACCGGAGCATCAAAGTCAGCGTCAGTGTCTTAGTGCGGTGTTTAGCTGCCTGCCAGGTTAAACCACAACAAAGCAAGAAGCTCTCAGGTAGGAAAAATTCACGTAAGAGATCTCAAAACCCTGGATAGTGAACACATCTCCCTCATTTGAGAGAGATCCACATAGAGCATTAACCCTAACAAAACCATGCTGATTTGCCTTAGTTTTGTCTGAATCTGAACTGTATACACAGCAAACAGCTTGATGTAGACTGTTGCAAAGATTGAGTGAGGCCTTTGTAGAGTGAGGGCATGGTGAAGACAGCAAAGTTTTAGTAAATATTAACTGATCCGTGTGGGGTGTCACAACAACCTTTTTGAAAATGTTCTTGAATATAGTATATAGTACCTGGACAAAGTTATGACTGCAAGTACAAGTTACTAATGTTTGAAACTTTTTGAAGGTGATTCTGTGGCAAACATTTCTGTGAAGAACTCAAAAATGAGGGTAAGAAAGAAACTTGTTCCAGTAAGAAGAGATGTACTTTTCCTCACCTCCAGTTTCCATGAAAGCCTAAACTTCTTAGAAATTTTAAAGAAAAAAAAGGCAGCAACTGTTTGTCTTTCCTATTCTGCTAGGACCTCAGTAGTGAGGTGCCCCCATCATATCCTCCTGCCTCAGCTCTTACAGATAGGGCACTGAGCATGCATGGAGGACCCAGAGGAAAAAAAAAACCCAGCCATTTAATTTGTGCCTCTTTTAGACTTCCCCCTTGCATGCCACAAATAGCCATTGCCACCGGGTGGGATTAACACACTTAGCCATTAAACCATAGGCTTGGGCACATGAGTTTTATTTTGTTATAAACAAATTCTTCATACTGAACTCAGTCCTCCTGAGATCTTAAATTTTCTTGGACTATAAATTTTATGACTACAGAGGAGCACTGAAACTTTGCTTCGCACACCATTAATCTCCTCACTCTCCAAACAGCACGGAAGCCTTGCAGAGTATTTGTCTCAGCCACAGCCCAGCCAGGAGGCTTGTGTCCACATTAGTCATGAGTTTTGTACACTTGCACCTCAACACTGGAGGCCCAGTCTCAGCTTGCTTCTTGGCTGTTTCAACCCATTCTGCCCCATCTTACTGCTGGATGGACAATCTCATGCTTGCACTGACTGCTGGCTGAAGCTCCGGGATACAAGACCACTGCAGCCTGGTAGCATTCAGAGCTAAAAGACTCTTAAAAAAAAAAAAAAAAAAAAAAAAAAGTAAAAAACAAAGTGTCTCTTGGCTGAAAGACCGTGGTGATGCATAGGAAAGCTCCTTAAGGGACAACCCTCTATCCTGAGGATAAAAAGAGCTGATCAAAACCCCACAAGCTTTCCAGTGGTGAGAGTGAACTCAGGACAAATCAAGAGACACGATGTCCATTTCCTCTGCTAATTTGGCTTCTTTCCCCAATGTCGAGTCTGACACAAGCTTCTCTGCTGCCTAGAGCAGAAAGGCAATGTGGCTTTCAGATAGACACCAGAGATAGAGCTTTACTTCTCCCTCTGACACTGTCCACAGGCAAATCACTCCTTCTGCCAAGGGAGATTTAAGTCTTCATTGTTTAGGCTGTGTGCTCCTCAGGACTGTCTGACTACGCATTTAGACAGCTTCTAGGACACCGGGGAAACACCTGTCAGGACAGCGCTCCTTATATAAATAAGGGAGAACAGGTATAAAGGCAGAACAATTCATCTCCTACTAAGAAGATCATGAGAGTAAAACACAGCAAAGAAGGGGAAAAAAAGTCACAAATCCCAAAGTCTGACAAACATTTTTAGTTCTACAACAAAATAAATATTTAAACTCTGTTTTACCAAGAACAGTGAGACTTCGTTCAAAAATCCTATAGATATAACAACATATGCTGAATGTCACAACACTTTGATTATGTTGCTTTAAGTCATGCATGAAACAGCCCAATTTATTACAAATATTCACACAGTACAAAGTACAGTATAGTAATACATGCTGGGATATAGCCCACTTGCCCTGACTACACTTCCTCCATCAAAACCCAGTGTAAACAGCCAATCTTTATTGATAGGGTTTAGTGATATTCATGTGTGTTATATGTTTTCTGAAGCTCCAGAAATGACTACTGTTGCTACTTGCATACCTTTCAATAGCCATGGACTCCCCTCTGCCAGTGGAGCACCCATTTTATGCTTAAAAGTACACTGTCCCCAAAGTGTGCTACAAAAAAATCCATAGGAATTCTCGCATGTATTGTGGAGCAAGAATGAATATATAAACATTGATAGCTGCTATATTTTAGACAGTCACACAGGTCCAGTTAGAACCACGTTCCATTGACTAGAAAGTGGAATTTACCTGTGCTTACTTGTGTAACAGCACTACTTGATTATTCCATGTACCCTCTCCTTCCTCCTCCAACAGGTATCACTCTAACATGTTCTTCACAAAGGAAAAAATACCATTTAGTATCCTTAAAGATACGTCTCAAGGTATTTATAATGGAGATGAAAAAAGACCAGTTTCAGCCATGCCTGTTTTACAGCAGGTTTTTCCACAGCTCTTGAAATAAGACATTTTTGCATACCACCACCCTCAACAGCAATGTTACCATAGCTTGTAGAAACATCATATATTAACCTGAACAACAGACCCAGCAACAGATGATTTTTTTCATGCCTTCTGCTATCCCCAGCAGTCTTTTTTTTCATTGCATGAAGATATTGTAGTTAATAAAAAATTGCAATACTATAAAAGGCATATCTTCCATTCACTGCAAACATTCAAGAACAAGTATCTGGACTCCATTTTGGGCCTTGCTACCATCTATTTATGACACTGTTATACAACCATTTCCTTAACTAAGCTGAATCAAATAAAAGGGCCAGGTGTCTGTTGAAAGGGAAAGCTACAGAGGTACATTAAATGAGTGTGGGTTTTTTTAATCACAAGGATGTTACCACATCTTGGGTAACACCTTAACTCCATGAAATGCCAACACCCTTTTACTTTGTTAAAATGAGTTTATAGCCTGGAGCTATATGCAAAGCTGCTTTGGTGGCTCAATCTCACATACTTAGATTTGCAACCAGACTTGGAGAAATCCAGAAAATGTCCACTAGACAGTCTTTTGGACGGTCTTTGACAGCACTTTCAACCTCCAAGTAGAGCTCAGATAGACTCCCTATGATCCTGGCCACCTGATGAAAGTAAGCCTTGCCCAGTGTTTTCTTTCATTATTTCACTGCAGTTCAACAAGCACCAAATAGGTGACATATGTGATCCGAGGCTGTTACCCTCACTGTCTTTGCCAGGCTTTTGACAACCAGTGTAATGCATTTCACACATTTACAAATGATTATATGGCACCTGAGAGGATGCTGTTTATGTGATGCAGCCCAAAACCACATGTATATCTTACTAAAACATAAGAACACAAGTAAGGGAGTTCATGCTAGAACTGGTGCCATTGGCCTTACCTTTTCATAAAAACAAAACTGCACAGGTATTCAGCTTCATCAATAAGATCAAGGAAATACTTAGATATAAAGAACCACAATTAAAGAGTTCAGACCTTGGATTCCCATCTGTGAAGCAGGCATCGTCTGAGAATACAACATACTTATTCTCAAATATATCCAATTCTGAACATGAGAGGGCCTATACCATTTACAATTGCATGAAAAAACCAGTTTTGCTGGCAAATCCTTGTCTCCTTCCTCCACAACAGAAAGAATGTAGTCACTATTTTACTTGCCCTCTCAATCCTTCATTTATAAACTCAAACACCCCATGATCAATCCCAAAAGACATGCTGATTACAAGTGCTATTGTGAAATAAAGTTATAATGTAACAAATTCCAAATCTCAGTGTATCGTTCAGTGAGCATCTGGTGAAGCACAAATTAAATATTACAGAGTTTGTTTCTGAATTATAAAAGTATATATTTTTTTACAATGAACAAACTGGTGTGGTCCTTGAAAAGCAGTAGCCTCTGAAAGAACGCTGAAGTATCTGTGAAAGGAAAGGCTTTTTGCTTGTTTAAAAAGATGCCAACAGTTACAGGAAGAAGTCTTCAAGAGTCAAAGTAAAGGTTTCTTCAGTCAAATGTACACTGCAAGGCTCTAATTCATATCCTTCCCTGCTACGCTGCTGCAGATGATGTTACGCGCCCATTAACATGCCCATGAAATCTGATCCATTCTGAATGGTGATGGGAGCTCCAGCACTGTTGTCCACAAAAATGGAGGTGTACTGGCCAGCCTGCAGAGAGAAAAAGAGGGAAAGGAAAATAGCTGACACTTCATCCCAGTGTAAAAGGAGCAAAAAAAAAAAAAAAAAAAAGCATTTCACTACCATGAGCTAAGCACAGAAGCCTCCTGCCCTCTTTTGTGGCTCCTAGGAACAGGACCTGACCAAACATTTTTACTGCAGCACTACAGATTTGACTTGGTGGAAGAAATTTTCTGTAGTGAAACTGTGTTATAGGTTTATTACTTAACTAGATCCTTACTGCACTAGCATCTTTTCAGGTGACTAGTCAAGTGGCCATCTGTGCTTCAGATTCCCTTCTATGAAATGGGAAATACAATTGCCATCTTGACAATGCAAGAGGAGATTTAAGAAAGAAAAATATTTACTGTTATTTCTTAGAGGGAAGGTTACTTCTGTGGCTTAAGATCAGAACGTGCAACACAAGTCTGGCTTTTGTTCCTCTTCCTGCTACAGATTCTCTCTAGTCACCCCAGGTAAGGCATTTAACTTCATTAACCTTAGAAAGAAGGTTGATAAAAACTTCCCCACCTCCTGGTGAGAATTCAGCCTTGCCAGTAAATAACTCCACAGCCTGCCAAGCAAACTAGTACAGTGATTCCCAGTCTGCATGGCTTACCTGCAGCTGCAGTAAGCCATGTACATAGATAGTGAAGATTTTGCTGTTACTTTCCAGACCAGCAATGACTTCCAAAGACCTAAACAGTATTAAAAGAAAAATAAACAGGTTACACACCTAAGGCAGTCACAACAGTTGTATGTGGAACAATAGTCTCATCACCTCCCTAGAACTAGGACCCGGTGGTTCTAGTGCCCATCTGTACTAAACAGGTGGCCTGTTGACTTGATTCTAGCAGTAATCAGCTGCCTTGAAAAGAGAACAGTAGAGCCTTGTCCTCACTGTAGAGTCTAATGGAAGACCTACAGAGCGTACAGGATTGTGAATGCAAAACTCAGATGGAGGCAGGAACTGGGAGCCACCTCCTCTCACAGAAGCCTTTCTCAAGGTCCTGTGGTCTCTATCCCCCACCCTTGAACAAGTGCTAAACATGCCCTTTAGGTTTACCTACATACCAGTTATCCCAGTTTGCTGACCACCACAATAGTTCACACCCTTGTTATTCTGCAAAGAGCTAACTATATGCATTCTGCCAGTAACAGTTCATTCATTTTCAAGGTATGAAAGGCCTATTTCACCTTAACAATATATGTAGTCAGCCTGTGCAAGAAAGAACATATTCTGCAGCTGAAAGCTGTTTTGGGAGGACATTCAGATTAGGGGTCACATACAAGAAAAAAAAAAAAAATTGTGCTTCAGTTAAAATTCAAGGGAGAGCTCCAGATCACCCCTCAAGGACTGTTCTTTTCTAATATCATGTTCTAATAGCCATCATATTCCTTTCAGTAGCAAGATGTAGGACAGCTGCTCTCTGTGGCATCCTCTGCTTACAGAACTCTAACTCAGCTCCTTTTTACAGGATTCAGGGTGGAAGGAGGTGCCTGAGACATCAACAATCAGAACAACCCATGTAAGCTCAGTTCCAAAGCAACATGAAAGCACAGAGCTCCATGCCTGGCTGGTTCTTCTGAAATCTGCCTAGCCAGTGGTGGCAGATCTAGTTGTTTTCCCAAGAAAACCAACCCCTGTCCTCCGTTTTTTCCACGAAGTGGTGGTGATGAAACCTAGCAAGTGCAAACATGCTGTTTCCAGCCCCCTTGCAAGGAAATAATATGCATAAAAGGTAGGGGCAATTTGGCCCAGAGAGAGCAAGCCACTTGGCACCACCTTGATTGAAGAGCTCAGTCTGTGTGTCATATCCTGCCAAAAGCCTAACTTGGGTGGGAACTTCCCACCATTAATCTCTTCTACTCCAACTGTCTCCTTGCCTCTGAGTTTCCATCTCTCTCAGCCGAAAGCCCTCAGGGCTCTTTCAGCTCCCTCAAATGAATGACTGTGTATGCTGACATCCCCAGGAAATTCCACAAGCACGGGTAGCAGCTCAGCCTGTGCCAGCAGAAGGTCTGTCCAGACAGGTTCCCATCCCTCCACCCATCTTCCTTCCATGCCACAGACCAGTCATACTCTCACCCACCATATGAGAGAGAGATGTCTCTCACAGAGCCAGTGCTGATTCTGCCTCACTCCCACTGCTGTCCAACTCACTCAACTCAGGACAGCCTTGCAGGACAACCAATCATAAATTGCAACACTGGACAACTGATGAAAACTCTGAGTCAGACATCAAAGAGCTTTATCTAAATGATTAACATCTGGGTCAGTTCTGTCTAAGAAAAAAAGTTTTTACTGTTACTGTTCTTTGCAGAATGTAGCTATAAATTCTTCAGATGGCAAGTTAATCTCAAAACATCCCAGTAAACCTGCCTGGGCTGTATGGGACAAAGAGGTTGTTCACACATCCCAGCTAGAACCAGAACAGTTTTCTAGGAGCTTTCAGCTAAAAAGACCTGCAATGAAGAAGGCACAGTAGTTTCCATGGCCCGCAGGGAAGCTTTCTATTCAGATAACTCTTGTGCTTGCATTTACCAGAACAAGGAAGCAAGACTAAAGTCATGTTGAAAGCAATCAGAGACTGACATCCATTGTTTAGTAATATTACTGTAAGGTTGACTGAATGGACAGCAGAGAGAAAAAGACACAGACAGACACTGTCCTTGGAGACAGAAGTGAGCCTTCCAGAAGAAAAACATTTTGTTCTCTCTCAGATGCCTTAATCAAATCAGTTGGGAGCTTGTGGAATCATTAGGAAGAAAAACTCACCACTGTCACTTTCATTTATTTTGCAAAATGGTTTAAACGGAAATTAGATTTTCTGTATGATTCTGTAACTGAAGACAATGTAGAGTGGAGATCAGGATGGGAGAACAGCTTTTCACTCTCGGAGATCTGCAGGATCAGTTTCATTTTTAAATTCTTTTAGGTGGCTTCATAAATCTCACCCACTCATTCACTCAAATCTTTATTGAAATATCATCAGGTCAACACCACCAACTGGCAATAGTTTTCCACATGCCAACAGGGGATATCTTTCCACATCCCAAAAGCATGTAGAAAAAAATTCTGTGGAACTTGCAGTGTCTGTTCATGGGGAATCCAAGGGCTAGGGGCATAAGTCCTGCTCTGGATGAAATTGCTAAGATAAGAGGAGATCATTGAAGGTGAAAATAAAAAAGCAATAATGCTGAAGAGAGAAAAAAACCTGACTACTTGAATCTGACTGGTCTCTGCTACGCAGAGTAAAGGACAGGAATGGGGATCTGCACTGTGAAAAGCAACTCGTAAAAATGACAGTAACATTCTGCCCTACTCATACCTGTTCCAACCCTGTGATTAAAGGCCTGGGCTGTCCCAAAAATCACTCATTGTCAACACGCATCCCAGATTTCAAGATCAGGCTGAGGCCCATTCTTAGCATGATCTAAAAGAATTCTCACAAGTGCCAGAAATGAAGTGTCCCGTAAGTTCTGCAGCTTACGAGAATATAAGGTGTCTCTTCACAAGGCAAGAAGTTACCCTCTGCTTCTTCTGCTGACATTGTGACTGCAGCCAGTCTGTCACTGCCTCACTTTAAGTGCTGCAATCATAAAAGACTTATGAAACGGTCTACAAGGCTGAGGAGGTGCCAGTTGCTCCAGTCAGCAAGCTCCTTGACTTTCCATCAGGTCAGTGGGTGCACAGCTCCCTCTTACCCTAGTTACTAATGGGTACTCAGATACCAATCAAGTCTTTTCCACAGGCCAATGAAACCCAGGAGAGGTTTATTTATTTCATGAGGCTTCATGTCAAATTCACCCACCAATAAAGTCTCTAAATTGAAATCCTATGGAGAGGTCCGTCCTATTTGCTGCACTCTGACTCATGGAGCAGAGAAGGTCAGGGCTGAAGCAGTCAGTCCAGCCGCAAACTTACGGTTTTGTGGGTTTTAAGTTGCACCTGTGGAGTCATTTTGTGGATATGTTTCAGTGGTGCTATTGCAAGGCTGTTGCTACAGTTGCACTGGAAGAGCTGCAGGCAGGGCAGAGCAAATCTGCACAGCCCTGTATAGGCCTTTTTCCTATCGTGACAAGGGCCGAGCCGCAAGCAGAGGCAGTGGCCACTGTGCAAGCAGCATTGCCCTCTGCTGGGTGCAATTCAGCCCAGCCCAGGGGCTCCCCAGCCCCTTCCTCCAAGCAAAGCTTGCCAAACTCCTCCTGAGCAAGCTGACTTCTCTGAGACACAGGGCACCTATATGCTGCAGCTGAAAGGATGACAGAAGCACAGCAAATGAGAGCAGCCAACAGCATGCTGGTGCTATGGCCCACTGCATAACGAGCAACACCCAAGGCTTCCATGGCCTAACAAATGCATTTCTTTAGGAGAGTTTTGCTAATGGATCCCAGCAGAGGAAAATTCAGCATGGTTATCTGAGCAAGCTCCACAAGGCAGCTGAGGGCTGTGAGAAGGTATCATATACCTGTATACAAGCCCTGCGCTTTCTGTCTCAGGACCCATTCACCTCTATTTTCCACCTATTCATTCTCCTCATCACTCCAACACTTCCATGGCAACATGAGTGAGATGCTGTGATCCATTCAGGATGCAGCTGAAATTATAAAAATGGAGCTAACAACCTCTGGCACAAAATTAAAGTGTTTCTCTCACTCTATGATCATAGCTGAGCATTCAGCACCTTTAGCTACATCCAGTTTCAGCTGACTTCATTTACAATTCTCTCAACATATGCAAGATTTAGCTATTTAGAGTAATTAGCACTGAAAGGTTAAAAATCAGAATTAAAAAAAACGCATAAAACTTAAGAGCCAGATGGAATCGCTCTCTTCAGAAAAGTCCTACAAGCAATTACCATATAAAATTTACTGTTGGTGAACCTAATTTCCACTGTTGGTTGAAACACTGGCCCACCTGAGAAAAATAATTGCCAAGACAGTGTTGCAGTAACTCACGTGTATCGGTGGCACAGAGATTCAATGCAGATCAACACTCGGACATTATCTCTGGCTCGGAGTTGGACTTTACTCTTCAACTCACTGTGGTCTGGGGAAAGCAGTGGAAGAAACATAAGCACTTTCACAACACAGCAGACCACCAGTTGCTGGTGTTTGGCTTAACAGAGACACCAGTAACCTTGTGGCTTCTGTACTGGGTTTGCGTGGCAAGGTTTTGGTAGCAGGGGGGCTACAGGGGTGGCTTCTGTGAGAAGGTGCTAGAAGCTTCCCCCATGTCCGATACAGCTGATGCTAGCCAGCTCCAAGACGGACACACCGCTGGCCAAGGCCAAACCCATCAACGACGGTGGTAGCGCCTCTGGGATAACATATTTACGAAGGGGGGGAAAAAAAAAAACCCAACGTGCAACTGCAGCTGAAGAGAAGAGTGAGAATATGAGAGAAACAACCCTGCAGACACCAAGGTCAGTGAAGAAGGAGGGGGAGGAGGTGCTCCAGGCGCCGGAGCAGAGATTCCCCTGCAGCCCATGGTGAAGACCATGGTGAGGCAGGCTGTCCCCCTGCAGCCCAGGGAGGTTAACGGTGCAGCAGGTATCCACCTGCAGCCCATGGAGGACCCCACACCAGAGCAAGAGGATGCCCAAAGGAGGCTGTGACCCCGTGGGAAGGCCGTGCTGGAGCAGGGTCCTGGCAGGACCTGCGGACCCGTGGAGAGAGGAGCCCACGCTGGAGCAGGTTTGCTGGCAGGACTTGTGACCCCGCGGGGGGACCCACGCTGGAGCAGTCTGTTCCTGAAGGACTGCATCCTGTGGAAGGGACCCACGCTGGAGCAGCTCGTGAAGAACTGTAGCCCGTGGGAAGGACTCACATTGGAGAAGTTCGTGGAGGACTGTCTCCCGTGGGAGGGACCCCACGCTGGAGCAGGGGAAGAGTGTGAGGAGTCCTCCCCCTGAGGGGGAAGGAGCAGCAGAAACAATGTGTGATGAACTGACCACAACCCCATTCCCCGTCCCCCTGCGCCGCTCAGGGGGAGGAGGTAGAGAAAATTGGGAGTAAAGTTAAGCCTGGGAAGAAGGGGGAGGGGTGGGGGGAAGGTGGTTTGGTTTTGGGTTTTTTTTTTTAAGATTTGGTTTTATTTCTCATGATTCTACTCTGATTTGGTTGGTAATAAATTAAACTAATTTCCCCAAGTCGAGTCTGGTTTGCTCATGACGGTAATTGGTGAGTGATCTCTCCCTGTCCTCATCTCGACCCATGAGCCTTTTTTTATATTTTCTCTCCCCTGTCCAGCTGAGGAGGGGGATTGAGAGAGTGGCTTTGGTGGGCACCTGGCATCCAGCCAGGGTCAACCCACCACAACTTCTTAGGAAAGCACCCTTCTGGTGTTGGATTATAAAATACTTCATCACTGAACGATTAAAACCATTGAACGAATGCACTGGTGACAAAATGAACTGCCTTGATGCAGTTCTACGTCATCATGTTCATTTCTTCTAAAGTCTTTTATGGAAGCTATAACTTCCACACATGAATATACTTGGTCCCTAAACTCATCCTCCATAAGGAGTTTTGATTTGTTTAGTTTGCACGGAGCAGCCTGCTGTGGCTATCAGTCTGTGAAAGTACCCAGCTCTAAGGACAGGGTTTTGGGTCATGGTCCCAAAGGGAGAGCTCACTGCAAAGGGCTGCCATTGCACATGCTTCAAATCAAGCAGGACCCAGAATGTTCTCCAGGACTCCTTCCTGCACCTCTCAAGCAATACAGAAAAGGTTTCTGTGGACAACACTCACCAATGTGGACATTGGCTGAAAACTGGTAGATGCCAGACACAGGTGCTGTGAAACGTCCTGTTGCCAGATTTAATCCTGTCCCCCGGAGAAAAGCTCCTTTGGCCAGAGGCTGTAAGATAAGAAAAGCATACCCTGAACAAGTCCCCAGCACTCTCAACAATTACCACTGCCCACGATAAAGAACAAGCTTACGTGCATGAGAACAAAGCTGAAAAAATTTGCAAGGCTACTGTCTTATCTCCCCAGAACACACCTTGCAGATGAGCTCTCTCTCACCATTTGATGCCCACAAAAGGCAAAATGATCAGTATGAGACAAGAAGATGCCCTTTTTGCTTACTGCCAAACTCTTCTAACTCATATTGACTCAGACTATGCTTAATGCATCCCTATGCTCTACTGGTCCTAGTGGCTTCTAGCCTCCACTGATGTTCTGATACACAAGATCTCCCATTATTTGAGTCAAGAGGTCCCTACTACTCCCAAAGGCTTCCTAGATGGGGCCACGCAGTGTCCCTAGGCTTAAAAACCTGGAACCTTATACGCTGTTTTTGTGATACAAGTACAGAGGAAACACTCATATGGGTCTCCAGAGATTTTCTACCCACCTTAGGTCTAAGTCAGATGGCTTTGATACTGTTAAAGAACAACTGCTTGGATTGTTACAGATTCCACGTTTAGTTTCATCTTGTTCTAGCCTTGGATTCTACAGAATAGGCAAAACCCTACTAAAATAGCATGCAGCTTCTCCCCATGGCAAGGAAGCAGTCTTAAGTCAAACTCACAGCAGATTATCTGACTCAGACTAAAATAAACTCTGCAAGAAATGTTTATTGTTTGTTTTGGCCTGCCTCATATGAATTTGGCTAGAGCTGGGGAGAAGCAGGAGTGGCTTCAATAGGCCAAGAAAGCGCATTAGTCAGACTCTGCTTCCACCACAAGGGCATTCTGTGCAATGTGAACACATTCCCATGAATGCTGTCTTGAGACATTTGCCCCGCATTGGTCTTATGGGACAGAAGAGCTGTTCAAATCTGACTATGTAAAGGCACACACACTGCTACATCCCTAAAACATGCACAAATGCATAATTGAGCGATCTCAACAACCCAACATTTGAGCATGCTTTCCAATACTAGATGGCGAAATGGGCCTGAGACATGGTGAACAAATTTGTAGCAGTGTCGTCACAGGTGCTATTACACTAAAAAAAAGTAGTGGAATACCTTTGTTCGAGTACCAGAAAGAAGTTAATTGCCCCCCCATTCTGGTTCATCACAGCCAGAAATTGCCAGCTTTCTCAGTGCAGGGTAGGAATAATTTATTTAGCCTTCTCTTTGAAAGGAAGTAAGGCTGCAAATATTTGGGTCTGGTGGTGTTTGTGTAGAGTTACTATGTGGTAGGACGAGTGAAATGACTAACCTGCCTTTATTCAGCAAATCCCAGGCAAGGCCCACAAAAGAATAATTCCCAGTCCTTATTTACCAAGATCTAGCTGTAGTCTTAAATTTCACAGAACTTTACTAGGAATGTTTTACGTACGCATATGATGGTGAAGATACATCCATGTGCAACAGCAGTGGCATTTCTCATAAGATTGCACATGTATAATGGGAAAACTAATAATGAACTGCAGAACAACTATATTTCATTCAATGATTTCTAAGTCTATATTTATCAACGTGCGCTGATGTGTGCCTATGTGCGCATATATACACACAAAAGGAGCTCTATTTTCTTTATGTATACACACACAGACAATATAACAGCTAACCTAACAACAAAGACTATGGAAGGAGATTGATTCCGTTCTTATGCTATCACTACACCATCATTTTTGGTAATGCTACTTTTGATTTACCTCACTGAAAGAGCAGATCCAAGCCCTGTATGTACAAAAAACTGTACTGCATAGTTAATTCATTCCTTTCTTGTTACAGCTATTAGCAGAATCAGCAACATAATTCCAAAACCACTGGCTCTGCATGGAAGGCAATTTTAGGCACCAGTAAATTATCACTGATAAAACATTCCTGTTTCTTCATGCCCTCTGTGGCTTTGTTATTCTTTTGCTTATAGAAATAGACAATGCAGGGAGAGGTTCTCTGGGCAAATATTCCATTAAACCCCATACCAGTTAGAGCTCCCCACTGCATTTGCTGTCTCACAGCAGCATACTCACCTAGCTGCTTCAAACACTGCAGGAATTTATATCTGAGAAACTAACTACTTACACATAGTTATTTCGGTTAGCACACCAAAATCATAGAATCATAGAATCATTAAGGTTGGAAAAGACCTCTAAGATCATCAAGTCCAACCATCAACTAACACCACCATGACTCCTAAACCAGGCCCTGGAGTGCCACGTCTATACCTTTTTTGAACGCCTCCAGGGTTGACGACTCCACCACCTCTCTGGGCAGCCTGTTCCAATGCTTAACCACTCTTTCAGTAAAGAAATTCTTCCTGATGTCCAATCTAAACCTCCCCTGGCGCAACTTGAGGCCATTTCCTCTGGTCCTATCGCTAGTTTCTTGGGAGAAGAGTCCAAGGCCTGCTTCACTACAACCTCCTTTCAGGTAGTTGTAGAGAGCGATAAGGTCTCCCCTCAGCCTCCTCTTCTCCAAACTAAACAGCCCCAGTTCTCTCAGCCACTCCTCATAAGACTTGTTCTCCAGACCCTTCCACCAGCCTCGTTGCCCTTCTCTGGACACGCTCCAGCACCTCA
>WAAD01027787.1:96115-110766 GCA_013389945.1 Fregata magnificens
ACCTCCCCCGTTGACCAGGACTGCTGACAAATGATGGAGAGCGGCTTGGCAAGCTCCTCCGCCAGCTCCCTCAGCACTCTCTCAGCAAACAAACAAGCTAGTGTCCAGCCATTCTGTACAAACCAAGGTCAGCTTCTCTTCCTCAGTTTATCTCCTATCCCCACGTCTCCCTCACACACTCCACAGTTTACTTCCAGGTGGAAAATAGGAACCATGCACAGAGAATTGAGATGTGAACTGCTGGTTCAGCTTTTCAGTGAAAAACACTGTGGAAAGCAATGCATTGACTTATCTGTTATTAAAGAAAAGGATAACCCAGCCTGCACAGCAACCACAACGCACAGGGGATGTGCCAATCTGCTGAAGCAGTAATAAAATTCAACTGCCAAAGGCAGACATTTAGCTTGACCTCGAGGCACTAGAGACACCAGGACTCCTTCGGGAATCTTTCACCATGAAAAGCACGTGGACCACCTTAGGCTTGAATGATCTGATTCCAGTGATGCTCCTGGGCCCCAGACAAATCCCACTTCCATGGCCTGTCAGAGGCTGCAGTTACTTCAGTTCTTGCTGTGTAAAGTACCTTACTGAAAGCATTTGCAAGAGGCCATCATTAGAAACCTCAAAGTGTGAGATACAGGAGGAAGAGGTGTGGGGAAAGGAGTATTACATGTTTCATTCCACATACTAAGGAAATTGTGAGACCAAGAGGAAGACAGGGAGGAAATGTTCTTGGAGGAAATTTAGCATGGAAAGATGAGAAAAGCATCATGCTCTCTCAGTACTCAAGGTGAGAGTGACTTAGACACCATACTCAAATGACAGAGTATAGAAGTAATAGGCTGTTTCTCAGCACAGGTTCTTTCCACTATCTCAAAATGCTTTGGGTAAGGTCCAAATCCAGGAATTACAGTCAATCCCTATCATCTCACTGAGAAGTATCAAACTGTTGGCTTCTTCACACTATTAAACTGACGGAATGGAGGGAGGGGAATTCTCACTCTCTCCCCGCCTTGGACTGTTTAAAGACAAAGTTTTCATCTTTGCAAAGCATCCACTGTCTTCTTCCCTGCTAAATTTCCCTATATCAGAGCACAAGCTAAAACCAGACACTTCTTGTCCCAAAGCTGAAATGAAAGACTGGCATCCAGAGGCCTGCCAGCCCTCCCACATCAGCTTCAGGGCCAGAAGCAATTAGAAAGAAGCTAGGCATACGATAACAAAGCATGGGAATCATCAGCCTACGCACTGATTGCTGAGATGTCTTTATTCACATTTTCCCTCCTAATTAATGAGGCAGCAGATCTCTCTAGCCCTGCCCACACTTCAAGTACAATCTTGCCTCTGTGCCAGCACCCACAGTGCTGTCAAACCAGGCTTCCACAAGTGTATTTGGGAAAGATCCAGGAAAGCACCCTATTTAGAACATAACCACTGCCTCTATTCCTGCAGCTGTGAGAAGTCCTAGCAGCAAAACTACTCCATAGGAAAGGATCTGCTGGACAGGATTCGTTAGAAATGGGACTCAGTGCAGCTGGGAGGAAAGCTCAGCACCTTACTACATGGACAGCATTAGCAAACCCTGCTGACGGAAAGCCGTATTCCCTGTTCATACTCTTCAAACTCTTCTTGTCACGTCACAAAAGCAACCATGTATCTGAAGGCCTTGTGCTATTAGACAGTCTTTGTGACTCCAAAGTCTAAAATAAGTCTCCTCAATTACCAAGTAACTATTTGTTTTTAGCTATTACTTTGCCTAACATTTATACTTCAAATTCAGATCCTATTTGCAACTGGTTCAGAAATGGTTAGTAGAAGTTTTAATACCAAATTCAACTGCTTGCTTGTAACCATGCTTATAATGACCTACAGCATCCCATGATGGTGTGCTTGTCACTATAACATGACTATAATGAAATTATATAGGCAACATTTATGAGTCTTCTATAAAACATTATGTAAAGAATTTGAGCATCAGGACTGGCTCATCTAACAAAATGATGGCTTTCATTTGGTCTCACAAACCTATAGCCAATGGCTTTTGTCTGCCTCTGACATTTTTCTACACCTGCACATTACTCTGGAACTAAACAGGGTGTGCACGGAAAAAAAGAACAGATCCTTCAGACTAATGCCAAACATGGATAAGTTTCTCCATCATTAACTGAAATAAAAAGACTGACTGTTGTTTGGACCTGTGAGACAGCCCTCTCTTGCACAGACCTGTTAGAACTTCAGTAAGAACTGTAATGAGATTCAGCTGGACGGCAAGAGAGGAAGAAAGTCTGCCTCTTGGGTTTGTCAGGAAGGAGAAGACTCAAAGCTAAATGTTCATCTTACTTCAGCACTGAAGCTCAACTGCAATCACCATATGAGACCCTACTTCTGTCAATCACAAAAAAGGTAGTGCCATATTCATAGCATCCAAGCCTGAGACGAGCTTCTGGGATTAGTCTGCCTTTTCAGGAAACACCTTTATCTACAGAGCCACGTAGCAGCTTTGCAGACTAGGGGAACTACAGCTGATCTACGCACAATGGCTGTTGTGGAGTTGCACAGGTTCAGTCTGTAATCCCTTCTCACCGACTGGAAGTTCTGAAGTTCTACCAGGGTCTTCTTATCTACAATGACTTGTCCTTTTAGCTTGCAATGGAATGCCTCCTCTACACGTCTGTGGGGTGAAACTTCCTCCAAGGAGAGCAGGAGTGGAGGCAGCTGGCTAGGATGGGCTGAAATAGCCAGGGATGCTCGACGCTCAATGGCTTCTGAGGAGAAAAGTATAGGAAAATAAAGGCTTAGTTTAAGAGCCTGGTCTATGAAGCCATTAGTTGTGCGATTAGACTTCTGCACTCAACTCTTCAACTCAAACTGATCAGCACTGGGGAAACATTTTTCAAATTTTTGATTGCCAGATAGGGGAATGTTTAAGGTAAACATTTGCAAAGCCAGTTCTTTATTAGCCATGGTGCTTACCAAAGGAAACAGATCACAAAAGCACAAAGCTCTTACAGTCTTTACCTTTTAATATCTCCTTAAACTCCTGCAGAAGGACTTCCCGGGTGACTTCAGCACCAGGTGCTCCTGGAGGTCCCTGGGGGCCAGGAGGTCCTGGGGGCCCAACAAGACCACGCTAAGGAAGTAACCAAAGAAAAACATGTGAATTAGAACCAGGCAATTGCACTGACAGACCAAAAATTCTCTCAGCCATGAGGCAGTTCTACAGGGCTGTCAGCCACGTGAGCAGCCCCTTCCACTTTCAGTTCAACTACAGGCCTGATGCAGTAAATCTTAAACTGACTCTCCAGCCAGCTGTGAATTCCAGCACTTTGAATTCACTCATGTCTTTATGTGGGAGGATAAACTTTGCTCAGGTAAACACCAACTGGTTCTTCGAGTACATATATACAGTGTGAAGCACAACAAGCACAAGATTAAGTTTGCTGCTTCTGTATCTTCTCATATCACCAAAGTAACATACTAGCTTTTAAGCTTATTATTCTGCCTATTCGCTAACTAGAATAGCCATCTAGCCACACTTTACATTAGTAATACACACTGCTTAGACATAATGATCATACACATAAATGTTTGGTGCAACAGCAGAGCTCTCAGAAACAAATGAAACAGTTTATTCGAAACACCTGTAAAGGTTAGCCACACACACATTAGAGCTTTAAACTAGTAGTACAAACATGCAACAGTGTTATCAATGCTATTTTGATGTATATTGTTCCCAGGGAGTTCCTGTTTCCTCAACTAAACTGCAGTAAACCTGCATGGAAGCACTCCTGCCTATCAGCTCACTGAGAAATAAAAGGAAATCATTAAAAGCATTCAAGATTGTCTAAGCAGCAGATTAAAAGTGCACACATGGTCAAGCATCACTCAGCAGATGATCAGTAATTCATTAATTTGAAATAAACAGCTTGTCCCCATCTTGATTAATATATCCTTTGAGATACCTGGACTTTATCTACTGAAAGAAAAAAAATGTTAATTTTATTTCTACTGAGCAGAAAAAAAACCCAAAAAAGGCTCAGTCCAAGAAACAGGTGGTTTAAACAAAAATTAACATTGACAGTGGAGTTCACATACCTTATCTTACAAAGCATATAGCACTTACTGTCTCAAACTTCTCCAAAATACTTTGAGAAATTAAACACAAACAAACAAAAATGCAGCACTCTGCAGTGGGAAGGCAAAAGCTAAAGCATACAAAACACCCTGCATATCAGCAGTAGGAAGGGAAGCCATGGTGCACATTTATTAGCTGTTGCCAATCTAGCAATAACCTACTAATTTCTTGTCTTTCCCTTTGCATCTCCTTTTAGAGGTATTGCCATCATCTGGGCGGTGAACAAAGGAGATCCAGGTCCGCCGTGGATCTGTGATTCGAGGATCTGGAGATTCTAGGATCTAAAGAGAAACAAGAACAAAGACTGATGTCACTGTATCTCTCTGGCCACTACATGGATTCAGAGAATGCAAAATTTCCAGACCAGACTGTTGTCTGCTGCCTAAACCACATCCTTGATCCAAACATACTGCATTTGGGAGGACATTGAAGGTGGGATAAAATGGGATTTTACACTTCTGTAACAAGCAATTCAGTTTCGATTATCCAGTACCATGCCACTTGTTGTCTTCATTTACAGGAGCATTGCAAATGCAGGACAGTACTTCAAGCTGTGTTCTGACAGTGTATGAAAGACACCAGCCTTTTAAAGAGTCCCATTAGAGTGGGATTTTTTTCCTTCGTAAGTTACAGGCTAAGCCTGCCAGCAGAAGTGTCCCAAAAGCCAGAAGATGCTGCTCTTAAAACATCGAAATGCCTTCTCATAACTTAATATGCTATCACCTGCAGGGCCTCCCAGCTCCCTTTGCTTAAGAAATCAGTAAGAGCCAACAGCTGTGAGCCAGTGTACCTCAGAGACCTTTCTCCAGCTGCTGTGACTCTCAGCTCTGACAGTCCTAATACTTGCCACAGAAAACCTGCCCAGATGCCAGAGATTGTTCACCACTGGCATCTGACATTTATCAGTGGGATCTATCAAGCCATTCAGGGAGATTAAAATGTACAGAAAACCTTGAAATGCTCCATAACTTTCAAATCACAGGCTGTAGAGTGACAAATGTGCACACAAAAAATCCAATTCACTATGAAAAACAAAGTCCATGTCTGATTACTGAAAAGATGTCCATTGGCAAATTTAACTACCTTGCCCATTGCTATGTTCTGCAAGTATATCGTAGCCATAGAGAAATTATCTAGAGAAGTTTTGACATTACAGTGCCTAGTTCTGGATCCCTTCTAAACAAAGTCTGGACAGAAGAGAGGATCTGTCTCTATGAATTTGGGTCCACTTCCTATTGGACTCCCTGGTTCCCATTACTAAACTCCCATAGACAACCAGAAGTAAGTGTTCAAATAGCCATACCTGTTGTTTTTATCCTAGGCTGGGAATGAACTTCTAACTTTAAGTTTAAAAAAAGGCACCAGAAATCATTGGTTACCAACACCCTGCCAAGCTCTTGTCATGAGCAATTAACTGTTGACTATGGATGTTCCAATCTGTTGACACATCAGCGTCTCAAATGTCCACCACAGTGAGGACAGAAGCACACATCCTCCCAAAGTTTCATGAACCATGCTTAAGTATTCAGAGCCATTAACGAAAAAGCCAGAGAGGAAAAACTGCAATGAACACTTAAAATATTTAAAACAAACAAACAAAACCCCCACCCTATGCCTACTGTAAACTTTTGGAATTCATTCAAGAAACCTGTTTTTTCTTCTCCTGGTGAGACAGAACAGGTACAGATCAGAATTCCAGCAGGAAAGCAATACAAGGCAGTAGTGGCTTGAATGACATTTGAAATGATTCCTAGGCCATTACAAGTTTAGGTAGATCAATACTGATCTATCATCATTCAGGAGGAAGAAAACAAGATGGGTGTGGAAAAAGCACAGAAGCAAAGTCAGTCAACAGTGCACTTTTCAGATCTAAAAGTGTTTGCCCCTGGGTATTATGCGCCTACTAGTTTGACAGCACTAGATAGTTCTGCCACAGCTCAGACACTATAGCTCTACCCTCAGTGGCCTTAACTGTAACCTTGCAAGGTGCTTCCAATGCAGCCAAGTTAGCAAACACATCTACTTTTCCTCGCTACCCGTCTCACTTGGCTCCCTAAAGCACTTGCCACTTCTCAGAGAACCATATTGAGTTTTAATACCATTTCTAGTAACACTTATAAGCATAGATTCCCTTTCCTCAAATAGTCTGCAGAAGCACGTAGGAAACAATTAACCTTTAGAATGCAGGTAGAGCTGAGGTCCCAATAACTCATGCAATACATGTCACTGTCTAAGAGCAACAGGAATTGGACAGAAGATTGCAAATTTTACCTAGAAGTGTCAGGGCAAGCCCATTTTGAGGAGAAAAGACGACAGTCTATGTGACCTGCTATGAAAAATCCATGCAGCATAAATTGTTTCAAAATTAAATCTTAGAAGTCTGCTGGAGTTCCAGCTTGAGGTTATAAGGAATGTCAGTGTTTCTAAGCTGATGCAGAGCCTGGAAAGCTCTCTCTCCGGCATGCATCCAGGCACATGGGTGTAGTACAAGGCACTTGTCCATAGATTTCTGAGCTGATGTGATCACAACTATTTATTTCAAACAGCTTGGGTCAACAAATGATTTACAAACCAGCAGAATATGAGCAGTTCCCCAGAAATCAGATATGTTGAGAGCTGAGCAAGAGTATTTGTTAAACATACATCTCAAACTCTGCGAAGCCAACTCTATCTTCTCAATTCAGCAAATAATCTTAGTTGATTTACTGCTCAGACACAACCCACAGAAAGATCTCCTCCTATTCAATTGCTCTATTCAGGCAGTCCACTTATCCTCCCCTCCAGACAGATGGCTGCAGAGTAGCTGGTGTCTGTGCTCTAAGCCAAAGCAAGGATATTCAGAGACATTTTGCCATGTTGTTCATTCATTCTACTGTAATTAATTAGAGCCAAAGTTATGGTTATGCACACTCTCCCAATGCTCAAATTTAGTGTGTATCACAAACAAGAGCAAGACAAACTATTCATAACAACCTAGTTCATTATTTCTGTATCCAAATCAGTCTTGAACAGACTTTAAGTTTATAACATTATAAATTGCAGGTTTAGTCAAGGGGTTCTAGTAGGTTGTTTTAGCTAAATTATTTTTTGCCTTTTTTACTTACCACACCCAGGACTTAAATAGCTTTCCAAAATTCCATTGGAAATTAACGTAAATGGAGCACCATAGGAAATTCCAGGTATTGTGAGATTAGTCACCTCACTAAAACATTATCACCTTCCCACAGATTGCTTGACTGCAGATTTTTGCAAAGCATAAGAAAGAAGTCAAAGACAGGCCGAGAAGGTTCTTTGGTGCAAACCTCTCCATCTATCGTAACACGTAAACATCAAGTCCAGAGGCAAACATTCATAAAGTTTGCGAACAGCACGTGAGGTGCAGCTTATTTCTACAACAGGCATGAAATATATTTATCAGAGTTTCATGGAGGTTTAATGGTTTCTGATGGGAGAAGCTAGTTCCTTCCTACCTGACTTAATCTGAAAACAGATGGGTGCAGCATCACCACACATGAGGTCACACCTGCAGAGGACTGCGTTTATGAGCATTTAAGTTTACAAAGCTCATAAATGTAAAGCAGGTAAAAGCCTACCCATGCTTTGCCCAAAGGAAGATGATGTCTTTTTGTCCCAGTGACTGGGACTGACAGGTCTGTGGGTAAAGCTGCAGTGCAGTTCACAAAACAGAAGGAAGCAACTTATTAATAGAAGCACCCAACTCAAGCAGGATGGAGTATTCCCTCAGTGCTGGAACAGAAGCCAGCAAAAGAACAGCTGGGTTGCAGAGAAAAGGAAAATAAAATCAGTTCATCCTTCAAAGAGGTCTGGCTCATGTGGCAGGAACTCCGAAGTGCAGTCTCCAGAACACAGCAAACACAAGACCAAAGTCTTAAGAACTGGCATCTGCAGCATTTGCTGCAGATGTGGAAGAGACTATTCAAATATTCCCAGTTTCCACCAGGCTGCAAGACAGGCATAAACTCCCCTCCACTGCAAAAATGAGGAAAGAGGCCCGCTAGAAGCGGAAGCCAGCAATCATGGCAGACTCTGACCATTAAGTGTGAAGACAAACAGATGCCCTCAGCCTTTCTGGAGCTCCAGCTGTGAAGAAACAGGCCAGAGGAGACATCTTGTCAGGGAGAGAAAAGAAATCCAGATGGCACATCCCAGAAAAATAAATTAAAAACTCCTTAAGTTTAAAAAAAAAAAAAAAGAATCCCATACCTCTCCAGTGGCTTGCTTAAATTACAAATCCCTCTACAAGACAGTCATGGCACTCCCCAATTTCTCCAGCACAAGGATGATTGACAGTTAAAATGAATGTTCCATCATTGTGGTATTATTATTTAATTACTATGGCATGCATGAGCAATCCCAGCAATAAGCATGCAAGCCTCTATTTTTCTTGGCAGCAGCAGCCTCCAGCAGCCAGGGAGACCTTGCAGCCAACTCAGGTATCAATCAGGACTGAGAACAGCCTTGGAATCCCAGCAAAGGGGACTTGTCCCTCCTGGGGTGCTGTTTACAAAGCAAAGCTAACTTACAGGATCCAGGAGGAATCTTCATGTTAACTACAGTGAAATCAGGCTTACTCCTTAACACTTGAAACAGCACCTCCAAAAATCAACAGAAGCCTTGCCAGCAATTTTTAATGAACTTTCAATCAGGTCTTTTAATATTACTTTGGAATCCAAATACAATGGCACCTATCACTTCAGAACCAGTTTATGACACTGATGAGAAATTAGCCCACTCTCTCCCTAACTTCCCTCACAACAAAAGACAAGTTGAGCTGTAATTTAGACTGCTGCACACAAGCAGAACCTGTGGTTGTTTATGGCTCTAACTCCCAGAACAGCACACACTGCCCAGAGACACACACAGTCTCTGGCCAAGATTCAGCCAGCATGGAAGAAACTACTAGCAGAAATCTACAGTCAAGTAGCAGAGTTCAGATCCTGAGAAATTTCTAAACTCTATCTGAACTTTCTGAAATTCAAGGATTCTGGGATCCAGTCTGCATCGCTGCTAAAAACCAAAGTGAAATGGACAAAAGTCATTTCAGAGTCTGAATGAATAAAAGAAAAAAGTCAGCACTACCTGTGAGCAAGTCTGTACACCTAAAAGCATCTCAAAGGGTTCTCAAGCACACCTTAGCATTTCTCAGGGTGGGACAGGATGAAAAGAAAGCATGACAAGGTTACAGTTTTGCGAAAGGACAGCATCCTTTCCACTTGCAATTAGTCAGAGATGTGTGTCCAAGAACATATACCTAACCATTCCATTCCACAGTCTTTATGCCTGAAGTTACTGCCCTGCAAGTTTTGCTCAGTTACCTATGTATTTGTCCATGTGTGATGGAATTATATGTAAGAATTCTTTGCTTAATAGTTAAGCAGTTGCCAGACACAAAATGGACCTGACTAAGCATTTAAATCATCTTAATCCACAAATTTCGATGTTGTTACACCTGATTTACACCAGCAAGAGTATTGTCAGCTTCATTAAGAAATTAGGAGCAAATTATTTCTTTCAGTAGTGTATTTTACTTGGAACAGGTTAAAAAGTGACAGACCACTTTTTTTTTTTTTTTGTTAGCATGAAAAATCCTATGTCAGCTGCTGATAACTTATGGTTATACACACGGTTATTAATGAGATGTAGAACCAAGGAAGGTCCTGACCACTTGTGGTTTTTACAGATCTCTCAAGAATTTTCCCTGGGGCAGAAGTGTTAGGTTTGGTATCTTAGCCAAATCCGAAATGAAATTCCTACCTAAATTCCCACTATGTTTTGTGATTGAAAAATTATTCTTCACTCCTTTAAACGGCTATCTCAAAAAGTTTCTTGCCTCCACTTAAACACAAACTGCCTTCAGTGGTCATACCCATAATGAATTTAATGAATCTAATGGAACACTTCAGGTAAGCAAGAGCTACCCTGGGTGAGAAAACAACATGATGTTTGTTGCTGTGTTAGCTGTACTGCAATGTTCATCAGTGCCACCCCTGGATGTACCAGCAGAGTTCTGTCTTTAGGGACACCACAAAAAGGTATGGAACTGAACAGCACCAATAGAACAGGTGTAGCACAATGCATCTAGCACACAAAACCACATCTGATGTAGGACTACGTACTTTAATAATGAGCCTTAAAAATCTTACAAACAGCTCTGAGAAATGAGACCAAGCACTGAATTATTTGATATGCTGAGTCAGATGTATGAATCCAACATTATTTTACATGGGCCACAAGGAATTACTAGGAAGCATGTTATTTGTTATAGCCCTTCTTGTTCATAATATGCCAGAGCAAGACTGACAATGATGACAGATACAAAACATGAAAGATAACATCTTCTACTACAGATAGGTCACAGTCCAGACTCTCCCAAGGCTTTAAAACTTGTCAGGCCCAAAAATACTTTTCTCAATTACACATGCAATCACACACTTCAGGCTAAGAATGAAATCTCTTCACAGAGGAGGAATGCAATCTGTGCAATGTCATTGAACCAGCTGCTGTTTTCAACTGGAAGCAAAAGGCCCCGAAGAAATAATTCAGAAAGATTTAAGTAATAAACCAGGTAGACCTAGCCCTAGATAGTTGACAGAGACAGAAAGATCACAAAGGAAATAAAATTTCAAGGACACCCTGGCTACGTAGTGGGTAACTAAATTAAAAACATTACACTATTTCTTGCAGAAATTCCACTGAAGGTAAAATCCTGTTGACCTCAAAATCATACCTGAAATTTCACTGGGACACTGAGTCAATAATTTTCCCCAGGTTAGGATGCTGCCTTTGAGTTGCTTAGCTGAACTACCCCTAAAAGCAGCTCACAGAACAGCTGAAGTTGGAAGAGACATCCACAGATTGTCTAGTTCAACACCCTCTGCTCTAAGCAGGTGAACTACAGCAGGTTACTCTGGACCATGTGCAGTCAGGTTTTGACTGTGTCCAAGGATGGAGACTCCATAGCCTCTGTGTCCAACCTTTTCCAGTGTTTGACCATCCTCACAGTAAAGAAGCTTTTTTCTTATGTTTAAGTGGAATTTTCTGTATTTCAACTTGTACCCACTGCCTCTTGTCTTTTCACTGGGCACTAAGAGTCTGACTTCATCTTTATTCCCTCTACTCAGGTATCAAATGGTAACTCCTGATCAGTGTCAATCCTGTATAACCAGTGGACAATCTACTACTGCTGAAGCCCTGTTAGTACAATATCACATCTTGCAAGACAAGATCTATGCCTGGAAAGGGGAAGGCAAGCCTGGCAAGTGGCAGCTGCAGGTACTCAGCCACACAAAGTAAGAAGGTCCAGTAGATTACAACATCTGTACCCATCAGTTGTGTTCTGTTCTCTCTCTCTTAGTCCATCTGTGTCAGAGAAGAAAACTCTCAAGTGCTTGGCAAGAACATCACATTGACAGCAGCTCAGCAAAGATAAGACTGGAGAAAAGCGTTAAGAAAAAAAACCCCAACACACTATTTCCTTGGAAATATCAGGTTTATCAGGAGATTTGAGACTTCTGCTTCCCTGTTTTAGGTAGAGGTTTCACCACATGACTCAGGCACTGTGAATGTTAAAGGGGAGCTTTCTCCACTCCTATTTGAAAAGAATTCCCAAGAAAAATTTGTCCCAAATTGTTTTGCTTAAGTAGAAGGAAAACACATCTACCTTTTCAACAGTATGAATAAAAATCATAACTCTCAGCTAATATTTCATTCCCTGCTCCTGCTTTGATAAACCTACCAGCTGGCCACAGTCTTCCAAGGTAAACACAGCCTTAATTTTTACTGTACAAGGCCAACAAAAAAATCCTCCATCTTTTCTGTTATGTGCTGTAGCGAAATGAAATGGGACACTGCTGTTGTTTCACTTTTCTGTGCAGGGCATCCCTTCATGAAACAAAACTGCTCACAGAAGTACCTTCAAGACTCAAAGAGATCCGTCTTCCATAGAGAACTGCTTTCAACCTTCCTTTAGCTTGATAGGTTTGGTAAGGATAGCTTCACTATTACTTTACTTCTTCCATTAGTGAATACAAATTGTGATGCTTTGCTGTAAATGGCAACTGTCATTTACCCCAGAAATGGTGGCAATTCTTAAGCACTGCATTTATAGTATGTGTGAAATAATCCCTGAACTTGGGCAGGTGCTATATAAATATAAAATACAATACAGTCACCCATGACATTTAGAAGCAATACTTAACTAGAGCCTGGAATTCAACCTCAAATAGATTCCAAGGAGAAAAGTTCACACTGCAAAATTTGGGAGTGGATATCAACCAGAGCTCATAAGCATTTACATCAAACAATTGGTTTCGTCCTATCCTTATTAAACAGAACGTGCCTTCACTGAACTCTCCAGCTCTTACTACAGCCAAACCTTTGCCATGGATATTTTAAAGCAAAGTATTTCAACACAGAAACTGCAGCTTCCAAACAATGTCTGTTTTAATGAATGCCCACTAGCCTCCGAATGAGTACTGTGTTTCTTCTAGCAATAATGTATGTATGACTATCAGAATTAACCAGGACCAGTTTCTGCTTGCTTTTGCAACCAGGATATATTCTGCTTGCGGTCCAATACATTTCACATCAAGCCAAATTAATTCCAGAATAGACTGAAATTTAGTTGCACTAGATATGTATCTGGCCCCTTTTTCAAAAGCAGAATGAAGCAGTTCTAGAGAGAGTAAAGTGATTGATTATATGCACCTCAAGAATTTAGCACGTATACAGCCTGTCCTGACGGAGCCCTGCAATAGACAAGAAAAAATTAACTGAAGAAATGCTGCTTACAGTCCCCTAATGATAATCTTAAGTGCAGCAGCGAGCTTTTTTTATGTAGAGGACTGTTTCCCAGACTTGCCCAACCTTAACCAATTACTCTCACAATAGCATTGAATAGGATATTTAGAATGTCAGCCCAATTGTTCTAACTTGCCCCCTCTGCCATGCCCCAATTTTTGACAGGTTTGTTCCTCTATTGCTATGGTGACTGCCATCCCTAATGCTTGTGATCAAAGTCATATTTTAGAGGCCACCTCCATTTGAAACATGGGACATTTTTGTGTGAGCAGGGGAGAGAGAGAGAGAGAGAGAAGGGACTGTGTGATAGCGGAGACTCCCTCCTTTCTCAGTGTTGTAGTCTCCCTTCCGTTTCATCCTTCTCCTAATCCTAGGACCTGCTTTTAATTCCCTAACCCCCTCTCCTACTCCCAAGCATTCTATGCAAGTTTTTCTCTTAAAGGATTCTGGGGGCTATGATCAATTGACTGGAAATTTTTTGCAGCTTTCAGTCTGATTCTCCCAAACATGTAACTGGAAGGATTCTACCCTGCAAAATTCACTCACTAAGCCTAGCAAGTTATCAGCTATAGCCACTGAGGTATCATACACACAGTCTTACGCTTGCCACTCATGCACAATTACCACCATCCTGAATCCTTTCCTACAAGAGCCACAATCACCTTAAACAGATCATCTGACTACGCCAAAATTTTTCTCATCTGTAATTTTCAATCACCACAGCCTCTCTGGTGGAAGGTGCAGTGCACAGAAAGCTCAGGCATGCTCACGTGTTTATACTGTTGCCTAAGACAGTTTTGAAATAATGTTTCAGAGAGTAAAGGGTTTGCCTGCAAGAGATACATTAATATTCCAGTATCATTATTTTACTGTGATAGCCCACTTGCCTTTTTTTAATCAGTTGTTTCTGAACAGGATAGTGTTCATACACTAGAACGCCAAAATGTCTTTACACTTAATCAGCTACTATGGGACTGGACCTTCAGTCATGCATATTCTAAAATAAATTATAATAATAAATTGCAGTATTCCAGTGTTTGCTTCAGTAAGCTAGAAAATCAATCATGCAAAAGCAAAAGAGAGAACATTTCTCTTTAAAATCAAATAGAATTTGGCAAGATTGGCTTAATCATTGGAAAAAGGAATCAGTATCACATTACTGCCAGAAATAAGTTCGACCAAGCACTGACAACACATAAACACCTACCTTGGGATGCCCATGCAGTTCTTCACTGTTTGAGAGGGTCGCATTAAAAGGCTCTGTATACTGATTAGGTTCTTTCTTCATCTTTCTCTCTCTCTTTGCTGCCGTAACTCTGAAGAGGCAAAACTGCTGACAAAGTAAAGTTGCCACAAATACCCAGGTGCACCCCTTCATTTTGAAAAGGGAGGGGCCAAGTCAGGAAGGGCACTCTCCAAGCACAAAAACCTTCACCACCAATATTAGGAATAGACACAGACTTCTCTCTAAAAAAATAAAAAATAAAAAGGTTAGAACTATTAAAGATGATCCTCTGGGCTATGAAATGTCAAATGAGTAGCATACACGGATGCGCTTGTTGCTGGAGAGATGTCTGTTCAAGCAGGACACAGGGAAACGGTATAGATAAACTTGTTTGAAAATCTGCATTCACTCGAAGAAAGAGGTAAGTCCATTCAGCCTCTTGAAGCTTACATAAATAAAAGAGGCCCTGGA
>WAAD01027787.1:110829-131297 GCA_013389945.1 Fregata magnificens
AAGTGTCACTCCCCCCCCACCCCCCCTAAAAAAAGTCTTCAGACTCGTTTAAAATGCACTGAACTATGAAACCTAGAGAAGTGAAATTGCTCAGGGCAACAGTTGCTCAGGCCAGAGCTGACAACACAAACTCATTAGGGGGGTTGTTATGTTGTTCCTCTTCAACAGGAGATTTCACTTTCTGTCGTTTGAAGCATTGTGTTCAGTTCAAAGCAGGCTTGAATACGTTCCCATCCATTCTCTCTTGAATGAAACTTCCCTTTCCTCAGTGACAAGTCCTCATCCTTTCCTTTCAAGATGCTGGGGAACTGTAACCCAAGGTTGCTACAGCCGCTGCTCTTCTGAAGAGGCTGAAAGCATCACAGCTCAGGCAAGTGCTCAGTCTTCTAAGGAGAAAATAAATTTCTCATATCATAAAAGTTAAAACAGGGAGAAGCAAAAAATCTGAGGATATACCTAGGTCCATTAGGAGCAGATAAAGTTTTCCCAAGTCTAGCTCCCCTCCCTCTTTAGCTGGGTTTATCTTCACTTTTTCTTAAGCGAGACGACGAGCAGTAAGTCCCAATGCCACAAGCTGCTGTCAGGATGTAGAATCTCATGTCTTTTTCATCCTCATCTCTCCTCACACTAGGCAAGACTTCAGGTACCTGAGTGTAGATCACATCTGATTTTTCTCACTGCTCCTTTGCTCAGCTGCACACTGGCAAAACCCTCCTCAGCTTTTGCTTTACCTCAGCAAGTAAGTACTTCTTTCCTGAATGAGTTTCCATCAACTTCAAGAAAGGGGGAAAAAAAAAAAAAAGGGGAAAAAAAGGAGGAGGGATCACATTCTAATGAGCTGTCAAGCCTATTCTCTTCACATTCCTATTAGACTCACTGATAAGTGGAGCTGGCCCGTGTGCCAGGCAGATTTAAATCAATGCCCATTCCCTGCTCCCTCCCCTCAGCCCTATTCTGTACCTCCCCTTCATTATCTCAGAAAAATCACCATTTTTCTGGGAAGTTTGTAAAACTGTACATGAGTGTGTGGTAGAGCTAAAAATATGCGGCTTGGAATATGCACTCAGCATCGCACCACACATTGATACATCAGAACTCTTACTTTATACTCTAGTTAGCTGTGTTCCATACAGCATTTTAGCTCTCATTAGAGGCTGGCTCAGTGAGGGCTTTCTGATTTCCTTACAGGAGGGTGGGCTGTTTATTAAAAATAACAGAAAACCAAAGGTTACACATCTCCTACAAGCATTTCGTAAGGGAGATCTTAAAGTACATGGACAGTCTGCAAATCTTTGTCACCTAGAACAATTATTCCCATTCTTTCTACAAATACGGAGAGTGATGCGCAAAACTTTATCTGAGATTGTACCATGAGAATGTCCAAGAATCATAAAAGGTTGAAGATCACATAGTCTGAAGACCCTTATGCAGCTAGCAACAGATTTGCTTTCTTTTAACAATCCCTTTATTGTGCCTTCTGTAATCCAAGTAATAATGCTAGCACAGTTCTTCATTGGACTTTGAAGGCAGCCAGGGTGGATCAGGAGCAACAGCTCTATTATCTATGGCTCAGGGAAATGGAGGCATGAACAATCTGAGTGCAAAATCAAGAATTAGAATACAGATTTTTTTTTTTTTTTTAAAGCGTCTTTTGGCAGAAATGAAGTTTGGGAAAGAGAAGACAGTGAGAATAAGAAGGGAAGTTACACAGAAGCTAAATAGTTAACAGCATATTACCCCTCCCCCAACTAGCTCACATTCCATCAAAAGTACGTGGCAGACTTTATTTGTTAATAATATTTAACTTTCTTTGGCGCCTTCTCATACTTAAGCCTCTTTTTTCAGGTTAGTTGTAGACAAGCCATGAATTTGTAAAAGTGCACTTGATGACACATTAATAGGACAATCTGTCATATTGCAGCTAAACAGCTTGACAGATCCACGCACCATGGCAAGAAATGACATCCAAGGTTGGAATGGGGCAATCGCTTTTTTGGTCTGCTGATGCAGGCTGCATCTGTCTGCCTGCAGCATCTCCTTTCCCATCCCAAGAGCCAAATCCCAAAACTATACGCTCAGATTTGGGGGAAACAAATCCTAGCTTATGTTTGCAATCTCAAGGCGAAGTTCCTTGACGGTCCAGTAGAACAAACTGACTGTAGCTAACTCCCGACTGTATACTTTTCTCTATGTTGGGCTGAAACAAGTGTCAGCGCAGTTGTTACCTCTCCTCCAACCTTCAATTCAGTATTTGTATTATCTGTACAAAATTGCACACCTGGCTGCTGCTGTTCTCACATCCTAGTTGCAGCAGTTCCAAAGCACCTGCGTCTTGCCAATGCATAAACAACATCCAATGCCCATTTGCAAAAAAACCAGGAATAGGCCAACATTGCACTTAATAGCACAACAAACCAAGGATCTCAAAGTGACTGAAAAGACAAATAGTTTCTTCTCGGAGCTCAGCACCATTGCAGCAATAACGGGAATAATTAAGAATGTAACAATACCAATTCTGCATGAGGTAAGTTTTGAAGTAGGGAAGATATTATAAGAAGCCACATTTACACTTCAAAACTGTGTGCAAGAACCCAAATACAGTGTTTGCAAACACTGTAAGAAGTGTGTGTAAAGCTGGAGAGGAAACTGAATAGTCAGGCAAGAAACTTGTGATTTGATCTTTCAATCTCTTCTTATGCAATTCGCCTTTTACTCAAGACAGACTGTACCTAACTATGCTAAGAATAATATTCAAAGGGCAAAAGGTCATAAGCTAGGATTTTCCAAGAGTTGCCCATTGTAGATGTATTGAACAACTCCTAAGCCGTGGTGCAAAGATAGTGATTTTTTTCAGCCAATACAGAAGGCGGCACATTACCATTCACTGACACACACACCCCACCCCGTTTCCTGGCAGATAAAGGTCTACAGTACTCCTATGATAGATCCCTTAGGTTTAAATCTAAAATTTCCCACTGCTAATCCAATATAACTCAAGCTGTTGATTGGGTTAATATACGAAAGCTATTAGAACAAACCTAAACACACCAGCAGACAAAAAGAGCAGCTTTTGGAAGACAGACCAAGAGCTTATGGCCATTTCAATTGCCTTCTGCAAAGTCTCCCCACAGAGCTGCCTGTACCCCATGTTTCAGGGAGCCTCCTCATTTGGTCCTCTCCCGCATTCCCCACCCAGCACAGCCACCTAGCCGCTCACTCACAACCCACACGGGATCGCTACGCCATCTCGTGGCAAACCCACGGAAACACCAAGACGCTTGGCAAAACGGGGAAACATATGCTGCGACTCCTAAGGTTTCTCTTGCAGTGGGCTCTTCAGAGTGACCAAGGTGTGAAACAACCCAGCGTTGTTGGGGCAAAGCTTTTACCGCTAATAAAAGGTTCCTAGTAAACCCTAATAAATCATCCTCATTCGTGGTCCAGAAAAGTCTTGTCAGTAATGTGAGATGTGAATGCTTTGAGTTCATGTTCAATAGCCTCCCTTTTGTGTGTGTGTGATTTTTCCACCGAAAAAATTTTTCTGCTTTAAGTAGTAAGATCTGGCCTTTGCTGAGCAGTGAAAAAAGTATCATCTTGTATACTATTTGTCTTCCTGTGACTGGGTTGCAATATAAGTCACTAATAGCAACAAATTATTAGCAGAAATTATTCAGAGACATTAAAAAAAAACCTTTTGAAGCACTGGGCTTAAGGTAATCAGTCTAATTACAAATTATGAGCTTCCTCTTCTGAAGAGAAGACAGCTTGTCACTTGCTGACTGCTTACACATTTAAGTCAAGTTGGAGAATCCATGAGATGGGCAAGAAGTATCTCATTCCTTTGGCCTTCTGTGTATGGGAGAGTTTCCCATTTAATACTTGGCTAGATAGACACTGTCACCACCCATGATCAGTTTCAAATCCAAGTACTTGTGCAAATGCAATAGGAGGGTTTTCTTCCCCTATGGAATTTGTCTAGGGTAGGGGCAGAACAATGCGTGTCCTCACAGCAAGAATCCTGCATGACTACATGGATCCGAAATACAGCAACATGGCTACCCTCATCTGACTACTTCCTTACTAACACAAGCACTAAAACAAACCCTGAAGCACAGCAACTGACAAAATGAAAAGCACTAAGTCTAAACAATGGAGTGCAAAAGAACTCCAGGCACAAGAACTGTTCTGAATAAGAAAAAAACCCCACAGAAATACCAGCATTATTATGGAAAATGCATCATTTCATAAAACAAATTAGGACACAGCTCAACCCTAGCAGATATCAGTCAAGCAAAAAAGCCTCACTTCCATGAAGTTATAAAGAAATTGCTATTAGAAACAACTATGTTTTGGATCCACACACACAACTGGAATGCCAGCCCAAAATCAAATTCTAACAGTCAAAAGTGAAGACAGCCTCTGAGTAACATTTACTGCTTTACACAGAACTGAAGCTGTCTAGATATAACAGAACTAGCTATCCAGATGTTAAGGGAATAGCAGCAGAATGAAGTCAAACTGTACTCAAACAGCAACTGCTGAGTTAGCAGCAAGGTTCCAATCCACGTTTTTCTTCAGAACCATCACCACTGTTGGCAAAAACAGTGGAACAGCATCTTAAGAGTGGCTCCTACATGTCTCAGAGTAGGTACTGAAAACAGGTACTGCACTACAATGACAGTTGCGACATTGTCACTATAGAACTAATACCTCTCTGTAAAGGAATTGCATTATCTAACAAAAGATCTAAAAGAAGTTACTACCTGTAGGTCTTCCTGGAGGTGTTTTACCACAGATGTAAGGGATACCAAACTAACTTGAGGGAAAAAAAAAATCTGGAGGTGGGAGAGATGCAGTTCTGCCATAGTTTTTGTTTTCTAGTCCATATATACACAGTTAGATTTCTTCCCAGTGATTCCTTCCCCAAAAACAGTCCCACAGAAAGTATAAATTTTATCATGAATGTTTATTATGAACAAACAACTTTACAATGCAGTCATTTCTACTCCTCAGTACATGCTTGAAGTAAGGTAACTTCCGTGACCTTGCAATCTTAGGGGGAGAAAAGTTATGACTACACACAAATCCAGGATTTTAAAAATCAAGAGATCTTTAAAGGCGACCACTGAGATGTCTTCTGATTCAAGCTGCAAAAATTCCCTACCACCTGTGTATAATAATCTTACAGAAATCTATGAAATTGCAGCATGAAAGTGAAGGGCAAGACATTTGTTCCAATATCATATACTGAGGGACAGCTTTTAGTTTTATTACATTAAGTAATGCACTGCTTCAGGGCATGATAATATTTTTGCATGGCAAAGAATGGTTTACTCCATCTAATGACTTTGGTAACAAAAAGATCAGATACTGCATACTATTATAAATGCTTTTAAAAAACACAAAACAGTAAAATTGACACAAAAGGGAATAAATCTTCTGTTACCAAAGACAAGGAGCAATGAGACGTATCAAAATCTTGTAAGCCATAGGTGCAAGGGTTCAGTCAGCTATTGCTCCTAGCTCTCAACAAATGGCACCTGAAATGACTGTCAAGTCTTTCTCTGAATCCAGGGTACTGAAGAGAAACTGCAATTGGAAGTTTTGTTTTTTAAATACAACCAATCCTCAGAAAAAATGCAGCATGTCCAGGGTTTAACCAAAGTTTTTTTGTTTCCAATTGTGGCACTTACTAAAAACAAGAGACCCACCTTCAAATACTTTGGTGTAGCTTAAGGCCAACTTCTTGTCACATAATAAAATGCCTTTTATTCAACACCTCCGGATTTTACTAGTTCTTTTACCTTGGTTAGGTATATTTCACAAAAGATGCAAACACACCATGCCCAAGGTCTCCTTGCCTTTGTCTTCATTTATGTGGACAAAATAACTTCCATAATATAAAAAGATAAACACAGATAACCAATTGTAAGCCTCTGCCTGTAGGCAATGTCAATGGTAATAAAAGGCATTGCAAGAACACAAACATGTTTGAATGATACTAAGATCTATGAGGCAGAACAGCCTCAGCTACAGGTCCATACGCTTTGAGAAAAAAATGTCAGTCTGACAAGCCATCTTGAAAATCCTATCACTGCAGGAAAGACATGACACTCCCCCTTCCTTTCCAGCACACCCCCAGACCAACAGAACACAATTGTTTCTAGATAGATCCAACTGGTGCTTCTCTTTTTACAGGAGCTGATTAAGCACATACAAGAGGTAAATTAAAAAATAGTTATAAGATTTGGTAAAACCACAAAATAAAAAAACCCAAAGATTTATAAATACATTTTAAAATCTAGCCTTTTCCAAATTCCAACCCCACACACCCCATCTCCTCCTTCCCTTCCTTACCTCAGTAAGAACTGCTTTAAGATTTCTTTAGTATAGAGCTTATTCTGCTATTTTTGATAATTCCTACCTATTGCAGAGAATTGGTCACATTTATTGATGCTCTAAGCTGCACGGCTCATGGGTTAACAATACATTTTTGCTTACAATTCAAGATACCAAGAAGAAGCAAAGAGAGAGAACAAATCTGAAAGGGAAAATAAAACAGTTTCAAAAATTCTTAGATACATAAGGTAATATTTATTTGGGCTCCTCACAATACTTAAAATAAGACTATGCAGTTAGATGCAGTTTTTTTACCCTGCTATCACCTTTGACAGTTTGTTGTACCGTTAACAGTGAGTACGTTCTTCCCCAGATGACTAGGCATCACTGTCAATTATGAAAGGCATGGTCAGTTTGCCTCTGATGAAAGAAAGCATTTGGATAAAATTAAGCAAGGGCAGGGGGAACCAAGCGAACTCAGTTAAGAAAGTAATTTCAGACTTTTGAACTACCCTAGGAGCTTTAGTGTTTATCCCCAGTCCTGTAATCCCATGAACAAACATCAGTATTTCAGTCATCAATCATCTGAAGGGGAACAGTGATGAACTTACACCTAAAAGCAAAAAGCTTCTAGAATCTCAGACGAATTAGAAGGGTTTGGGTTTTGGCTTGTGGTGGTGGTGGTTTTTTTAAGTTTATGCAAATCTTCAAGTAAGCAAGTGGAACTAGTTTTAAGGGTTTACTTCAGCTAGTGACACTTCAGATTAATTCAGTTGACTCTGAAGAAGCTGGTCTGTTATTCAGACTCATTTGTCTTTTTATCTTCACAAGGGCTAGGGTTACTTCATTTACCAAAGCCCAAGATTTTCTGAATACACAATCAACTCTCCATTGGTGTGTGCAGTTTTATTATTTTTTCCAACAGTGGCACCTTGTGATCAAAATTAAGTATTACAGCTTTCAAATATAACATCTCCCAAAATGGAAATCTGTAAGTGAACAAATCCAAAACAATAGTGGATATGGGTATCCCCACTAAAGACCAATTCAAATGCTTTTTCTTGCTAATAATTTCTAAAGGACGACAACTGCACTTCTTGTAGCCCAAATAAAACCTTCAATTACATTGTGACAATTTAGACAACACATGTAACACACACGGTGTTATCTTCCCCACTCATCTAATCACTACTGACTAGATATGCAATGATGTTCATTCTATTTTAAAAAAGAAACCAGCAATCTTCTGTAGCATCAATGTTCACATTAACCAAACCCTTACCAAGTCCACATGAAATCTCTACTTGAATCATTTCAACACCTGTACAGACTCTTCCCTAATGAAAATAAAACACGATATGCATAAATTGTGAAATTTTAAAAATTGTTCAATGAAGTAAAAAGCCTTTTTTGCTTAAGATCTTCAAATTTCAAATAACAGATGGAGAACTGCTATAAAAATCAAAGCACTAGAAATGTTAGCATCTCATCAATAATGCTTTGACTTCTTTGTGAGCCACTACTAGATAGTAGCGAAGACAAGAGGATCTGCACAGAACTTCTTTTAGTTTTCTGACTAATCAAAACTAATCCATTTCCCAAACACAACCCATGAGCCAACCAATGTTTTACCTGCAACTTGGTAAAACAAATATTTATCCCAGTGTCAGAGTCAGATGCCCAAAGAGTTCCACTCATTCTGCAACTACCACTAATTTGGTCTTGGATTTCTTTTATCATCCTCATTCTTGCGCTATGCTTCTCAGTACATACTTGACTGTGTAGGCAAAGGCTGCAAAACCAACTATAACAAACAAGTTCGCCAAAGCTCCGCCTAAAAGTCCATGGTTACGATTGGCCTGTTGGAGACCTGGATGATTGGCAGGTGCCAATGGTACATGCCCATTAAGAAGGGGTATTCCATTCTGACCGTAGTGTGCTTCCCCATCAGGGACAACATCTGGTAAAGGGAGGGATGGAGGTCTGTTATTGAGCTCTTCTTGTGCTTTCTGTTTTTGTTTAATCTCCTGGAGAAAGAAAAAAGAAAACTGAATAGCTGGAAGTGAAAGTGGTGAAGCTACTGGGTGTTTTGAAAAGATTTCAGAACCCAAGTTCTTACATAACTTTAGGAAAAGGGTATAGTACACTTCTTTATATTGTAGGTCTTTTAAACTAAATTAACTGCATTACACTTGTACAGTCTCCCCAACTTCTTCCAAAGCGACCTACTTCAGTAGTTGACATTAACAATCATTTGGCCAAGTTTATTTTTAGTTCACATGTACGTTTTCTGAGAAGCCATTTTTCAGAAATTAGAAAGTCTTGCATCAAGTCTTGCATGTCCAGCTTGTTTTGAGCACAAGACATCAAAAAAAATGAAGAAAGCGATCACAGAAGCTTAGAAGGATTAGGACTATAAGCATTGCATGTTAAAAATCTGCCTGTACTTGGAACACAGCAGCAGTTATCTATTATTGTCTTCAGAGTTTCCCGATGATTTAGGTACTGGCAAAATAGTACTACAGAAAATATTTCCGATTCTCTGGCATTCTTGTAACTGATAAGAAAATGCAACTAAAATCTTCAGTTCAGATTTATATCTGCGTGAGGAAGAAAGGAAATGGAGATAAAACTTTTCTTTTCCCAGAAGGCTGTCCCAAAAGGAGACAAAGAGGGAGAATGTTTTTTAAACTACAGTTTTGTGAACACCTTTAAGAATAATAACAGATGAATCAAACCTGAAGTTCCATAAGCACTCATCACTCTGCCCAGAAAGGCCATTTCTGTCTGTGGACAATGTTTACTTCACTAGCTGGGCTCATATGTTTATGACCTCTGGTTATCTCTAACAAAAACACACATATCTCTTGCTTAAGAGAACAGCTGGAAAAGGGCTCTTCTATACCTTTTCCCTACTCTTCTACAGTATATATTCTTTGTGCAATAATCAAGACTTGTAATTTGGTGAAGTTTGTACAACCCAAAACAGTTTGCCTGACAAAATAAATTTTATGCCCAGAATTCCAAATTACAATGAGCATCACCATTATAATATTGTAACTCCAGAGTCATGAAACGGAGTCCGTAACAGAAAACTGTTCCCATTCATATGGTATGCAGAAAACTAACTCTCAAAGTCTCAACAGCAGGCTGAAAGAACTGAATTCCTTTACTAGGAAGTTACAGGGAAGGAACCATCTTGAGACAGGGGTGAAGAAAGAAGCATCCTTCATTCGTAACAGGTGAGACCTTTTAGAACCAAGTACCATCAGTGGAAATTGGCTAGAGAATCCCAGAGGTCTGAACAAAGTGAGATACTTTTTTTTTTCCCTGTCTTTCTTAAACCTATACCATCTATAAAACTGTTGTCTGGCTGAAGGGTAACCATTTTCAGAACTTTACACAAAGCAAATTTCTATATCCTTCAGCTGTTACCAATACATGACAATACAAACTCTGTATCAACACACCTGCAAGGTTAGTGTTGTGCAAGGAAGATACATACCCTAAAAAGATATCACCCATTCTCTATAACAGCCTCTGATCTTAAAGGATAATTAAGAACTATACAATGGATGTTTGTGCAGCAGAAAAACAATTCCATTTCAAAATTCAAGTTTTTAATTCTTACACATAGCAAAAGTGCCTTTTAAAAGGCTTCCAAGATTGACAAAAGTAGCTACTGTCTGGGAAAAGTCCTAAACAGTTAGTTTACAGATCTACATGGAGAAGTTGAAAAACTACAGAAAACCAAATTATTGCACAGATGAAGTCCCTTACCTCCACCACTTCAGGGAAGAGCTCACAGAAGACTTTATCTTTTAAATTAAATGCTAAGCTTTGTGCAGCAAGCTGTCTTTTCTGTGGAGGAAACAAAAATTGTGAGCAGTTGCATATAAACGAAGTTAATATACTTTAAGTCAACATCTGATTATTTCCCACAAGAATGGTGCAAACCACTACCCAACCAGTTTCTAACATTTACAGCTTCATACTTGTGAATATTATTCACTACAACAGACATTTCTATACATAAGTTATATTTTGAACTCTTCACTTTATGGTATTAGAGGTGATCTCATCATCACCATGTATCAGTACTTGAAGGGAAGTTATCAAGAAGATGGAGACTCCCTTTTTACAAGGAGTCACATGGAGAGGACATGGGGTAATGGGTGTAAGTTACTCTTAGGGAGATTCCAATTGAACACAAGAGGGAAATTTTTCACGAGAACAGCCAACCATTGCAATAATCTCCCCAGGGAAGTGGTCGACTCTGCTACACTGGATACTTTTAAGACTCCGCTGGACAGGGTGCTGGGCCATCTCGTCTAGATCGTGCTCTTGCCTAGAAACGTTGGACCAGATGATCCTTGAGGTCCCTTCCAACCTGGTGTTCTATGATTCTATGATTAGTGTTCTGTACTAGTGTGCCTGCTTGGCAGACACCTCAAGACGAAGGAAGGAAGGAGAAAGTCCTAACTATACTGTTTACTAAAAGGGATATTAAGTTCTCTAAGAAATCCGCCCCTCATCCCCACGCTACCTAAAATTGACTTGATTCATCCGCCCATCATCTGTAGTAGGCAACAACATATTCATTTCTGAGCTATCAAAATACCAGCTGCTGCTGCTGTTTTAACTTTGAGGTCATGTTCAACATTCCCTAAGCTGACAAAAGTTGCATCACACAGTCTGCAGCTTACTGTGAACTCTGACGTCTCTATGCTGCCCAGTGTGGGGCCCTTTTCCACCATAAAACTAAGAAGGCCCGTCAAGATCGTTGAGACTGACCAAGCTGGATTCCACGTATCCGGGTGGAAATCAGTGATTGAAAGACACAACCTTCAAAAGGATAAGACAGGCAGCGTGTTTTATTTTTGCCATTAAAATTATTACACATTATACACATTGCTAAAATGGTGTTAATTGCTTAAGTGTTAGAAGAAAATCCTTACCTTGTATTACACTTAAACCTTCCATTAGGTGTAATCATATAAATACTAGGAGGTTTAAAAGGAAATTCTCTGGGGAATATTAGTTTCCCATGATAATAGCCACCTGCATTACATAAAGAGATGAATTACTTATTTTGCATGAAGATGAAGTCCTAAGCTGCTACTCAAAATGGGCCAAATAAAACCCTTGTCTCCTTCTCCCCCTCACACTAAAGAAATCAATCGCATAACCTTGTGCCTCTAAAACATAGGAATAATGATCCACACCTGCAGTAGATTTACTTTGGAGGCAATTCTCTCACATGCATATTATAAACCGTACTTCCTGTTGCCAAGTCCATAATACATTTAAGGAAAACCAGCCAAAGTGTACTTAATACAGTACAACTGGGTTAGTTTTCCAGCAACACAGGTAACTGCAAATACAATCCCATGAAGAATCCGATCTCAAAAAGCATTTTGTGAGAGGCTCCAGAAGATGTTGTGAAAGATGTGACTACAACAAATTAATAAGGCTTTTACATTCCTCACCTTCTCCAGAGAAATTCATAAAGAGAATATATGTCTCAGGTCACTGAGAATATCTATGTGGCAGCAAAATAGGATTTTTTGAAATTATCTTTGACTGTCACATACTATCTAAAGTGAGTTATCTGCTCCACGACGTTTAGCAATTACTTAACAGGAAGTTATCTGTCTTCAGTTTAACCTAAATGTGGTTTTGTTAGAATCCTTGATAACAAAAAAATCACTAATAGACAGCGGTACCCCTACCTCTTTTCAACAAGCTATCACACAGGTTACAGACAGCTTTGAAACCGCACTAACAGTTTTTAGAGCTATTTACAGTAGTTATATTTTGCCTAGTCAAACAGGCATGCAATTACTCAGGCATGCCAATCACAACATAAAGTACATGCACGCTTTTGCTACATGCTAACTTTTACCTTCATAGGGAGTCATTTCAGGTCCCCGTACAACATAGTGCCTAAGACAAAGAAGGAAATTTAAAGAGTATGAAAGCCATCACACAATCAGGCATCATTTTCTCTAGAAAAATGAAGATCAGTATCACTTCAGCAAAAGTTTCATAGTCCACCTCCCAAAACCAAGATTCCCATACAATCTGTAGGAGTGAGGGAGTCAGACTTGATGACCTGGAAAATCTTGTTCTCTCCACAAGTGTGTGAACAGTTCATTCTAATTCTTACCATTCAAGGATATTAGATGGGAGGGGCTCTGCACAGATATAAGGCACTGGATCTTTCTTAATTCGAAGGTAGTCTTGTTTAAGTCTCTGTGTTGCTGTTGTTGGTGCTCTCTTATTACTGTTGTTGCTCATCTAGTTTTTAAAAAAATATATATAAACACAATCTCAATACAATCTTAATAGATGCATAGCTACTATGCTTCATTGAACACAGTTCCCGATTTTTGCAAAATCTACTTTACAGAGGTTTTTTTAAAATATAAATTAAATTACCATAACTTTTAAGTGGCAAGAACCGTGCAAAATCTTAACCAACTACCACACTCCCAAGAGACTCTGTATAGTGCCAAAATGGGAAAATTCCATCCAGAACACTGCCGTTTAAATACCACAGTGAGCTGCTATCATGAAAATATGCTGCACTATAGAACCCACTTGAACTCTTAATAACTAGTCCTGTGTTTAGCCTGAACACACATCATTATGACACTGTTTTGAAGGGCTTAGTCTTTTTGAGTAATTCATTTCCCTGTTCAGTTTGAATATCTATTATGTAAATTTGCCCATGATTTAAATTCATTTGCTGTTTCTACACATCCAGTTATTCGAAATAAATAACAAGCAAAAAACCACAATAACCTTATTACTGACTTTGAGGTGAAGGACTTTAAATTAAATCCGTTGCCTGCTTAAGAGTCAGTTGATTGAATTTACAGAAGGGAACTTCTGAGCCAAATTATTCTCTTCCAGATAAACAAAGACCTCATCCAAAATGAGACAAGTCAGTGTGAAGAAAGGAAATTCCATGCTGCTTACAAGACAAAGAAAGCATTAGCCCTTACAATCCACCTACAGAAGACACACCAATTAACAACTGCTATGCACCTCACTTCCTCACCTCCCACCCACCCCTATCTGAGAAATTTAGCAAGTTACTTAGCTTTCCACATGGATATTCAAGAACAAAAAGGAAAGACTTTACAAACAGCTTGTATAAAGAGATAAGACAATTACTTACTAATACGATAGCAGCATTTGACACAAAAAGCATGTTAAATGCCTACAACCCTTCCTATTCCTTTACTTCAAACAGATAGCCAAGTATAATTTATTAAAGAAATAATATTTAAACCACAAGCAACAATTTTATGTAGTCAAATATTCAAACCCTACTCAAAATAAACACGTTTAAACTGGTTTTTCTCAGAATTATTGTAAATTATTGTTTGAAACATACTGTATTTTTTCTTGAAGGAAGTCACACATGTTTTTAAGTCACACCTCTTGAAATCATAAAATTAAGAGTTTTTCTCTAAAGAAGTCAGTTTTGACTTTAAAACATAGATTAAATCATGTCTTTTTAATTTAAAACAATTATTTGTTCTGAAGTCTTGCAATAGCGCCCCTCACTATGGACTGCAAAAATACACTGAAATACTTTACAGCACTAAGCACAGTTATTGGGAATTTAACACCCCTCAAAGCCTTATCGGAAAGAACATTTGTATCTTAAACGCAGAAAATAAACGGCAACATTTACAGAAGCTACGACCGCAAACCCATTTTCCCACCTCGACAATACAATTTACCAGAAGCAAGCAACCCGCCAGTGTTTAGACAGCCAAGCGTCAGCAGCATGATGCGCTCAAGCCCTGCTCCCAGGCCGGCAGGGTGGATCGGGGAACTAACGCCAGGGCACGGCAGGCCCCCGGCCCCGACGCTCCACAACCGCCTTGTGGCACGGGCAGCCGCGCGCGACATGGCGCCCAGCCAGCGCCTCCCTCTGCGGGCAGGCGTGAGCCCGGCCCTGCCGGTGGTCGCTCCGTGCCCGAGCAGACGGGCAGCGAGGGGAAAAACCGAAGAAGGAGCAAGAGAACAACCGGGGAGCTCACAGCCTACAGCGAGCCGGCTGCCCGGCACGGGCCGCAGCAGGCCGGGGAAGGCAGAGACNAGGAAAGGAGGGAGGAAGGGAGAAAGGAAGGGAGCGCCACAGGAGAAAGGGGGCAGGGCAGGGCAGGACAGAGCCGCGACCCCCACGCCTCCCCGCTGCGGCGCGACCACGGCTCCCAGCCAAGATGGCGGCCCGGCGAGGCGGGGCCAACGCAGTGCTGGCGTCCCCTTCCGGGAAGGAGCAGCCCCGCTTCCGGGGCGCGGGGGCGTCACCCACAGCTCAGCCGACTTCCGCTTCCGGCCTCCGCCGTGGCGGTGGGGGAGCTGCTGAGGGGCCGAGCGCGCCCCGGCGAGGCAGACCCGCAGCTCGGGAGGCAGCGGAGTAGGGGTAGGGGTGGCCCCGCTTGCCCGGTGCTCTCAGGATCTGGTGGTCTAAGGCTGCCGTGTTTCCTGAGTTGCAGAGCCCCCGGGCTGCGAGGCCTCGGCTTCGGGCTGCGAGGCCTTTGCTGTGGATGAGGCCGGTTCCAAACCCCGCGAGGGTGGTGGGCAGGCCGTGCCGTCAGGAAAGCATATGTGAATGGCCGCGTTGTCAAGGCAGAAAGTCAACCACGGGGAAAGAAATAGCAATGACAGAAGTCTGGTGTACTTTGACATCGCCATTCAATTAGTACGACTTTATAGAAGATCATATTTGGCAAGGATTGTAGGGTTGTCAGATGTTTTTCTTTCCTGAAAAAGAATTGTTTTGTATGTGGATTTTTTTGCTGTAAGTCTCCTGAATCTTTACTTCAAATTCCCAGAGTTCATAAAATGGATAAATACAAACTCACTGTCAGTTATTCAGGATTCCACTGGTAGGCCCGTAAAAATATGGCAAATCATTTTGTATCATATTTGTGCATTTGTTGCTTCAGTCATGTTTAAGAAGAGTAAAGTGAGTGACACCATGACAGTTAGGAGGCCAAACATGACGGGAAGATGTAGCGTCTCTTCACACTTAATTTAAGATTGCATATCCAGACCATCTTATGAGATAACACTGCAAAATCTTGCTCCATTGAAATGAACATAGAGTTCTCCTATGTCTCCTTAGCTCACTGTTCAGCCCAACTGCACACAGCCCTTTCCCTTAAGGGATTAAGTGAGGTGCCTACGCTTAAAAGACTAAACATTTTAACAACATGGGTATTGTGAAGTGTTTTGTAAAACACAAAATTCCACCTGGCCTTAACATCATTCTTGGCACAAAAGCATGCTGAATAAGTTACGCTAAAAGCATATTTACATGCCACTTCGTGCAAGACAGGATTTGGCAGACGTCAGAACCATGGTCCTTTTCTAAAGATTTCGTCTCAGCCTTTATAGTCAGGGTTATGGTAATCTGTTCTCTTTGGTGATCTGAGTCTAGCTCGAGACTGAGTTTCAGCTATATTGAATCTGAATACTTGTATTTCCTGTATTTGTATTTGTTCACACACAAAAATCACAAACCAATTAAAAATTCCTCTTCAAAAGACTGAGAAATAACCCATCTGTGGTTAACATTTAATGTTTTGACATTTCAGGTGTCATCTATATACTGAATTGTATCCCAGTTGAGAGGACTTTTTTGCTCACTCCCTTCCAATGCTCTTCTTTCAGGGCTTTTGACATTTGCAACTCAGATAATGTTTGTGAAAAGGAATTCATGCAGTTTGATTATCCAAGATTTAATTTAAAAAAACATAAGGAAGGGATTGGCTCCTGATTTATACATCTGTGTTTAGTGCTCTAGGTGTAGAGCATAGCTGCTGTATTGTATTCATTAACTATTAGCATATGTACTAGTTTAAGGGAAAGTGTACCTCTGTCGCTAGGCTAATAACCTTCCTTTATTGCCTCATGTGAAATGAAAAGGCAGAAAAGAAAATGATTGAGTTGCCCAAAGAGTTTGCAATGGGCTTATAGATGGGACCGCATGACTGCAATAAAGGCCAGAATTTTTCTTACTCTTCCAAAAGAAGCAGGCATCTTCCATGTGAATAGTTCCTGCAACTACCACGGTTCTCCTCTATGCTTGAGCACCTCTGCACCGGTACCCAATAGAGGGCAGTGGTAGCGCACATATTTTTTAAGATCTTAGTTCTGTCTGTTGCCAGAGTAGCATAGGCTGTCGTCCAGACTTGCACTCTGTGTGACGGGTTTGCGGAGGTTAATCAACAGCAAGAAGGGGAAAAAAAAGTGGCCGTGATGTCAGTACCTAAGGGCGAAAATTTGAAACGACATACACGTTTTAAATTTCCCTTTGTTTCTACAAACTGGGGACTGCAAAATGTTGTGTCCTCATAGAATATCTCACTCAAGCATGTCATTTTTAGTGGGAGTAGGTAGTTCTCATTTATGTCCTAAGCACTGAGGCAGGGTTGTTGATGCAAAGTGACTGTTGTATTAGACCCCAGTGAGAGCTACAGTTGTGCAGCAAACTGAAATGATGTTTGGATTTACAGAACCCCACTGAGAGCTGTAACAATTTTTGTTATGTAAGCTTCAAATATGGACAAGAAATATTTTTCTAGAAGTAGGAAACTGATAGAGATTATAGAAAAAAATGTGAATCTGAAATCATGAATGAGAAACTAACGAAACAAAAATATTTTCAGTTTGCTGAGGGGTGTCAAAATTTTAATTTCATGGTAGTTTCTTTTCAAATGTCTAATATTTTCCATTGTTACCTCAGACTTCAACCACAGTTATGGGATCTTTCATTCACAAAATGTTCACGTCCCACCTGTGGCCACATCAAAACTATTTGATTTAGTGAAGTTTATCAAACCGTATCCTTTTCTTTCAACTGTTTTGATTTTGGTGCCATGAAATGCTTCAAGGAAAAATGGTTTGCTTCAAAAAAGTAATAGTTGATCTGTTTTGTTTAATCTCTTACACTCGCTCATCCTTATATTTAATCTGAGCTCACAGTTTATAAATGCTTGAAGGTTTTGCAGAACAGAAGGAACTCTTTATAATAAATTATTATTATACCTCAAAATGAAAAGCACTGTATAAACACAAGGTATAATTAGAATGCTGTATTAGCCTACATGTATTTCACCTAATAAATTCCCCATGGCAACTCATGCGGTATAACACATACTAGTTTTATACCCTTTGACCTGAGGACAATTACCTTTTTTTTCCCTCTGCCACACCATTTTGTCTTTTTTTGTGTTTACACTGGAATTCCTACTAAGTCATCTAAATCTAGAAATGTGAGAAATATGTGAATCTGACGACTGTAATAAAGGCCTCAGAATGCTGAAGGGATTCCAGAGCTCATATTTACACCTCTGTCATTCTCTCTAATGTTCCCCAACCCCAAAGTATTTCATGCATAAGTGTGTTGTCATTAACATTCCATTCATCTCTCTGGTATGTTATGCTCAACACTAATGATAGCATAGAATGAGACTTCTCTCTCAGAGTAGTTTCTTTCTTCCCAGTTATTTTCCAACATGCAAATGAATCACGCTACAGAATTTCCCCTCTCTCTAAAGTATCGTTGGTGTACTGCTATCATGTCTTGAAGGCATATTTTAAACCTGGGCTTGGGAAATCAAGAGAAGTTCCAAATTTATGTTCTTAAATCATTAAATGCACCAAGTAAATAAGTACATACTGCTAAATTAACTTGGAAAGTGATTAACTCCAGGACAGAGACAAGTGAGACAGTTCACTATCTCATAAAGGTTGGAGTTGTTTTTTTAATTTGATATGGGCCCCTCAGCAGGATCACATGGGTGGTTACAGGACATGAAAACATCTTGATGTGCTTGTGAACGCAGACCTTTTGTATTATTCTTTAAAAATACATAGCTGTCTGACTTCTGCACTGCAGAAAATTTTCCTTTCATTGTAATCATAAGAAAAGCGTTGCAAATTTTCAGGTCAGATACAAATAACAGGAATCAGAATTTATTCTATTTGTGGGTGCCTTTGGGTAAGTCCTTTGCTTCAGTTTCTCCATCAAATGAAAGTAGTACTTTATGTACTACTCCATGTATGCAGTCAAATGAGTATTTTGAGGCTGACCTTGGTGGAAGAAGAAGTAATTTGAGAGAGAAAATGCACCCCGAGGAATGTAGTGCGGGTTAATTAGGGTTCACATATACTCAAATGTAATCTTGTCCAGTAAATGTGGCAATGCTGTGGCTGCTGAGCGTCTCTGTTTAGATTGTCCAGAAAGACAGAGAACGCTTGCAAGAACAGCCATGCCTCAAGGCTGCTCAGAACTGAGAACGCTGATGAAATAGAAAGTTCTTGTATCATAGAAAGACATTTGATATGTCCTTGGGGAAGCAATTTCCCCAAGTCCTATTACCAACAGCCGTGTGACAGTGGGATCAGGAGAGGACCTAACTGCATAACTCATATGTACTCAGTGGGCAGGTTTTTTTCTTTAATTACCTCATGGGTTGACCATTGAACCCATTGCTGCTTCAGATAACCAAGATAGGTCTCTCAGCTTAAGTAGTGAAAAAAACAGGAATCTTTACTTCTGCCCTGAATGCAGAGGACTACCCCCTAAGCCCTTTACTAGTTTTTCAATCTCTGTAGCCTGTGGAACTGGAAGATCAGTCAATTGTAATGCACTCTCTTATTTTACACGTCTGTATAATATGTTGCCTGACATGTATCATAGCGAGACTACTGATCTATTAATTTTGTTTGCTGTCTAAAGCCACTGCTAACTGGCTCCATGTAAATATTTTGGATGTACAAAGGCATCATTTGCTAACTGGGAAGAGCTTACTGCCTACAAGCACAAGATGCATTAAAGAAATCATTGCCCAGTGAATAAATGCAAGAGTGTCATGTGGCCTCTCATGCCTGACTACCTCCTAAACAGGGGGCCTCGGGGAGCTGAAGGTGCCAGGCAAACCCTGCCTGGCAGCTTCTTCCATTACCAAAGATACAACCAAGATTCAGAGCAAGCAAAAGCCACAGGGATCAGTAAAGAAGGAGGCTTGGGGGTGCTATGCCCAAGTAGGATGGATGTGGGTGGAGATTATCAAGCACAGTAAAGGTGAGGGTGCAGTTGGACAGAGGTGCAAGGAGCTTGGATGGAATGCAGAAGGAGAGAACAAACGGGGTAAAAATACTGAAGGGCCTCAGAACAAAGGGGATTGTAGCAACCTTGATCTGAATGGGCTGGAAGAAATAAGTCAGGCTTGGGGCTGAAACTTTGCAAAGCCATGGGGAAGGAAAGAATGGATCTTTAGGTTGTTGTTAAGGAAGAAGTAGCCGCTGAACAATCACCTTGAAGAATTCATCCCATGAGTAACAGGTGATTTAGCTCAGGAATCCACAGAGACGTCTTCTCTTATTGAGCAAGGGAGCACCATTTATTAGCATGGCTATTGTCAGCATTTCCCGAAGACAAGGCACAGTTGTAAGGAGCTCAGTGATGCCGGTGAAGCCATTTTTCATTTATGCTAGGTACAATGTGTGTTCCAGACACTGTTATCTGAAAGACCTTAGTTAGGATTTTGGTTTTGTACTGTGTTTAAGCATTAATAAATATTGCTGAACTGTATTTACTTTTAACTTTTTAAAGTGTGTTTCTTCATTTTGGGGGAATGCAAAACTTTTAAAGGGTTTTTTTTTTCCTTTTTTTGGGAGGGACTTTCAACAAAAGACATTTGGAATTCTGAACCTTATTAAAGGCAGAATGATATTTGCTGTTCAATCTATAGTGAATCTCCATCACTGATATCTGTATGTGCTGCAATTGTAACTACCTGTGTGCAGATGAGAACAGTGACACAGAAACTAAATCACTGTCCCAGGGTCATGTTTGTAAACTGATCACATGTTTTCCACTGTCTGAGCTTGCATTCAAACCAAGAGATATCCTTGACCAATAATCCTTCAAAGATACTTTTATAAGAGTACAGGACATTAATGCTAATGTCTTGGCCAGGTTTAGTTCAAGTAATTATATCCTGCCTTCCTGAATTACCTTCCAATTTCAAGTGCATATAAGATGCATCACTTCCAGGTCTAAACTATGAGCAATGTAATTTACATCAAAACAT
>WAAD01027787.1:140684-213940 GCA_013389945.1 Fregata magnificens
TACTAGTGATCATGCAAGCCTCCGGAAACCATGAAAAGAAGGCAGTAAGCTAGTTCCTTGATGGGAAAGTTCAGAGCAGAAAGAACCTTACAGGATCCATGGTTACTTCTCTAGGTATTTGTAGAAATTACAGCTAAAAAGCTATTCATTGGAAAAAAAAAATTGAACACACCACCACCACTCAAACCAGCTTTAACTCAAGTGTAACCTTAATGTTAACTTGTTTGTCCAGTTCATTCACTTCCTATTATTCCCTGGATCATGCTTTAAATAATTTCCATGATCTGTTTCTTAAGTCCTGCCCCTTTTGATGTCATCAGTTTGATCCATATAGGCTGGACAGCTCCCAGTGTATCTTCAGTTAGAAAAGGAAATCTGAAAGCTTTGGACCAACACTTGTCTTCTGTTCAGGATAAAGCCGAAGGCTGAGTTTAGTGGCTACTCTAAACACTCAAAGATAGACTTTCTGCCAAGGTACGGTGGGGTGTTTTGCAATTTGTTCTTGGTTGGTTTACTGTGTATTTCTGTATATATGTATGAGTGACATGTAGATATAGATGCCTATACAGACGGTTAAATATTTGACTACATGACATTAATGTGTAAGTGTTTAGTATGTGTTTATCATTGAGTTGCTGTGATAATACATGAACATATATTTGTTTGCCACTGCTCTATAACTTCCACTGACTTTCTTATAACCTGCAGCCTCTCTCCAGGCACTTACCACAGACAAGACAGGCAACTGGTCACTGTTGCTGTTACATGTTTTAAGTCCCTGACTGCAATTGCTCTGTTAAATAAATTAGTGGTAGGCTGATCTGGGAAACCAGTGGAGAGAGGATGTTCTGTTGCCTGTACACATGTACGTTTTGAAATATTCCCTCTGGGTTTTTTTGCATTATCATATGCTTTTTTATTCTAGTTATTTTAAGAATGCAGATCCCAATGGTATGAACTAACTAGCCATAGCCTTAAAAGCCCAGTCAGAATGTCTGAAAACTGTGGATTGTCTCAAAGCCATGGTTTGAATGTTTACAGGGGTTTTTTTATTCAAAATCATATATAGAAAAAGTGTGTTTGATAGATTTGATTTAGCGTTCACTTTTGGTAACTATTACCTTTTATTCTACTTTTTCTCATTAGAGCAAGGCTGACCAGTGAGATTAATACAACAGTAACAAATTAAATTTTCCTGTTTTAGTCTCGCACAATTTTAATTTTTGTTTTAAAATACCATAAATATTTAAGGACTCATTCTATATATTTCTTAACATACCCTGAAGGCTTATTTTCATGTATTCTTATCTAAATAAAATGAGAAAGAAAGAACTGAATAAGATAAAGGTTGAACATACAGTTTAGCTTAAGAGTTTAATCTGAAAAATGTGTAACAAGAGGGGGTAGCAAGACTACCATGGATTTGTTTCTGGAGTTTGCCAGAGATAGTCCTTTTTGACTGAAGAAGCATTCAGATGTAAGCCTTCAGCTGTAAGGTTGGCTGATAAAATTTGTAACCAGTGGTTCAGAATACTATGGCTCTGTGTAGTCTGTGTGGGAATAACAGGTTTTTTTATAAAGTTCTATAGTTACTTTATAAAGTAACATTTCTGCACTGCAGGAAAACAGTGTTTCCTTGTAGCAAAGGTGGAATGGCTTGTTCCCCACTTCAATTCTTTATCACACATGTTTTCTTTTAATTGTTCATGTCCTTTTTTTAATATTTCACTTTGCTTTGGACTTCCTGTACTTGTTCAATGGCAAGTATATCTAAGAAATTTGAAAAGTAATTTGTCATGTTTAATTATAAAAGTGTAAAGGAGGTGCACATGCCTGAGTTAATTTTTTATTATTGTTAAACAGTATCTTAGAAAATACAAACACGGTATGTGTTATGGTCTTTGAGGAAAATAACTTGTGATAACTGGGTTTTCTTGTCAGATAAGACACTTTTGTGGGCTATTTGAAAGCTAATCTGGTATACAGCTTTTGGAGTGCTCTTCACTGTTTAAGGATTATTCCTAATCCTTCTGATATGAATAGGTACACTGAACAGACTGTCTTAGCAACTTGTAACTCTAAGATGTCATTTCATATAAAGTGTCCTATTCCAAGGACCTTTGAAATAAAGCCATGTTTTAAAATGGAGAGGTCTAGTTGAGGATGAAGGCATTGCAGGTCAGGGCACTAGTGTGTATCAGCAGAGCTGTGGTAACCACACTGGCACCTCAGACTGTGCCACCACCAAACGCTTCAAGGCCCATAACTCAGTAAAGGGCCTGAGCTTTCATTAGCTAGTTATGAGTTATCAGGTAGCCCACTTGCAACAATTCTTTAGTTATTTGTGCACTCCTTGTCTTACCTTCAAACTCTGTTACTGTATTTATAAGAATTTTATTTGAAGTTAAGGTTGGACCAAAGTGTTGTACTTAGTAAACTTCTCCTAACAGCATAATAGGTAGGGTGATTCACAGACTGCTGTAACATTGGAAGCTCACATATTACAGGCCTTGATGTCATGTTCAGTAAGTGGAAGTATGTCAACATCAGTCCAATGTCCCAAACTGGTACTAAAACCTAGGAAGACGTCTTCAGTCTGTGCTGGCTAAAACATATGAGCATAAATAATGTTCACACTTTCATCAGCATAAAGTCTGAAATTATCTAGAGTAGCACAGCAGATGTTTTACTTACTGTGACAAAGGAGATATGGATTTTGATTTCCAGTTATGCCACTCTTCTTGGGTGATTTTCAGTTTCTGTACTTCCTTTTCACTTCTGTAAAACAGAGAGGAGGAGAAGATTTTTAGATTCCTGGAAGAAACTATTTATGTAAGAGATAGGTGGCAAAATTTCTGTTCATAGCAGTAATTAATATTTCTGTGGTCTTCAGAAACAACCCAAGAGCATTTTATTTTAAGTAGCATCTGCAGTGCTTTATCCAGATCCTAATTTGATTAATCCCCTCTGTGGTTTCAATTGAGGTGGTATTTTTCTCCACTTCCTTTCTTAAATACCTGATTCTGCTCATGTGAACTATGAAATACCTACTATATTTCATCTTGGAAGTGGCTCTGTTTCAGGGATGGCAGAAATTAATCCTGTTTACCTCCATTCTGCAGAATGAGAGATTATAGAGAAAAAAATTAAAACCAGATCCTAATTTGTCCCTTTCGTTCACTGGAAAGTTGGATTTATCCTGATTCCTTGACACAGGATGAAGCCATATTGCTAGTTCTGAGACAGTCTTGTTTCAGGCATATAGGCCAGCATGTGTCACTAGCAATATACTCATAATAATGAATTAGTTACAGATTTGTATTAATGCACAGTGACACAATGTTTGAGAATTAAATGTTCGTCCTTAGTGTTCTTAGAAAGAAGAAAACTACACACCCTTTTGGCTGCAGGCTTCTCAGCAGCTTGTATATTAGTCACTTTACCTTTGCATATCCATACTAACAGAGAAGTCATAGTGTAAGTGTGGTAGAATGCCTCAAGTTACTTCAGCAGCAGTATGCAGAACATTTGATCTCTTTGCTACTTCCTGGTGTCCAAACTCTGGAAAGACAGATGAGTCTCAGCTCACAGTTATTTTCAGCTTTTGCTAATAACAAACTCATTGGCACCCTGTTTGAAAGAGTCCATAGATTGGTCGTGGTCTTTCTTACAAGCTAATAAGATTTTTTTTTTCTTTTTTATTGAACAGAAACAGACTTAGAGGATGGAGCAGGAAGTAGCAAGAGAAGAAGAGAAGAAAGAAGGCTTGATTGAGTTTTACGATTCCTTCAAGGATATGTTTGAGTTCTTTTGTAAGAACACAACAATCCATGGCACCATCCGCCTTGTATGCTCAGACAGCAATAGGATGAAAACAGCTTTTTGGACTCTGCTTTTACTTGCCAGTTTTGGCATGTTATACTGGCAATTTGCCCTTATGTTCAGCCAGTACTGGGCCTATCCTGTTGTCCTGACCATGTCAATGCGTTCAGAGCCCAAGATGTTTCCAGCAATTACCATCTGCAATCTGGACCCATACAGGTAACCTGTGCTTTCCCCTTGGCTGTAGTCATGTCTTTACAGTCACAAAGGTTCAGGAAGGGTCAGCAACATTATGACTGCCGCCTGGAAGAGGCTGAAGGTAGAGGGAGTTCTCTGCCTTACATGGGTGGGAAAGGACTATTGTTATTTCCAAACTGGCTTTAAGATAAGATCTTGTTGGGAATTGTGCAACAGCATGTAGCAGTTTGTTTCATGCACTGAGTCAGGATAGAGGGAACTCTACCTTGTGACTTGGTTCAAGCTGCTAACTGATTTTGTGCTCCGATAAAAACAGTCTTTCCCTGAAAAACATGGCCACTACATGTATTCATTCATAACTAAACTATCGATCTCTGGAATGATGCATGCTAGAGCTGATTCTGCTTGGTTTTTTGTACTGCAGAATAGCTTTAAGGAAACAATATAACTTTTATGGAAGTCTGGTGGCCCTGCTTGTCAAACAAGGTTCACACAGTAGTGGCAAGTTATTGAGAAGTTTCAAATTACATAGTAAAGGAATTATGTAATTTCCTCAGAATAATTATCTAATTGGCTGACAGGAAGGCCAGTTTGTGCAGCTGATGTTGTACGGCTACAAGTTCTGAGGTTTTCAGTGCAGGATCCAGCAACTGGAAATTCAGCTACCGGAGCTCCTAATAAATTAATTTATTGAAGTTAGGTATGCTAAGCATAGGCACCATAATTGCTGGCCTTTCTCATGCAGACATCAAGGCCTGCAGAGACCAGGAGAGTAGCCTTTCTGTAGATACTGTGAGGGTACATTAAAAAGTGCTTTTGTCTAATAGAAACATGGATATTCACAAATAGCTAATATTTCTGTTCCTTGCAGATTTGAACTGGTTAGTGAACACTTGGTTCAATTGGATCACATGGCAGAGGAATCTATCGCTTTTTTGTATGGCATCAACACATCAGCCAGCTTATTCCACATGAATGAGAAAAACGTCCACGTAAAAGACTTACCAAGCATGGGAAATCTCAGCAGACCTAGCTTCAGGCTTAGCCAAAACTTCGCACTCTTGAGAATGTCTGACCACAATAACAGGTCAGGGAAGAAGCATTCCAGCGTAGGCTTCAGGCTGGTAAGTGCGTGTCCTCTCTGAGATTTTAACCTGGCTACAGACCCGAGCAGTGAGGACTGGCTGCTCCCAGGGGACAGGGGGCAGCGGGGGAGCCTGCCAGCAGGGCAGGACAGGGACCCAGCCCACAGTACCTGAGCAAGCAAGCAGGGAAAGCTCACAGATGGTGGCCACATCCAACCCAGAGTCCAGCTCATCAGGCAAGTTCATGGCGATGAGGCAGGTTCAAGATCAGGCCGTGAAGTTAGCCCACTGGATCAACAGGGTCTGCAGTGAGGCAGGAGCACAGCAGCAGCCTAGCTAGCTGGAAAACAGCAGCCCTACAGCACAGCCCAAAGAGGGGATGAAGGTCCTGAGCTGAGCTTAAATGAGCTCTTCGGCCCACAGGCAGAGGGTGTGGGTGGAGGCCCCAGGTGAGGCTGCTCAGGGCCCTTAAGGCCTATCAGTGCACTCAGGGCCCTGACAAAGATCTCACAAAGTACATTCAAAAAACTGAGTGAAAAAATAGATAGTTTCAGTGCTGTGTAATGACAGCTTGGAGGATGTTTCAGGAGAGTCCATCTCTGCCTCTAATGGTTTATGCTGATTGCCAGGATTCTTGTGAAGTGAAACAATAGCAACATCAATGGTCTTATACAGCCCACCCACCTGTAAAGTCCTTCTGGTAGTGACAAATTCAGTAGAGAATGGTAGCAGCAAGCTATGGGAATCATTGTACCCCTTTCTAAAAATATACAAAACATATAGACTTAGCAGGGAAGCCTAGAAATAACAGAAACAACATGCGAGGATTCCCTCAGTGTCTAAATGCTGTGGTACTGGGGGCACTAGAAATGTTGCAGATAAAACGAAAGATGGCAATAACAAATCAAGAGGATAAATACAATAAATGTGTATCTGTGACTTTGGAGAAGAATGCAAATGCTTCAGAATCTTCATATCAAAAACAGGGTTAGCATAGATCTAAGAGCAGAACCTATGAGAGAGAGATTGATATGGCTTGAAAGGCCAGCAATTTTTGCCTATTATCATCCTGCCCTATCCTGAAGTCCTTCACCAGGCACACTTTCACCAGAATCTGCGGGTGTTCACCTGTCTAAGGCCTGAGTAAGAACAAAGAAAGCATCTCAGAACTTGGTTCATGATTCATGGGTTGTAGAGAATTCCCACCAGCCCTGTCCTTCCTTCTCCCAAGGTACTTGAGTTTGCTTGTCTGCTCTCTTCTCCTGCCTCTTTTCCCCCGCACTCATTCCCCTGAGATGAAGTAGCACACCTAATTCAGCTTCAAGGAGAGAAGGTGCTTAGCACGTAACAAGATGACTTCCAGAGGTCCCTTCCAACCTCAGCCATTCTGTGATTCTGTGATAACTAAAATGATCAGAGACTTTACTTTCTGGAAAAATAGAGGTTCCCCTTGTCCCTGTATCCAGTATTGCCTTTACCCCCGATCTCTGTTACCCTTAGGCTGTCATGTCCTGGCCATGCTGAATGGCTCCCTCTCTTCTTTTCTTCCAGTGTAATGCCACGGGTGGGAGTTGCTTCTACAAGACCTATTCATCTGGGATGGATGCAATTCTTGAATGGTACAGGTTTCACTACATGAATATCATGTCCCAGCTACCAGTTATAATTAACATTTCTGATCATGAGGAGCAAATAGAAGATATGGTCTACTCCTGTCAGTATGATGGGGAGCCCTGCAGACCCAGGTATGTTACTTCTTGAGACGTTAATTGTGATTTCAGCACAGCTCAAGGACTTGGGAGGCTGAAACTGAGCCTCCACTTTCAGGCAGTACAGGCATTGCACCTCATGGCATACTGCCAGGCTTAGCCCCTGTTGGAGATACGACTGAAAGAAAGAACAGCCTTTCATGATCAGAGCATGGGGCTAGGAACCCAGAAATTAGCATTCTGCCATGACTTAGCTCTATGACTGTGAGTTAGTGTCTTGGGGTGTCAAAGAAGCCTGGGAGAAATTCAGCAGGAATTAAACCTTTACTGGTACGAAGATGCATTGACTGTATTGAATGGTAAATGATAATGTCTGTCTGCGTGGGAGGAAAGGAGCACGAATCCTCAGATATCCAATGGATAAAAGAGGGATCTCTTTTTGCTGTAACAATGAAAAGGGGGGAGAGAAGGGGAAGAAGGCTCTCACAACTCTACTGTAGCACTTGGCCCCTGAGCACAAGGATTGTTCTCAACTGCTATGCCAGCAGGACTCAGTTAATGCCAAAAGGGTCAGATGGTCTTTTGGCATCCTTTTGTCCCTAGAGGCATAGAAGTGAGCCTGCTGCACATACCAAAGGCAAAGGTGTACCCTCTTTTTCCTGCACGCTTACAGTCTCCACTGTTGGAAGCTCTTCCAAATACAACTGACATACACCACCCAAGACAATGCTGTGCCTCAGGCACACATGAGCCGTTTGCTGGCCTACTTGTTTTCAGCTGATGACTTGAAGAAAGTTAACAGCAATGCACTCATCTATGACACAGAATAAGCAGAAGGCAAACTCAGTTGTTTTTCTGAGCACTTCCAGCAAAGAGGAGAGGGGTCTACAAAGCTTGTTGTAGATCATTTTATGAGATAAGGTCCTATCTTATCTTTCCTGGAAGCAATTGACTCTTACGTTCTTCTGCACTTAGTGTTTCTGATGCTTTCATGTAATATATCTCCATCTGTGCACTTGATGGTGAGCATTGTCACTTTTGTACATGCGTTCATCCAACTCTTCTTAAGAACTCTTATAAACTGGTGGGATGTGGAGGCTAATTGGCCAGGGAAGTTCAGCGTGATCATAATAAGTGGTATAATTTTTAAGAAAACAAGGAAAGAGAGAATCTATTTCTTCTATTGATTAGAGCACAGAATTGGTGTTTCTCCTATTGATTAGAGCACAGAACTTCAACCTGCCTGGTTGTTGGAACAAGCAGGGAAAAATTTAGTCTACTTGGTGGAAGGAAAAGCAAGTCAGAACTCTGAATTTGACTCCTGTGTTTGCTGCTCTGGCTGTAACCTTCAGTGAGCGGTGAATCCCTGTGCACCTGATTTTTCCCTTGTCTTCGGTGAGTTAACAACTCTTTCCCATAGACACTCCTGTACATACACACACACAAACCACATCCTACACAGAAGAAAAGGTATTGCTACACTCATAAATAAACCCCATCAAAATCTCTCTTGGTTTCAGTGACTATGTTCACTTTCACCACCCAGTCTTTGGAAGCTGCTATACTTTTAACAGCAAGGGAACAGACCCTTTTTGGACAGCTACAAAACCAGGAATTCCTTACGGTATGTTATTTGGCAAAGGGTGGGAAGGAGAGCTAAAGTTAATATAATTTGGCTATGGATTAAATATATGTCTTCTATACATAACTTACTGACATATAGCCCTCTCTTCTATTCTGGTGGCACAAATTATACACTATATTTGCTTGCTTCACTAGCCACATGTATATGATAGCCATATCAGCCATATCTTAGCTTATAGCAAGCAGAATATTATTTTAGTTTTCAAGCAGAATATTATTACAGTTTTGGAATAGGCTGGTGCAATTGCTACCTAACTGCTCACCAGGTCTCTAAGGAAAAAGAATGGCTCTTCTGTGAGCTAAGACAGCAATTTGATCAGTGCTGAGAATTCAACACATGGTGGTGGTCCTATTTTGGCCCCAAATAAGTTGTTATATGCTTCTCTCTTCTTTGGTTTGCAGGACTTTCCCTTATCCTGAGAGCAGAGCAGAAGGATCACATCCCACTCTTGTCTACAGTAGCAGGTGTGAAAGTGATGATACACAACCACAATCAGACACCATTCCTTGAGCATGAAGGCTTTGACATCAGACCAGGCATTGCAACTACCATAGGCATTCAGCAGGTTAGCCACTTGCTCAAGAGCGTTGTTTCTTTTCCTTCTGATTGCAGAAAGTCATGAGGAGCTGAACACTGTGACTGACTCATACAACGGACTTGTGGGCCTCTTGTGTTCACTTCTTGACTGTGCGTGTACATTTGTGCAAGCCCTTTTTCTCTCTTCACTCTGCTCAGGTTCCCATGGGTAAAACAAAATTATTCCAAATGTGCAAGTGTCCTTTTGGTCCTCAATACATTGGGGCCTGATTTGTTTTACACTGAGGCTCTTACACCTCTTACATCTTGTTCCAGCTCTACACAGGGGGCTGCATGTGTACATTAGGATGAGAAAAAACATTCAGAAGTGATTTAGCTATTTTGACAAGATGAGTTACTGCTTGTCAGCTGACCACGTGCACTCTCCTTACCTTTGCCCTGTTACTGTATATGGTTTTTTGGCAAGGTATAGCTTGGCTGCTCACATCTATTACTACACTTCCTGTCCTTTATATGATGCTCCATCCAGTTAAGTTTAGATGATGATGGCTAGGTCCAATTAGAGTCCTAATCACTCAGGCCTCTCTTCTGTGTCCACAGGATGAGGTGAATCGCCTGGGTGGCAATTATGGGAAATGCACGACTAATGGCAATGATGTGAATGTTAAACTCCTGTACAACAACTCCTACACCCTGCAGGTATTGTCAGAGCGGCTGGCTGAGGTGCCAGCTTATTCAGAGTGAATGAATAGCAAATAAGTCATACCTTACTGTCCAGAGAGCTTTTACAAATCAGCAGGTTCATTGCTGGAGATAAAGGAGATTCATGACCCTCTGAAAAGAAGCTCACAAACAGGGTGTTGTAACTTGGAATGTGTTTTACTGAGTGGGGGATACTCAGTCCCAGACACTGGGGCCCTTCCCTCCTTGTAACACAAGAGAGATCAGCCAGTGAGCCAGTCAAGGCAGCTGGACTGTTACAGCCAGGACATTCTTGGGCCATCAGGTCTTTATTTGTGTAAGTAGTTGCTCCTGGCTCTAGATGCTTGGGCTGTTTAACTGAGATGTTACTGGGCATAATGAAGCAGGGAGCTGGGGAAAATTCTATCTCACTGAGTTCAATACTGTTTTCAGAGGTAAAGCCAAGGAATGAAAAGTGAAAACCTTTTGCATCATCATGCTCTAGTAATGGCTGGTGTCTTTTTGCAGCAACAAAATCTGTACATTGTCTCCTAGCAGTGGCATGCTACAGACTGAGGATTTGGGCACTCGAGAATTTCTGGCTTATCCAATCTTTTATGCCTTCTTTATTTCCCAGGCTTGTTTGCATTCCTGCTTTCAGCACATAATGGTTCGAAAATGTGGCTGTGGTTATTACTACTACCCACTGCCTCCCGGTGCTGAATACTGTAACTACAATAAGCAGCCTGCATGGGGTAAGAGCAAAAGACTGCTGTATTGTCCTTGCTGGAAGGGAACACCTTCCCACAATAGTCATTGGTTCCATGACTCCTTGGATTACTGCCCTTCTACTTTGTGCCTATTTCCTGCTTAGACTATTTCCTCACATCACTGAATCCAGCCAGATGGCAGACACCTTTCTGTGTATTTGCATTGATATCAAGTTAGTGCATAAAAAATCTTGATGCTATATAAGCATCCCTTTATTAAGGACATTAAGATAGGGTCAAGCCCTTTCATGTTACCAATATTGGTGGCTGTGCTGGTGTAACACAAAACTTTGAATAACTTCTCTTGGTTTTCTGGTTGGCCTATCCTCAGCAGATCCTTACAGGGAGGACACCTGCATTGCACACAGGTGATTAGCTCGGCCATCTGGAACCATTCCAAACTGAGAGTGAGGCAAAACCAGGTCTCTCTGGGAGAGTGCTGTATGCTTGGAAAGGCCAAGTGAGAGCAGAGCTTTTGGTAGCCTTCCATTTGGTAGCCTTCCATTTCCTGAGGAAGTGTCTCAGTGTGTTCCTCCCATTTCTTCCACCAGGCCACTGCTTTTACCAGCTGTACAACAGGCTCAGAAATCATCACCTGAATTGTTTTGACCAGTGCCCCAAGCCTTGCCGGTAGGTCACAAAAGTAGAGCACAATAAATGCCAGCTTGCGGAGGAAAATTACACCAGTGGAAATGTGGGCAACTCAATGGAAAATGTATGGACCAACCGGCCAACTGAAATTTGGCATTTTCTGAACCAGAGATTTCAGTTTAATGTTTGAACGCCAATGCTGAGAAAGGAAAAAGATGACAGCATTAGACAAATTAAATAATAATTTTATGTGTGTATGACAACAGAGAGGGGAAATTGTTTTAATCACAGGGAAAGGTTTTATTAAGCCCAAACCAAATTCATTGTGTCATTTTTCAATCTATATTACTTTTCTTGGTTCACCTTTTTTATTGTAGGTCAATTTCAAAATGAAAAGACATAGTTTTAAAGCAAAACATCAAATATTTTGGTTTTGAATGTATCAAAGAAAAGTTGTCAGGATTTTGAAACCATTCTAGTTTTCCTCATGATCTGAACAGTTTTCAGGCAACCTCTGGTTTCATTTTCTAAGCTGACTTACAAAGTTTTTTCCAAGGTTATCAAGAGCTGCCCCTAGAACTTCTGCTTTGAGCAAGCAGTTAGCATTGTTAAACTCCTTCATGTATTCACTTTTAAATGCCAAGAGTCATAGTGATCATAATCTCCATTTTTATCTTATCAGGGAATCACTGTACAAGGTGTCTGCTGGGACAGCTAAATGGCCATCCTTGAAGTCTCAGGTAGTCCATACAGACAACCGCTATGTTTAGAGGGGATACTGTATTTACTGTGGCTGTTGGAACTTTAAAGTTAAGGGTGAAAACAATGACTCAGGCAGCAGCAATGGAAGTGGCAAATAAAACAAACTGGTCCAAAACCTGGGCCCAAGGGAATGACCCTGTAGTTAAGATGCCAGACTGAGATGCTAGAGAGGTACATTCAGTTCCGGTTCTAATCCAAACTTCCTTATGACCTTAAGCAATTCACCTCATTGCCTTAGTTCCCACCTACAAAATGGCATTAATGACTTTCTGCTTCCAGTGGGTGTTGTGGTGTAACAACTCACTTATTACTGTTTGTGAGGTGCTGCAGGGCTGCAGTGGAAACTCTGTGAGTCAATAGATGACCTCTTGCCATTTCTCATGTTCTAATGTTAAATGGGTATTCAGGCTGTATGACCACGTAATTAATTCATGTGAAACAGGTGATAATGTAGATGTAAATACAACCAATACATTTTAAAAGAGGAAATTATTTGGTGGGGTTGCTGTTAAAGGCAGAATTTAAGAACCAAAATACTATACACACCTAAAGTATCAGTGTGTATTTCCTTGCTGTTCTGGCAAATACAGCTACTACTTGATAGCTATCACTATATGTTATAAACCAATCAATTACATCCTTTTTTATTTTCACAATAGCCATTTTATTGCTTATAAAATCTACATTTACAAAATATTAAACATACAAAAACTCAGAAGACAGGATTGCCAGTAACATATGTATACTCTGCTGCAGGACTGGATCCGCCAAGCTCTAAGGCATCAGAATGGATATAACTCTACCAGCAACAGGTTAGTCACTGCAAGAAGGTAATCCTGTTAAAACTATGGATTAACTCTTCATCCTTCCAGAATTTGTAGATGTTAGACTGGAAAGGGAGGACAAGAGAAAAATGTACAGTGTCATCCAATAAATTTCCCATCTTTGCCCACAACACTGTAAGACAATCACTTCCGTAAACTTTTTCCAAGCTCATGTTAAACACCCTCAGGAAGAAAGCTTGAGTGAGTGGTGAAACCTATTGCCTAGCAATCAGCATGTAAAATCAAGACCAGAATGCCAGCAGTACCTTCCACCAGGTGAATGATATGTGGCCATCCCACCATTGCTAACTGCTCCCTTTCTCCAATACAGGAATGATATTGCCAAGGTGACTATCTTCTACCAGCAACTGAACTACCAGTCTGTGAACGAGTCTCCTTTACTCTCAGTAGGTTGCACTACATCAACTCAAAACATTGTTACCTGTCCTTGGTTATGGAGTGCTATGTATAGTTGGAGGGAGAATTATTTACAGCCCCCAAGATGGGATGGGATTATTCTTCTTAAGGAAGAGACTTGAAAATTTCACATTTTGCACAGTTACACAAAATCACTCCCCACATGGCAAGCAGCTAACTGACCTGCTGGCAATACGCAATAATTTCATGTTCCCAGAGCTCTGCTGTGTTTGACAAACACAACCCTTTGATTCTTTCCACAGGAGAATCTGCTTCTGTCCAGCATGGGAAGCCAATGGAGTCTCTGGTTTGGATCCTCAGTGTTGTCCGTAGTTGAAATGTTTGAGCTGCTTATAGATACACTAGTCTTGTCTCTCCTCTTCTGCTACCAAAGGTTCAGGTCAAAGAAGACGTTGAAAGTAGCTCACACTCCTACGGTCCCCAGTGTGAGCTTGACCCTAGAAAACTACCGAGTTGTGCAAGAAGAAGCTGGAAAAGGTGATGATTCTGCTCATACTCACCCTTCTGGAGTGACTATTGCTGTGGACAACAACAGTGACCTGCATCTTCACCCATTCTCCAGCAAGGTGGAAATGCAAGAGCTTTGCCCAGATGTGGTGCTTAATGGATTTAGATACATGAAGGACAACTCTTTGGAAGGGGAACTGAATAGCTAAGGATGTGTTTGTGTGCACAGAGAATTGGGAGACTTAAACTCCCCTAATGCTCAGGTGCTGTCAGAAAGGTTGCAAACAGAAATGTACGGGATCCACAATCTGTGAGCACCTAAACACCACACTGCTGAGCTTGGCAATCCTCCTCCAGCTATTACAGGTTCATTATTAAACCATCCATGTGTCCTGGATTCAGGCATCATGCAATGTTCTTTTGTTCCTAATGTATCTGGGGAGGGGAGAACTATACTTCTACTCTCTGGGACAGTCTTTGAGTCCTCATAAAAGCCTATTCACAGCTTTTAACTTTTAAACCCTTGTGAGGAAATCAGCCTGTGGCTTCAGACAGGCCCATCTACATTTCACAAATGTACTCAAGAGAAAAGTCAGCCTGGCTGTTAATGGAAAGATTTCCAATGGAGGCTAAGGAGTGTGTGCTCATATCAGCATTGTCTTGAGGATGACAGAGCATGTAATAACAAGAGGTGGCTCTGATTACAGCTTTGCTTCCAAGACACCTCTCTGTCCCTAACCTATTACTGTTGCATTTTGAGGACAATGCAAAGAATGCTGCTGCTGAGAGGCTTTTAGCCTTAACCCAGATTATTTCAAATGAGACTTACTATCTTAGAGGAAAGGAAAGAGAGGAAATGGGGTTGATGATCACTTTTTTACGTCGCAGACGAAGCATCTGATTTATTTAGAAGATTAAAACAATGCTGCATTTTTGTTGCAGTCCATTTATAAATAGAGATGTTTTAATGTTAACATTTGACAGTAACTTATGTGTACATAAAATAACACATTTATTTTTGATGATGATGTTTGCACAGGAGCATTTTACTCTGTTATAATCTCGTTTATGACTTTCTGTAGAAAACAAGAGTTAACAAGAAATCAATGAGCTTTGTTTTGTAACTTTTTTAAATAATAAAATGCTCTGAATACCGACTACAACTGAGAGTTTAGTTTGACTTTGGTTTGCCTGCAACCAATAATTGGGTTTGTTACTGCCTAATTTTTACTTCTAAGTGTTGTCTCTGGAAAAGTCTTTTTCCAAATGTCCAGACCTTAGTTGCAGAAGCCTAAATGTATAGGGCCAAATCATGAAAAGAGTTTTGGTTCCAAACACAGAGGTGGGATCCTCATAGCCTTCAGTTTGCTGCTGACATCATTGGAAACCAAGCACCAAGATGCTTTTGAAAGTCTCACTTTTTTGCTTTAGAACCTTTTAACAGCCTGGACATCTTCCCTGCAGCACTTCTCACTGGATCCCTAGGCCTACCCCTCCCCCTCTTCTGTTTTTTTTCATTCACAAGGAGACTCTACAGGGATGTAGCCTAAACCCAAATTAACTGTGCTGTAATATGCCAGCCAAGTTACAATGGATAGGAACATGTGGGCTCCATTGCAGTGGGTGATTCAGCCTTTTCTCTGGGTCTTCCACACTGGGAAGTACAGCTTTGCTGACGGGCAAGAGTGATTTTATGCAATACTGTATTCCGAGTGACCCTGTTGAGAAAGGATACCATGAGGAAAAAAAGCACTAAGGACAAGAAAGAGAGAAAAGGAATTAGGCTTCTGAGCAGAACATCTGGGCATGTCCTGGGAATGCAAAACTCAAGTGGATGCCATGCAGTCATTACTGAAAGATTACAATGCCTTAGCTATACACACATCTATATGTGTGCATGCACATACACTTCAGTCTCAAAAGAAAGGTCCTCTCAGAACTCCCAGACTTGTTAACGCTGGGACTAAATGAGAAGGCTGAAGGTTAGCTAAAAGGAAATTGATGAAAGAGTCTTTATACTGGTCCCAATGCACAAAAAAAAAAATCACTACAGAATTCTGCATCATGTAATATAATTTCCAGGAGGAGCCAATTTTGGGACAGAGGAGTGCAGGACCAAGGATTACGTGGCAATGCCTTGTCTCATGGTCAGATTTGGAACAAGAGGTATGTGGCAATACAGGACAGGGATCTGTTAGCAGGGGCGTGTGCTTTGGTTTATACATGTGCAGACCCAGAAGAGCAAGGGGTGTTGCAAGCCAGGAGGGAGATGCCTTGGCAGCATGGTATGCGAGTGGGCAGGGAATGTCTATTGGTAGTATGGAGACATAAGACTGGAAGAGCAAAAGGGGGGGTTCAGTATGGGAGAGGGACATGGGGAAAATTTGCTTCACACCTGCTTGTGTCACCTTTAGTAGAATAAAATAATGGTTTCTAAGCTAGTGGAAGCATAAGTAATAGGTATCCAGTTTGAAGATAGATTAGAGCAATCTTCTCTGAGGGTGTGGACTAATTTTCAGCTTAGTAGCCACCTCTTTATTACAGAACATTCCCGTAGCCTGCTATAGTTGCGAAATAAGCCATACAAATTCTGCATTAGGGTCATACCTTAGTGCTTGTGATATCATCACTGAAATATCTGTCCTATTTGGAGCTCCTTATATCTGAGCTGTGCATTTCCAGTGTGGAGCAAAAATTGAGGCACAAATGGGAGTCATACTCAGAACCACACAGCAATGCCATAGAAAGGTATAAATCCAGAGTCCCAGCTCTCTACTCTAGCTGCCAGGCTATTGTTCATCCCCAATGGAAAGCTTCTATGATAGCTGTCATAGAAATAAAAGCTGAGCTGCAGGAAATGCAGCAGGTTGTTTCAAGTCCTTTTCCTGCTGCAAGCTGCATGGCAAGCTCTTCTGCAAACGTGACCAGAAGGCTGCTAGCAGTCCAAGAAGCAGCTGCTCTCCTGCAAGCCCATCATCCTGAACCACTGCTCAGCCAAGGGTTGGGAGCCCAGCCCTTTCACTGAGTGCACGTCCCACTGTGCAGCTCCATGCTCACCAGTAGCACCTCTCCTTGAGTCCCTGTGTCTGACAGCTTGTGAAAGCTGCATTCTGTTGTCTGGTTAGGGAGATGTTTGGAGGCTTGTCTCTTGGGAGAAACATCTTGTCAGAAGGGCTGAGATGTCTATTAAGCTGCCACATTGCTAGTGTGTTTCATTAATAACATTAATGAAATTAAAGCATGTCTTAATCAGATAAAACAGAAGGGCTACCAAGAGAGTTGGAATCTTGTGTCTCTTTGGAGAAAAGTTCATTTAGCTTCCTCTCTTCAAGCCATAAACCTGTGCCAGATAAATTTCATATTTTAAACCTTCTCATACTAAAGTGCTTCACTGGCTTGTAAAGGTCTAGAATCAGAAAGAATGAGGAAATGTGTGTGAATTTTAAAAAAAAAATCCTGTCTTTATTCTCAGTTCATAGATACTGTTTGCATGTGAAATTTTTTCACTCCCACCTTTTCAAAAAAATACATTTATTCTACCATAAGATATATTACATTTCAGCATGTCATAGTTTATATATCATTCTGACAATGCACTTTATTATGTCATGGTGCCTATACCTGTATAGTCCACACATAACCTTTTATTATTTTTGGTAACTATGACATACAACAATAAAAATGACAAAAATAATACTGAAAGCCGTGCCTTACAGAAGAGTACAACTCTCCTAACAGTGAGATGCACAACTAGCAGGAGATTGAGAGCCCCTGAGGGAAAGAGCTAGATTCTGTTTTCAGTATTGCTTGTAAAGTGTCCATGGAATCGGTATTATATTTCCTGGTCCTTGCTAAACCAAATGTCTCAAAGCACTCAGTGGCAGAGGTATCTTAAGAGGTGAATTACACAGCAAAACGAAGTGTTTTGCCAAAGGTTTTGCAGTGGACTGGTTGGGACTGGGACCGCTACGGCTTCGTGGTAGTCTGGTGCTCTGTCCTGGGTGGCCTTTCCCCTTTGAGAGGAGAGGAGGTCTGGTGTGGAGGGCCTCGTGCCACAGGAAATTGCATTGTGTCGCCATTGTGGGAAGCTAGTATGACCTCAGAGCACGGCAGGTGGGCAGTACTGTCTGTTAATGAGCTGAGCAGCCTGGGTCCAGTGACACTGCCACAAAACAGCATAACTAAAGTCTGCGACATTCACTTTTCCTCAGTTTTAGGAGCGCTTCAGACTTGGTCTGCTCCTGGTGTACTCAATGGTCAGGACCACTTAACTGTACTTCATTTTAGGGGCGGGCATTGTTGCAGTATCATAAATGCTAGCGTTTGCATACACCCAGAAAGGGGAGATTTTCCCAGAAACAGAAATGTAGAAGGGCATTGAGAGCTAAAAGATCAGCTTAACTCATTTTAAACTGCATTCAGGTACTGCAAGGCATGGGACCTAAGCCTACAGTCTGAATGCAGTCCTATTGCGGAATTACCCCTGGAACATCTGTCACCTTCCTGGTCAGGGCACAAAAGCAGACACCAGGGAAAATACAGGCTTATAGTAGAAGCATGTCTGAGCAGAGAACATCTTTCTTCAGTAGCTGAGCTCAGCTTGCCTGTTACACCTGCTCAGACGTTTCTGCTGTTCTGCGCTCATGGAGCTCAGGCAGCTCAGAGCTTGACCTTCCAGCAGAAGGTCTTGGCAGAGGGAGGGAAGGGGCTATCTGCAGGAGTGGCTGAAATGCAGGCTCCTCCTTTTGAGTTTCTCAGGGTTGTTGGAAGCCATGTGAGAGAACTCCCGGAAGATGTCCAGGTAGGTAGCATCTCCTGCAAAAATACACAGGAAGAGGCATTAGTCCCAGTATTTTTATTTTGCCTTGCTTTGATCCTTCCCACCCATGGAGATTGTGGTGCATCAGGCCATTTTCACTTGGAACTCATGACTTTCGTCTGGATGTAAGAGACAGCTCTACATGTGATACAAAGACAGAGCCCAGCTCTTTAGCCTCACACTGCCTCAGAGGGTTCTGTTTTGGCTTTCCGTTTTTGGTTAATAAGAACAGGATTATTCACGAGCTTGCATATGTAAACATGCTCTCATGACTCTTGCTTCACAATCAGATTGGGGATAATTCCTCCCTTTTAATATTATTGGCACTTTTTCCCAAAGCCCAAGAGACAGTAGAGAGACTTATAAGACTTGAAGGAGAGTGCTATTCTGGAAGCTGTGCTCTGAAATGCAAAGGTCTTTTGTTGTGCCACTTGTGCAACAGCAGAGCTTCGTGCAGTCGGGGCCATAGGGTTTGATATTAGTTTGCTGGAGACAGTGTTCAGCCAGGAACAGAGAAAAGGTAATTTACTAGTGGTCTTGCTTCTCTTCTGGCAGCCAGACTTTTCAAAGCTTGTTGTGGCAGGTGCAACATAAGTCCACCTCTACTGGAACAAAACAACAACCTGTTGAAGGGCACTATCAGATAATAACAATTCTCCATGACAGCTGACTCAAGGCCCTGTTCAAACCACAAGTGAAGGCAAAGAGTTCAGGTGTTCCAGCAGTGGTTCTGTGATAGAATCTCCCTTGATGCAGGAACGGTTTCAGGTTTATGATGCAATTCTAGAGATAATTAGGCACCCGCATCCCATTAACGATATCTCTGCTTGTACGTTTGCTGCTTGACGTTCTAGTGCAATTTCTGCCACAGACTGGGCTACTGAGCTCATTTTTACCTGGTGATGAACCCACGTAGCCACAGGGGAAAAGATAAGGGAAAGATCCCAGGTATTCACCTACATAGGTGCAGCTACCTTTAGTCTTTCATACAGAGCTCCTGTGCCCTTTGTTTGACAGAAGACATGTCCTGGAGAGTCACTGAGAGGGTAGATCCACAGCTGCTATGAGCTGCATTGCTCCAAGGCACATCAGCTGTCAACATTGGTGCAGTGCTGAGGGTTCCACAAAGCCAAGTCCATAGCAGGATCCAGTGTAACTTTATATTACCTCACAAACTCAGCTGGAGAGAATGGTCTGAGTGTGAGTGTGTCCAGCTGGCCGAGAGTGGACAGAGAAGTTTTGCAGCTTCCCCTCACTTGCCTGGCAGTGCTCTCTACCCTGGAGGCATCCTCCAAGAAGCATTCCTCCAGCTGCTCCTTTGCTGCAAGCTTGCAGCCCAGGTCCCTCTGGGAACATGGTGTCCCCTTCCACCCCAGATCATGGCTGAGCACAATGGGATGTGAGAATTGTCTCTTTTCAGTATATGAAGAGTGTCCAGCCCAAAAGGTCTTGACAATAATAGTATTCAGCACTATGCACGTGCAGGTGGCAAAGGCTTCTAACATGAGCCTTATCATCAGGCAGGCTTTAAACAGGATCTGTTGATTTTCAGGCACAGCAATGCTCAGGAAATGTATGGTTTCGTACCTGCCACAAAACCAACTTGACCTACCTGTTAGCTTCTGGTTACAGACACTTGAGCCCCTCCTTAGCTGGTGGGACTCAGCCTGTTTCCACTGCCCCTGCCAGTGCTGTCCTGTGCATACAAATATATTCTAATGTTACAGTGACTTCTGCCTTGAAGCCTGTTAGACCACCGTCCCCTCCCACCAGCGACAGACCCTACATGACTCACACTGCCTTCCATTCTCTGTGTGCATCACCCCAGCTTCCTAGCATTTCTACCTGCTCCACTATTTCCACCTATTCCTCCCTACCTTCCCTAAATAAAACACACTCCCTTTCTGGGAGAAGAAAAAACCCCACACTTAGACACTATATAGAAAACAGATAGCTTTTCTATGATGACAATGAAGACTCATCTCTCCAGGGTTGATTTAGAATGAGTCTGCTGTTGAATTGTTAAGCATACCTGGCAGCAACAGGTAAGTGAGTGCTGAACTGGCTGAGTTCTGGTGCAGAGACCAGGTAACAGCTGCTACTTCTCCTCTTTGATCCTGACTTAGTTTTGACACCAGTGGGATGGTGTCAAAGTGGCACTCTTACCTAGTGGGACAGAGAATTGCTGTTACCTCCTGCCGGTAGCCCGGCCATGTTGGTAAAATCATTAATATATAATATAATATATAATATAATATAATAAAATCATTAATATATCCTTGTTCACTAATTGATTGAGATCACTAATCCTCCTGCATACTGGTAGAATATTTGTTCTGGCAACACTCAGATATAACTCCAATTACAAGAATCCTACTGTTGTAGTGAAGTATTAGTCCCAGATTTTTGAAGATATTTAAGCATTTAATCCTCATTAACTAAAGAAAGAGACAGTCTTTTGGAGATCTGGGTTTCTGTAATCACACTTCAGTCTTCAGTGTATTTATCCTTGCGAGGCTGGGTGAGACCAAAGTCTCCATTTTAGACAGGAAATAGAAAGGCAGTAAAATAAAGGAGTGGCAGTGGCAGTCAGTAACAGGGTGGGGAGTGAGCCATGTCTCTCCCAAGCTCTGTGCTTATAAATTTACTGTAACACCATGCAGCTCTCCTTCCTTAAATGACGGTAATGCTCCTGATTTCAAAGTATCCTTCCTATTTAACTCCTTCGCTGAGTTCACGAGCCTACCCATATTCATTAATTGGGATCTCTTTGTCCCTCCAGGGGGAAACAGAGGTTATTCCACAATTTGTTGTTCTGCATTTGTTTTCCATGCTAAGTATGATAGAAATCATGAGGCCAGGCCAGTCTTTCTTTTCTTCTTTTATTTTTCTGCCACAGACACACAGTATGAGAGAAACCAACGGGGGAAGGACTGCACTGTGATATGTGGGAAAGGGCGGTCCATGTGCAGAAGGTTGATATTTTCATCTAGTGCAAGGTCTCCTTTTACAGGATAGCCATCAGCAGAGCTTGTAACATATCAAGCATTAACTGATTCAGGTACTCTGAAGAAACATGAGGGGGGGGGGGGGGGTCTGAGCCTGTCACCTTTACCACAGCCTTCTTCCAAAGCACCCTGAAATCACATTATCACAAGACAGCGTCACAGAAACCCAAACAAAAATGCAGAGTGTTTATGTGGCATTCCAATCTATTCACTGCCATAAAATTCAAGCTGTGAGTTGCAGAGGAGAAGGAAAGGTTAAAAAGGGATGGTTTTCTAGATCCAGTTAATACAGGCAACAAGGCAAGAAATCCTACATAAATAAATCAAGCCAAAGAAGAAGGAGGGAAGAAGTTTATCTAGATTTTTATTAACAGTGTTTCAAGAGACAATAGAAGAGAAGGGAGGGAAAAAAAGGCAGACACCACAGTAACAGTTTTAAAATTGTACAAAGATAATAACATAGAGAATATCTGGTTCCGTAGTTACAGTCAGTACAGGCTGTGTAGGGAAATGGGGAATTAAAAAACGTGTTACAAAGTTGTACTGAAAGCAGGCAAGTGAAGGAGGTTAGTAGGTTATAGCGTATTTACAGCAAGCGTCAGCCCCTGGTACAGCAGCCCAGCTATTCAGTGTGTAACAGAGCCGTATTAATCAACCACACTTAGCAGCTTTGACTTGGCTAAAGAACTTTTCTCTCTGTGCTGTTTAGATAGGAAGGTATGGGAAACTTAGCCAGGAAGAGGCTGGCTGGGCTTTCTTATCTCAAAAGCTTTCGGTCCAGGCTGCCAGCTCATGTAACCCTACAGTAAGAAAGGTTTACTCTACTTCTGTGATTTGGCAGCCACAGGTCGCACGTAGAGGGCTCCCAGGATGGGGAATCCACACTAACATTTGTGTGCTGTTGGAGGGACATGATGGATGGAAGTCAACCGAGACAGGTGTACAGATCCATTGACACCCTGAAGGCAACCACCTGGCCGCTCCCAATATGCCTCCTACTGGAGCACAAGGATGTACCAACTAAACATGCTCCTTCATGGCCCTCACTGCGAGGGCAGTGCTGAGTGCTGAGATGTGTTTGTGGAGCAAATGCTGCTACTTCAGCTAGCCTCTCTAATCACCTCAACTGCTACACTAGAAACACATGTGGTCCTCCTCGTGCCTCAGAAGCTACCTTGGCTACTACCCCACCTCTATCCCTCATTCCCTCCCCATAACTATTCAGCTGCCCTATCTTCCTACTAACACAGTGCTGGGTATACAGCTCAGAAGGGATGTACCCCAAGCCAAATTCCATACAAGGCAGAGGAACCAGCAGGCAGACCGATATGAATCACATTCCTATGGAAACAGCACTCTATTTTGGAATCTCAAAAAAAATCTTTTCTTCAGAACTCTCACTCTCCCTTCTCCTGCTCATTCCCTTCTTCCCCACACCCCCTTCTCCATATAACAGCACCACACACTCTCACACACATGCGCACTCACGCAGATGTTTGTCATCAGCTAACCAATGGTTTAATATCACATTTAATCTGTTCATCTTGTTTTGTCTTTGGTTGAAAGCAATAATGCTCGGGCAGTGAGGAGAGAGAAGTGGGTTCAGGGACAGTCAAGCAGCACAGGAACAACACAGCAGTTTAGCAGTAGACAACAGCTGTGTTGTGGCCACTGGACAATAAGTTAATCAGTGCATTTCTTTAGGAGGTCCTGTTTTTCTCTTGCATAAATAATGGCCGTTTTTGCTGGTCTGAGATGTTACTGATCTATTTTATACTGATCACAGTCTCGGCTTGCCAAATCGTTTTCTTTAAAGACAAATTCTTCCAATTCCATGTTTTTCCTCTAGATTGCTCACAGAAATTTCATATTGCAGAGGCCATCTCAGAGACAACAATATTAAAATAACCTGAGGCTTCCCTGGATAACATGTGGAGAGGGAACAGAGAGGATAAAATCTCAACTTGCCAGCAACCTGAAGTCATCCCATTTGGAATCAGAGACACGTGGCAGACCCAAAGATTCAAACCTAGACTACCTGCCCAGGCACTTGGTTACAGGTTTTGGGTCTAGTCAAACAAAAGCTAGGACAGGTATATAAATATTCACCCAGATCTCAAAAACTCAGAAGATGACAGAATCTGCATGGCTGAGGCAATGGTATGGGTCCATTTGTTTTTTGACAATGCCTGGCATGTTGCTTTCTAGACAAAGGCAACTCTCCTCATGTTAACTGTGGTTGCAACCATGTTACTGTCATACAGATAACATACGCACTCTTTGAAAAGAAAGGAAGAATGAAAAGAGTGGTTTTGGCATTAGATATTTCAAACGAGATTGTACAACACAAATACAGCTGTATGTGAAGAAGGGAAAAAAAGAAAGTGTTCATATCTAGTCTTCCCTGTAACCTGGTTGGCCATTTACTTTGCTCAAAACAAACTTTCTGTACAACTTCCCCACTCTCCCTCCAAACTTCTAAGCACACACGCGCGCAACACACACATACAGCCCAATCAAAAAAAAAAAATCAAATAAACACAGAAAACATGGAGAAGTGCCTCCTTAGCATTTTTTTTCCTGGAGAACCTTTTTGTTTTAGAAACTGCGGGATGTACGAAAGTGTTTGACTATATTTCAAACTAGAGGCTTTTAATGCCTCATGATCTGTATAATGAAAATAGAAAAGGGGGGTCAAGAAAGGAAAATTGTGGGGGGAAAAAGGCAGGTTTTGAAAAATATTCCCTAACAATGCTACAAAAAAATCCTGACATTAAATACAGACAAACTGTATTGAATAAAAATTGCACTAGTCCTCTGGGCACATCAATAATAAATTAAATACTTAACAATTTCACTGGTTAAAAAAAGACAGCACAAAATCCATAACAAAAGAACATAACCCCCCCCAATACTGTATGTAGGAAAAGTGCACAAAGTTGCTTTATACATTGAATCTAAATAAAGTACCAATACATGTTAAATAGATAAATTGTCTTGCAAGACACTGCTTTTTGCATCAGTATTTACATATGCTTTAACTTCATGTACTTCAGCAATGAGTCTGAGCTTCAATGGACCTAACTGTACATGATTTTTGTTATTGTTCTCATGAGCCACTAATGCTGACTGTGAAATAAAATTACGCGAAGTGGAAGCCACGTCTCCAGTTCTCATTGGCTTACAGGAAGGATCAGTCATAATTCTAACTTCTCATAAAAAGCTGGAGAACCAATTGGGGTGTTTTAAGTTGCTGTACATGTAAAAAACATTGCTAGACAATGATCATGCTGAAATTCATTAACAGAGTAGGACCATGGCAGTGGTGAAACACCTATTTCACTTTCAAGATCTTTGAAGTACCCTGAAAGATGCCAGCTTTGATTCAGTGTGGCCTTTTTCTAGGAAAAGGCACCACCTAAGGGGACATCAGCACTGACAAATGTCTAAATTGACGCAGATCAGTATAAAATGGGATAGGATTATAAAAGAGAATTCATTACAGAGAATCTCTCAGTTCCTAACCCAGGAAGCAGAGCGAGTTCTTGGCTGGATATTGGTTGCTGTACTGAGCACTGTAAATGCTGATCTGGATGCCACAGGGTGATTTGCATGATCTAAGCATAAGTATAGCACAGTCCTGCTGAAGGCAGACACAGGCTTACAGGCTTTGCTGTATTGCTAGCAGGTTCAGCACCACAACTCATTCCACTGGACAACACCATCTGAGCTCTACACAGAGCAGTGAGGTCTGCAGGACATTTCACACAGATGATTTGTAAGACTACAGATTTGGCCCTTACCCCACTGAGACCGATAGTAACGCTACCACCAGCTGCAGAGTAAGTGGGCTCAACTGACAAGGAAGGGGTGTCAAATGGAGCAGCGACACAAAAGTGAAGGCACCCTGCTCAGTGGGGAAGCCCATTTAAATTTAGGGTGACTTTTACCAGAAAGAAGACAAAGTTCAACGCAAAGGACTGAAAGATGAAGCTCCATGGGAATGTAAGGTGGTAACCCTCTGTAATCCTGCACAAGAAACGCTGAGCAGGCAGTGATGCTGGCTATACCTTCATATGGGTATCAGAAAGAAAGGTATTTAACCCAGGGCATATTAAACGCAAACTGAGGGAGACCGTGTCGCAGCACTGTAGTAACAGCTATGCACAATGCACATCTGCCTACATTTGGTACCACTCACACAGGTGTATGCCTGGAGTCAGCCCTCTTCATTCAGTGATCCAACTCCAGAGTCACGTGTGGGAGCTACAATCAGAACACGGTCCCTACTCACAAAGAAATTGTCCTCTGAACTAAGGATTTATACATCCTAGCATTCCTCTGAAAACGCATTGCAGCAATGATGGCATTTTATGCCACACTGCTTCATCCCACATGCAGTCCTGAATCACTCCTGAGGGTGCCACAGCTGAACAGAATATGAATACAGACTAAGTGATCTGCCCTCTGTCAACTGTTAAGGGCATGTCCTACAGCTTCTCTTCAGAGAAGAGTTCAGAGGGAGTATTGCCTCGTCAAAGACCACAGGATAGTTTCAGACCAGGCACTGAACAGCTACGAAGGGAGAATGCAAGCTTCCGTGGTGCACTTCCCCTCCAACAGCTCCATCAGCATGCTGTGAATCAGCAGGTTCACACAAGCCAGGAGTTACATAGCCCAGGTTCAGCGGCAGCATACTGTGTGCAAAGCACTGGCCTCCTGGGACAGAAGGAGTAGGGAGATGGAGAAAATGCCATGAAAGGCATTGCCAATGATAAAAAAGCTGATGGGGCCCAGCTCATTAATTTTTATTTTCCAAGATTGATGGAAGGAGATTGTTTATTATTTAGGGAAACACGAAAGGCCTTGGGGCCAGATTTTGCCCTGCCATTGATCTGCAGCAGTTTCAGCACAGCCACTAGGACCATTTCAGATTCACAACAGAAAACTGGGACTGAGATCAGAACTCAGCACTTGGTACTGTGCATCCCAAAGCTCCAAAGGGAACAGGAATGAGAAAGCTACAAGATAAAGACAGACTTCAATACCCAGATTGCTCAGACAGAAAACTGTGGTCTGGCTGCAGCAAAATATGGTACAGCACTTTCCTAAGGAAGCAGGGACTCTCCCTTGAACTGAGAGGACACCCTACTAGACTCTAAGTGGAGTTTCTTTATTGTTCCACTTTTAGATGTGCGGAAACACAGATGGACACTGAGTGCTGTTGGTTCAGTCTCTGAAGGCAGTATCTTGAGTGAAGAGCTGGATCACTGTTGCTTCAGTATCTGAGGACACAATATAATCAATAGAAACAAACCTGCAAAGGTTTAATCCACTAAAGGGCTGCACCATGACAGCAGCCAGTATACAAAAAAAAAAAAAAAAAAAAAAAAAAAAAAAAAAAGAGAAGTCAGACATGTAAAGGATGAAAAATAATATGATTGTGTATCATTGCTGACGTAATGCAGGAGGATGGGGAACTCTGCCTGGTATTCTTGCGTTCTTTGCGAGATCTTGATCCCCTCAAGATCCCAACACTATCCATAAGGCACTATGGCCCAACCCCAGAGCCAGCAGCCTAGGTGCCCAGGCAGGCTAAATACCAGTTGTGGACAGCCACCCACAAGTCCTGAACAACTCTGATGTCAATTACAGTTAAGGGCATTCTGAAGAGGCTCTTACAGGAGCACATCTCAGCTTGGCATCCAAATTCCCAGCCAGAGGATAATCTGCCAGTGGTATGTGTGCTCTGTAAGCCCTCCAGAGACAGGATTACATGGCTGCAGCATCTCTGCAGAACTACTGCAGCATGATCCCCATAAAACAGTCCATAAACATAGCAACAAAGTGCTCTAAGTAGAAACACATTCCCCCACTTCAGCAAAGAATAATACAAGAAAAAGGAAAGAAACAAAAAGAGGAAGATTCTGCCGGTCATTGGAATTGGGGAATTCAAAAACCCCTGGGCCAGCTGCCGACATGCCCTACTCACATGCTTCAGCATGCCCGGGGAGAGCACAGAGGGATACACATGCAAGTAGAAGTCTCCTTCACAGAGATGCTAAGTCAGAAATCTGAAGTGACCAGGAAACAAACTGAGCCAAAGTCAAATTGCATCGTGCAGCCAGCCATTTAGACTGTGGGAATTGGACGTGGCTTTTCTTCCCTGACACAAAGCCCATCGCCAGCGACAAGCTTCTCCCGGCCTCGAAAAATTAGCACTGCTGCTTCCACAACACTGTGCAGATTGCATCTTGGCCCAGGAAGCAGGCGAGCTATGGCTTTGACCAGCTAACCACCAAGGGCAAAAAAAGGGGAGCGTGGCTGGTATAGTCCTGAGAGCAATTAAGGTGAGTAGCCATCGCTCTCAATCCTACCCCTTCTGTTGTGCCTTCTGGAGCAAAACATCTCTGCCCCACAAAACAGCCTGTTCCTGACTTAGAGGTCATCTTTTAGTTTTCTAAACTGGCCCCAGCAGCTCCCAGACACTGCAGCAGTCCCATGAGAGAGCAGGCTGCTGGTCACGCTGCCAGGAGAGAGGGCTCCACGTCAGAATCCTTCCAAACAAACCATTCAGATGAGAACTCAGTACATGGTAACTACACTGAAGCAGAGACAGGTTCATCTGATCATATTGTTGGTGGCTTTCTCCTGGTGATAGAGGGTTTCCTTTTCTTCTTTTTTTTTTTTTTTTTTTTTTTTTTTGTAATGCTAAACTCGTCTCCCATACTTTTCACACACTCAAGTCCACACGCCATGGTCTGTGGTTATGCCCTAGGAGTCTCCTACACAAAAAAGTCAACCATCCAGTAGTCAAGTATGAGAACTTAACCCTAACAGGAAAGATCCCTTTTCTTTCCTGTGTGCATCTCAACCTATATGTGCAGGCATCAAAAACAGACCAATCTGCAAGAAACACCAATATACCAAGGATGGGGCTCTCAGGGCTTCTGGAAATTCAGCCCAACTTCAAGACAGCAAAGGGGAGGTGGGAGAGTTGTCACTAACACTCATCTATATTAAGGCTGATGAACTCCTGTATACACTTCCTGTACTGCAGCTCAGTAGGGCTGTTGCTGGGATATTGACCTGGTTGTCCAAAGGGGCCTTCTGCTTCTCGCATTTCCTCATTCATTCGAGCCAGACGCAGCCTAGAGTGAAACAGAGAAAGCACAAGGGAGAGAGGTTTGGTTATTCCTTCCCTGATGGCTATTTACAGGCAGTGTTCCTGTATACAGGCACTGGAAAGTCCTGGCTGCACTTACAAAGTAACTATGTCTGCATTGGCTGCCTGGACAGCAATACTGAGCGGGTCCTGCCCATCGCCATCCACCGCATGCTGATTTGCCCCTCGCTTGAGGAACAAGCAGACCTGACTGCAGAAGGGAAAGAAAAGACCATCAGAGCAGAAATTCCAGCTCCCCCACCCTACACTGGAGTGGGCAGAGGGCACTGTCCTTCCATAGGCAGGCACAGCTTCACTTATATTGGTCTAAAAAAAAAAAAATCAGGAAATGCTGCAGTGGCATGAAGAAGGGAATGGGTGTACAGCGGCCCAATTATCCCCTATCTATGATCATGGGGGCAATTATCCTTAACACAATCGAGTTGTTGATGTGATATAAAAAGGCATGTTTTGCAAATAACCAATTCACCAAAACCCAGATCCCTTGCCCACCTCACCCTGTGACTCTCAGTGTTAACATTGAATCTCAGTCCAAGGATGATGGAGCATGTCAGAGCAATATGCAAAAAAACTTACCCAGTATGCCCTAGGTATGTGGCATGATGCAAGGGAGCCCGGCCTCGGATATCTCTTTGGTTAACATCTGCCCCATTCTGCAGCAGGAATTCACAGGCTATCAAGGAGCCCTGGCAAGGTAAAGGGGAATTTCTAAATAAATTCACCCAGCAGTACTGAGGATGCATGAGTACATACCAGGCTGTAAATTGCCCATTGTCAGTGCACTCAGAACTAGAGTCAAGACCGCACATTCCCAAAAGTGGCCTCCCAGCCACCAGCACGACGTACCCCCATCACAGCTTGAATCAGAGGAGTTTTGTTTTCATCTTCATCATTCACCCAGTTGATCTCAGCACCATGTGCCAGTGCTTCTGCCATGAGAGGCAGGTTTCGGGCTTGTGCTGCCTTGTAGATCAATAAGCCAGGATGCAGCTCCCTCAGGTCCTCCAAATCTGATGCTTCCTGTTCAATCTCTGCTTCACCACTTGACTCCTCTGACACCTCGCACTCTAAAAGGCAGAAAAGGATGGAGAGAGATGACCCAAAAGCTTCACATTTCCAATTTCATATGTTCCCTGTTGTTCTTGGCACGAGACAGTCTTGACCACCCATCCTGACTTAGTACTAGCTGCCTCCCCACACTTCCATCAACAGCCTGTGACACCCACCTTCCTCTGTCACGCTGTCCACCACAGAGCCAAACACCAGGATATCAGTGCTGCCGTCTGTGCTTCCTCCAAGCCCACTGTCACTGCTCAGACCTGCAGGGCCAACAGAAGACAAACCAAGCTCATTTTAATACACAGGCACTCCAGTACCAGGCACAGCTGAGACCACAGGGGAAAAGGGCTGCGCAGAATGTCACACACACATTGCACCAGCCACTGCTGGCAAGGGACAGGGGGACTGCTATCCCATTTAGCCCCGCTCAATAAAACTGCCCAAGGAAAAATTGCAAAGCCTTATGGTGTCCATGTCCCCACGCTGCCCTTCATGCAGGGGTGCTCCAACATTGCCACGGCACTTTGGACTGTTGAGGACAACCCTTGCTGCAATCCATGAGGGACGCTGTGACGTAGACTGGAGCAGAGCAGCAGCAGAGACAGCTTTGCAGCAGGTTATGCAGTGTCATGAGCAAATAAAGACACCCCTCTGCTTTTACCACTAATAATCTCAGTTTCCACTCTATCCATGCTCTCCCCAGAGCTTTTCAGTTGTCACTAGGGCACTTGCCAATGTATTGCTCTTGTGACAGATTATTGACCATGACTGGGCCAAATAATATCAACAGCGTTTATCTCAAGCCAAACTCTTAAAGCATTGTCCATTGGCTCATTCACCTTCACAGACATCCCTTCCCTTTCCCCACAGTGCTTCTCACCTTCCCTGCTTAGCTGGTGAATGTTACAAGACAGCTGACTACATACAAGAAATGGAGCCATGAAGAGATGAAGCAACTTGTCCAAGGACACACAATGTGTCAGTGGCAGAGCAACTTTGTACCTTTTCCAGCTTGCACCCAAAAGCAGTCACGAAAATGACAGAAAGAAAGGAAGAAGCTCATGCAGGAAATGCCCCTGTGAGAATAGGGATGGCTTATCACCTTTGCCCTGAGGGATGCCCAGCTCCCTTGGGAAGTCCGGCTGGACTCAGCTTCTTGCTGCTTTTAACTTCCCAATGACTGTAAGGGCTGGGAGTGTCTGTCCTCCCAGAACTTGAGAGGTTAAGCCCCCATGATCTACCCCAAGACCTACACTCAAACCACTGTGATTAGAAAGAAAAACAAGCCAGGCTGTAGCTGACAAAGTGTTTCTGAAATACGAGCTGAGTAGTCTTTGCAAAGAGTAATAGCAGGAAAGCGTGCAAGAACTAAAGATCTGAGCCTTGAAAACCATAGCAGAACAAGACACCTTAACCTTAAAGGCTGTCTGTTGAAATCTTCGGAGCAGCGACAGCTAGGTCCCAGATAAAGAACAGTCTCTAAATCAGCGGTCCTGAAATCATGACTCACAAGTAATCCTTCAGCACTGTTCAATAGCCAAAGGAGATAATGAAGCTACAACAGGAAAGGTTTGAAGTGGCACACATCATGCGGTTTTGTTGGGTTTGGTTTTTTTTTATTTTTTTTTTTTTTTATTCTTTTTTATTTGCTGTCAGAAAAATCATTGCTGTTTTTTGTAGAAAGCAAACATACTGCTTGGTGAGACTATGCTCTCCATTATGTCAGTACAAGTAAAGAGTGACCCCAATGGTCACATTGTGCCCACATGGCACTACTCTAGATTTACATGAAAGCAAAAAAGGAGGATCTGGCTCATATCACGTGAATATTAATATGTCAAATTCCCATTTCTGTTACCACTGAATCAGTGACAAAATTCCTATTTTCTTCCACAGGAGCAAGATAAGGCTGCTGAGCAAGTCTGAAGTCTGGCATCTCCCAAGTATTTTTTCTGTTGACTAATAATGCTGAGTTCCTTGAAACTGGAATAGCCCTTAAGGCACTGATTCAGACAAGCACTAAAGCACCTTCTTCACTGTTTTCAAGAGATAACACGTACTTGTAGGAAAGCCTGTGATTTTCTGCTGTGCTGACTCAGGACCTTAAATATTTCTCTTAAGTTCATACAATAACCACAACTGAGCTAAGTTTTAAAAAGTTACCACTCCTCAGCTGAGTATGATAATGGACCACACAACTAGCCTGTGACAGATGTGGTGCATTTGAAGTAAACACTTCTTACTTCCCATTTGCCATGAGATCCCACATGTACAGGATTAGATCCTTTATCTCAGTAGTACTCTTTAAGATGTAGTAACTTGACTGCTGGAAACCCTAGGAAGCTTTCTGCCTTTTGAAAGCCTGCCAGCTTGTCTCTCCCACAAGGGACTGGTAACGTATGGGTTCCAATCCTCTGGCTGAAAGAAAATACGTAACTGCCTCTGAAGCTTGGTTTGGAACAAGTAAAATTTGGGTGTCTCTTTTGCTGCTAGCTGCCAGAGCGTCACCTTACCTCCGTCCAGGAGGAACGGCGTACCGCTCCCACCGGGACCAATGCCACTGCCACTCCATGGGCCACCTGTTAGCGGATGCTGCATAGAGATGTGGCTGGCACCTAGAGGAAGGTGGACGGAATGTGAGGGGAGTTCATCGTCACAAACACAAAAAGAAAAATTGTCCGCAGTAAGACTTGCTAAAAAAGGAAAAAAATAAAAGCCAAAACTAAAACCAGAAAAAAGCCAACGGAATGCATAGTCTGGAAGTAAAAGATGTTGGGGAAAAAAAATCCCATCCACGAGAATGCAAACATCAGGGACTGACTGAATAGGATATTGAAATAATAAGTGCAATAAAAGGACAATGGGTTGGAGTTTGTGCAACTAACTCCCCATCACTCTTCTGAAATATTTACCCTCTCTCCAGTGAGGCTGATACCTTGCCTTAGGTCTGGTGCAATGCACACGGCCTAGAAGAGCTGGGAGGTAAAGCGTGCCAGAAGCAGAGACACTTTCTTTCTTTGTACTTACTGCGTGGGCCAGAGCCAGCACCAGTGTCAAAGTAGGAGAAGAGAGAGTCCAGCTCATCAGGGCAGAAGAGGGAATCTCGACGGAACTTCCTCTCCAGCGTAGCTGCTATTTTACACAGGGAGATTTTGAAATACATAGTTAATAACACGCAAATGAACAAATGAGATGCAGTTCTACAGCTGTATTTACACAGGCTGAGCTTGCATGTCCAATGTACCCCAGATGTGTCCAGTGCCATACTCATGCCCACGTACACCATCAAAACATAACAAAGAGCTGACCATAGGTGAGGATACACTGCAGACCAAGTCATCCCAGAGCGTTTTGAGCAGCCAGAACCTTTCATAAGCATGGCCTCTCTTACAGACGAGGTAGGTAAAAATAAAAGGATTTGAAACTTTTTAAAAACCAGGAAGCTGGAATACAAAAGAAAATGCACAAAGCAAGCTTAGAAGTTGCTGGAGCACCCTAGCGTAATGATCTCCTCCTTTAGCCACAAGAACTTCCTTAACCAGATGGAAAACGTTAGGAAATGGCTCTAAAGACCTGTGTCAACACAGTTTGTGCAACAGCATTTTTGCTTATACCTCTGGTAGGCTGCAGGTCCTAGAGAAAGACAGGGCAACACACGTTATTAGGGCAGTTGCGTACACACCTACAAAGAGTGGTGGGTAGGCCAACACAGCTCTGCATGGGGAGTGGGGCAAGGGAGGTTCCCACCTGATGACAACATGGCTGGTGATGCATTGCCGGCTTCATGGCGGTACTTTCTACGAGCCGTGGGTGCTTTCGTGGTGCTGTTGTGTCTCTGGCACTTCTTCACACACCAGCGTCGAGGTTTCCGCTCATTGTCTGGTAGAGTCTCCCCATTTGGCAGCTTCTTCAGGAATTTCTTCTCCACATACTTCACCTTGATCCAGGCTTCCTTGTCCTGCCTAAGAGAAGAACAGCATAAAGCTGTGCACAGGGTCACATGATTTGCCTAAAGCAAACAGCCACAAGGAGATGAAGCTGCTCTGGGTCATTTTACCAACCCGGCTTTGTGTCCTAAAAATCATTGAGGCCTGTATTAAGAAGGGAGAGTTTCTCAAACCTAAAAATATCTCCCATTTCAAAGCAAAACTGAAGAAGTGCAGCGTGTAGCTGAGAGCTAAATGTGATGTTCAGCCCTAGGCAACACCATGTGCTTCAGTTACATGTCTTTGTAAGGTCTCAGAGCAGGTGTAAACACAGCAAGCCCTGGTTCCCAAGCACATTTCACCAGGCTCCTGCCTGGTAACGCCCCACTGACCTTTCTGAGAGTCAAGCTCAGGCTAGGTACAGGGGGAGTGGGCTGAGGTAGGTGTACCTGAGGTAGTCTGGGCCCTCAGTGAAGGGCCAGTCACACTCTCAATCTGACTTCCCAGAGAGCTTAGGGTATTGGGTTTGCTGTGTGGGTGGAACCTTTCCACAGGACCAGTGTGTGCACTCAAACTCACCTGGAGCTACCTGCTGTTGGTTTCTTAAGTCCCAACGCTTCACACTGTGCCTCATAAATCTGATTCATGGTACTGTTCCCCAGCTCGCACATCAGCTGCAATGCAACAGGGAATGAATGAAATCCTCAGGTGAGGAGCTACCTTCCCTCTAGTCTAGCCTGCCACCAAGTAAGACTCCCTCCATGTCCACTATTCGTCTATCGCTTGCCTTTAAAAGCCAAGACTCACTTTCAGTAACTCTGGCTCCCAGGAGTCCAGCGTGAGAGATCGGACTTTGGAGCAGTGAACACCCAGACTCCTATTTATCCAAAAAGAAGAAAACTGAAATGGTTACACGCCTCTAAACAGAACTGCTCACGCATCATAAGATGAACAAGATCAATCCAGTTCTTATGTATTTATCTATACAGATGTAACTATAGCAGAGTTTTATGCATATACGTACACAGATGTACCCGCACACACAGGTACTGCAGCAAGCAATTACTTTTGAATCTATCTGTACAAGCATTATAGTCAGTTGTAATTCAGGCGCCACTGTTTTTTCCAGGAGCTTGCAATGTATCCCTGGCTGGTAGCGCAGAGCATACATGCATGCAGTACCTGTGGATACCAGAGCACTCAATGCACAGCAGAATGCCCAAGTTGATACTGGCCCAGCGAGGATCTGGCTGACCACAGTCACAGCACTGGTCATTCCCAGGGATGCTCTGCACTCTCTGCAAGATGGTGTCTCCTTTCACACTGCGCTCCCGGGAGTCGGTAGCAGAATCAATGCTGCTAGTTGATGGGGAAGCAGTCCGGTCCAGTCTCTGCAGGGAAAAAAGGGTCTAGGATTCTGCAAAGCACTGTGGAACGAACCAGAGCTTTGCATAGCAGAGGCACTGACAGGAAGCATTACCTGAAGAAGAATAAACTAGGGCTAGTCCAAGAAGGGAACGCGTAAAGCCTCATTAATCTCTATCATTGCCACAAGACGGCGCCGCACCCCATCCCTGCTCTGGGAGTGCGGGCAGCACGCAGGGTATCATCTGGCAAACTACTTGCTGTCATGGTGCCTTGCTTGCACTTGTCCCAGCCAGGGAGCAAGCTCTCCCCGGGCGAACATAATTCCTATGGGAACATCAATCCAGAGAGTGATGGCAAGAAAGTGAAGATGTCAGGAAAACGCTGATTTAAAGCTTTGCCTTTATCTCAGCCCAGCTTTGTAAGTGTCGCTTTGGTTGGTGAACAGTTGTTGCCTTTGAGTTAGCACTGATATCAGCTCCCTTCCCTGAGGGCGGAAGAGTATTTCCAGACGGTCTACCCATGCACACTGGACCTGCCACAGCCCAAAAGCCCACTATCAGGGCTCTAAGACACAATCATGGATCTTTCATGACCCCCTCACTCACTTCAATATAGTAGCTGTCAGGACTCTCCCGGTAGGCAGAAGCAATGCTAGCTTGAACAGCCTGAATCCAGGCCTGACGCAGCTTCTCCGAGTCAGCCTGCAGCATGCAGCTCCTGTGAAAGAAGGAAATGAGTTGGAAAAAGGAAAAGGACAGGGTGAACATTTTGGTCAAAATTGTTCCACTTCATCCTCAGCATAGATATTCCAGTGGGGGCAGCACCTTGATTTGACAGGCAAAGGGGCAAAAATTAATCCTACAAACTTGCAACGTCAGAGATGTTCCCTCTTCAAAAACTCCAGGCAGGTCTGCTAGCTGTTTTGAAAAGCTGACCACTGCTAGTTTCACTGACTATGTGTATATTAGGTACGTGTGGCCTCAATCTGGCTTATGCTGATATCTGACAAACTTCAGAGGGACTCTGGAGTACAGGCAATGGTATCTCCCAGCCAACGTTTAATAGCCCTGGGCAGCATCTGCTCAAATCTAATCTCTTGCAGTTCCATGCACAGTCCAGCTACCATGAGGATGGCCTAGGGAAGCCACCAAACTTACTTGGTAGGTGAGACGACCTCAAAGCAAAACCTCCTCTCTATGTCTTCACACGGCTTGACAGTACAGAGCCGCAGGTCTTCCACCACTACCGTGAGGACATCCTGAAAGGGTGAGAACAGGTGGCTTTGTTGGCTCCCTGAATCCGTGTCATTATCAGGCCTCTCAGAAAACTCCTTCCCAAACCCTGCTGGTTAGCATATGCTGAGTCCAGAAAGAGCAGAGCCAGCCCACCACCAGATAACTCTAGGGCAATAGGAAGGGGTTATACAGAATCAAAGCATGGGACAACATGCACATGAAGTGGCAGGCTTACTGGGGACTTCACCAACTTTCCCTGCTGAACAGGAATATTTAGATCACGACAAACACCACCTGCCACCACTTAGTTCTCAGTACAGTCTAACTTTGGAGCACAGTAATGCCTGAATGGGCTTGCTGTCCCTCTGATCCAACTCCCCTCCCCACTCCTTCCACCCCACTGCCCTGCCATGGTGCAGAAGTCCCCAGCAAAGCAGGATACCAGACAAGTTGGCTAATCTGCCAGTCTCATCTGGGGTAGCCTCACTGACCTTTAGCTTCTTCTGGTACACCAGCTGACTGTTCTGTATGGAGAACCACCTCCTGAGGGAAGACAGACAGACAGACATCAGAACCAGTGAACAGCAGAGCCTCAGAGAGGCAGTTTGTTCCATGGCAGAGCAGGATATCTCTCCATTTAAAAAGAATGTAATTTATTCCAAGAAGCTGGAAAGTAATGTCACAAGAAAAGCTCACACTTCTCCAGTGCCCTCCCTCGGAGAACAAAGGATTTACAGCCTTAGGGAATGACTCCTGGCATGGAGATGCTGGGATGGCAAGCGTTCTAGATATGTCGACGTATAGCAAGAAGGAAGGAAAGACAGGAAGAAACAAAGGAGTAGGGCAGTCCCATATTACTGCCTACGATTTCTGGGGCAGACGTCTGTGTGTGCACACTGGCCCTGGTGCAGGTACTAAATCCAGTGGCTGTGGGACATGTTGCACTGGTTAGGGCATACTTGCGTATGTGCACAGTGGGCATACTTGACATTTATTGGGGAAGTTGGATTACTTGCACAGGCCATGCCAGATGCAGTGTGCCTGCTGCCTCCCCAAGCAGGCTGTCACAAGGCAAGCCAGGAATTCCTTGACATCAAGAAGAAACTTCCAGGCAGGAAAAAGAAAAATCCCCCTCAGAAAATCCTGCTAACTGGCAGCTCTACAAATAGTGTTGTAGAAAATAATACGAATGAGTTGCACATCTTGCTGTTTATATAGGCTATGCTACCCACCAGGTTGATTTCTCTGTACCCACTACAGCCTGTGGGAGGTCAAACAATGCCAAAGCTCCTGTTTGCTATGGCTAGAGTACAGACAGGTGTGTGTGAAGGGAGTCTACCTTCTTAGGAGCAACAAGTCACCAGCTAGCAGCTTTCCATTAAAATACAAGTGACAGAAGGTCCATGTGATACTGACAGCAGAGGTAATTCCCTGGTGTCTTCAGTGCTAAACCCAAACCCCCAAGTCACTTCCTCATTCCAAGATACAACCTGATCATCTTCATGGAGGGCAACGGAAGCCATGACCATCACTAAGCTTCAGGAAGAACGTACTGGAATACTTGAGCATAAAGGATCAAAGAGGCTTGCACCAAGATGTTATTCAGAGCATGTATTACATACCCTGTTTGCAAAAGAACTAGGTTGCCTAGGAAAATGAGATGAGACAGGATTCTCTTTCTTTTGTCATTGCTGAAATATTAAACAGATAAAAAACAAACTGTTTTGACATGACTGTGGAGAAATGGGAAAATACAGGTAACTGGAGGCCATCCCACCTATGTAGGAGCCCATTTTGATGAGCTGATATGGTTCTGCATCATGCTGAGCTGCTGTGACAGTAGCAGCCTATGCTCAAGGAGCTCTGCTGTCACATGAAGCTGAGGAGAAAGTTTGTCTCAGGTTCTGGTCTCTGCTCCTGCCCCTTGCAGCTGTGCTCTCCTGCTCGCCACCCCAGAGCATGCATTGCTGCCTGGTGCTGGCTCCTAGCCCGATATTCTGAACTGTGGATTTTGCTGTTCTCTGCCTGCCTCATCCCGCTCACACGAGGGGGAGGCACTAACAGTGAATAGCTGAGTGACAGCGAGAAGGTGATGAGTAGGCTACAGGAGCTGTGAATAGCTAAGACGCGGGTAGATACGGCTAAGAGTGGGTGGGACTGAGGAGACAGAGATGGCTGTGGGGAGGATACAGACTGTGTATGACTGGGATGTAGGAGGATACAGGGAGGATAGCTGGGATTTGGGGGACAGGGAAAACTTGGAGCCCCTGACACTAACATTACTTCAAAGAACAGGAAAACCAGAAAGTCCCAGAGGGTCATGTTCCCTCCAGGATAAGTGCCCTTTGGAGTGACCCTTGAATTCACAGCCAGGGGAGTTGCTAGGAGAAGGGAGTTGCCTGGAACCGTTCCTCTCTATCACAAGAGTCAAGCACAGGTCTTGACATTAACCTGACACACTGTGGAACGACCTTCTGGTCTGCAAAAACATGTGGTGTCAGTGAAAACAGCCATGCTATGGACTGAGACTATACTTTGCTTAGGAAACAGCAAGTAGCAAATCCTAAAAGATTGATAAAAATTCAGCTAAGATACCTTCCCAGTGCAACAGCTTGTGAGCACTGAAATCAAACACCGTGATGCACTGTGTTGTAGCTGCTGTTGTGGTTTCTGGTTCCTCCAAGTGCAAACTTAGTACTTAGCTGTCAGGGGGCCAGAGAGCCTGAGGGGTAACAAAATTATACTAAATTTGACTGGAATCTCCTTAGTACTAGGGGAAGCTTCAGGAGAAGGAATCACTTATCTAACCAATTCAGAGATCTCTAATAATTTCAAGTCTTTTTTTCCATGCAAATACAGGCAGTTTCTGTGCATACCACAAACTGTTCACTGAACTATTTAGTGTTTATTTATTCCAAAGTCTAACAGCAGCACATTTCAGTCTTGCTGTGGTGTATACTTTGAATGTATCCCATAGCCAAGTAAAAGATCTCTTAATATTGTATCATTTCCCTGTTATGTGAGAGGAGGAAATGTAGGTCAAAAAGGCATTGATCTCATGCATCAGAAACTCACTGGAAGGGTTTGAATCCTTTTGTACAACCATGTATGAAACCCATTGTCTATCTCAAGGGAAACTAAACACACAAATATCGAGCAAAGCTAGAACATGAAACCTTTGCTTCCATTTTCCCAAGGTCTCTGGCAGCTGCAGAGACTCCTGACTAGTGCAGGAGGCATATGAGCCTGACATTCCCAGTGACCTATCAGATGAAATACTTATAAATTACTAAGAGCAGGGTCAGTGCACAGAAAGCCATTTCTCAGCTCCCAGCAGCAGTTGATATTTCCACTCTCACATATATACCCAAAATAGACGGGTGTGATACTCATGGCACGTCCTGCTGTGTCAGGGTATCTCTCTTAATTTTTATAAATTTACAGCTTTCCTAGGGCAAGACTCGAGCTGCATAGTGCCCTATCTTCCCTGCATGGAACCTGGTCATTCTTCCATTGTGGAAGGCACTCCTTTTTTTTTTTTTTTTTTTTCCCCCTGGCGTTTACTAAGATGCAGCAAAAGGCGAGCTGGCTCATTCCATGATACAGCCTAAGAGGAATACACAGCTTCACAGAAAGAAGCATACTTGGTTTTGAACAGGAAAATAATAATCACTTAGGTAAACTGCACAGCATCTAGCTCTTACTGATTAATGTATATGTCTCCAACACACCAATATCAAAGACCTGCAAAACCCGTGGCTTTGCAAGCTCAGCACATGAGTTATAAGTGCTGGTAGAAAATTTATGCGGTCTTAAAACACCATTGCAATGAAGCAGATGGTTACTCCTCTTTTGCTCTGAGCTGACTTGGCACCACACAGCCAGGTTAGTGTGTTGATAAGGCTACATTAATCTCTCTTGACATACTGTTTCTCTCAGGAGGACTTACTCAGTTATGCTAACATGGCTTCAGGTTCTGATCTTACTTGAAGCCAACAGGTTCTGAGCAGAATCACAGAGTCACTTTGGTTGAAAGGGACCTGTTCAGATCATCGAGTCCAACCCTCCTGCTCAAGCAGGGCCAGCTAGAGCAGGTTGCCCAGGACTGTGCCCAGGTGGTTTTTTAATATCTCCACAAATGGAGACTTCACAATCTCTCTGGGCAACCTGCTCCACTGCCGGACCATCCTCACAGTAAAAAAGTGGTTTCTTGTGTTCAGATGAAATTTCACATTTTTAATATGTGCCCATTGCCTCTTGTCCTGTCACTAGGCACTGCTGAGAAGTCTGGCTCCCTCTTCTTCATTCCCTCCCATCAGGAATTTGTACACATTGATAAGATCCCCCCCAGCCCATCCTTCTCTTCTCCAGGCTGAACAGTTCCAGCTCTCTCAGCCTTTCCTCATAAGAGAGGTGTTCCAGACCCTTAATCATCTTCATGGCCCTTCACTGGACCCCCTCCAGTAAGTTTGTATCTTTCTTGTGCTGGGGAGCCCAGAACTGGACACAGTACTCCAGATGTGGCCTCACCAGTGCTATGTAGAGTTAAGGATCACCCCTCTCAACCTGTATGCAAAATGTTCCTAAACCAAAAGTCTCTGTATGCATAAACTATCAAACCAACCTCATTTTAACTATTTTAACTATTTAGCTTTTAATTACTTAGCTCAGAATCCTTCCAGTGATGATAACAGTTGCTAAGATGTCACTAAAAGTAAAGTGTGTTCCTGTGCAGGCAGTATTAGCTGCGTTCAGAGTCTTAGCCCACATATCAAATGGAAAATGAGTCATTACTCACCGATTCCATGTTTTGAAAGCATTGCTAGCTCTCTTGAAGAGGTAGCCTTCCATCACCACTCCATTCGGGGCATCAACATTAAACTCCACCTTTGAGTCATCATAGGAGAAATCCTGCAAATGGAAAGAGACTGAAACTAACATGACTGCACTCTCTAGGACCAAGATGGAGATGAGCCTAATCAAAACATCAAGAGGAGAAAAACATCTGTGTCAAAATCCTAAGGTTCAGGCAGAGCTGTCCATCACAGCATATCCCTATGCCTTAGCAGGCTGCAGCCATAAATAGCAGTCATGAATTATCCTCATTCCAGTAAGCTTATCTGTCCCTATTGTTTGCAGGAAAGTACTACGCATGCTGTATTTCCCCCCTCTGGTAGCTGAAAAGGAGAAAGGCAGGTAGCTTATCATCACGAGGGCTAAAAATTCCCAATATTTGGGGCAGTCTGCAATGAGAAATAAAGCAATAGAGGTGCTTTTCACTGGCCAAGTGAGTTAGCAATGCTGCTGCCACCTCTCTGTTCTGCAAGGGGCCAGGAACAGAACAAACCCCAGCCTTTTCACACAAGGAAAACAGGCATGATGATTTCTAGAGGGGAAGACTTATCAATTCTATTTTCATTAGCTATCATCATATGCCGCGTCCAATCTACGCTCACTCAATTCTCTATGCTATGCAACCAGTCAGAGCTGATTTGTCAGGTTTGGCACCGATTCATCAGATAAATCTCATGGATTCTGACAGCTGGTGAGCAAGACACAGAGCAGAGAGAGTAGCAGCTGCTCTCACAGAACACGGGATCCTTCTCCCTGGGCAATGGTCTGCCTCCTTCCCAAGAGAAACTAGGTCATGAAACCTAAATGACTTTCCCCTCTAACCTGGGGAACTAAGGCACATTGTCTCTTTGCACACTGATTCCACTCTAATGATGCATTCTACCCACACCTCCCTCTCTCGAGTGCAAATATTTCCCCCTGTACTACTTGGTTCAAAGACACAACAGCACAGTGAAAACAGCTCCATTAAGTTAAGTGCCTTTCCTAGCTCAGCACATGAAGACCCTTGTGATGCTGTGTTGCTAGGCAACATGCACTTCACTCTCATTAAGATGAGTTATTTTCATGTTCAGAGATGCAAGCTTGCCTGGGAGGTGTCATAATAAGAATAATACTGATACAGAAGGAGGAGATATAATGGGACAGGACTGAGTCATTCCTTGGAAAGACAGCATGAGGCCCAGTTAGACACTAGAAACTGCTGTAAGGCACCCAATTAAGAGAGGCCTGCTCAGCCCCAAATTTTCTTGCCATAAGAGGGTGAATCCCATGGGAGTCCTCTTCTGCAGATGTCTTTCATGTACACATTGCAAACAAAGGCTAGAGGGAATTTTCCTCTAACTCGTAGATATTTGAATGTGTGATTTTTGTAGAGCTGCTCCAAAGTGACAATTCTACAACTTTGATGAGAATCTGCACTGGTTTATAATAAATAATGCAAACATCCAAAAATCCAGACCTTGTTGAAAAATGCATAGCAAGTGTAGGGCAAAACCCTTCCAAGCACATCTAAAAATGACTACTTAGCTGTGTCTCACTTTGTGGAAGAGGTAAAAATAAGGGGGAGGGTCTAAATATAATCACCTGACTTCTTCAGCTGTCCTTATATAATAAAGCAGTGTGATGGTAAGAAGGATATATTGCTGATGAGTGCAGGAGGAACAGATGGGCCATATGCGTCACTAGAGTAAATCCAGTAAAAACCAGTGGAGTCAAGCCAGGTGTGAATTTAACCTCATTGAGTCTATATTGTATTACACCTCTCTACAAATTGAATGGCTAAAGCAGAACAGCTGAAGGCACACAGAGTTATTCCTTGCCTTTGAAAGAACTCTAACCTGCACCAAGCCCAGTTTTAGAAAGAGAAAATTATGCACAAACACACCAAGCACATATACAGCTAAGATGACAGAGAGCCATCTGGATGATGTCCAAACATAGAAACACATCACTGGGAAGAATGGCTTGTGTTTGCATTACTTTGAAGATACTTCTCTTCCTTGTTCTCTCATTGGTTAGGAAACATCCCCAGGCCAAATTCTGCTTGTATTTCTGCTGGTGTAATTCCTGAGCAACTCCACTGCTATCAACAGAACTACTGCAGGGCAGAATACATCGACCAGAGCCATAAGCTGGATTTGTAAAGTGGGTACAAATCAAGGGAGAGATCCGAGGGATAAGGACCAGTCTACATCCTATCCCCCGGGGCATGCAGCAGTCTGATCCTCAGGGGCCCTTTGTTCTATTCCATTGCACTCTGCTTGGAAGCACTTGAAGTCTTTGCTACAAAGTTACTGAGAGTGTTGAGAGACAAATGAAGTAAGGAAAAGGGGAGGGTGGAAAAAAAAAATCCAGAAATTATCCCCTTGATCAGTATCATTCTTCCTTTCGCTGCCAGGCAAAGACCAAAACAGAAATATACAGAAATGGCTTGGGTAGCTGAAACGCAAAATCATGGCAAGTGCAATCGTGAAACTTCCAGCACACTAGAGCAAGCTTAAACTATTGGCTTAAACAATGGATTCCTAGGCACGTCTTCTTGCTGTAGCCCACACAGGGAACTTTCTTACCACAGCCATTGAAAAGAGAGGACAAATTTCTGGAAAAAGAGTTACAAGAAACTCTGTTGAAACCTGATTCCAGGTCAAAGCTGGCTTAGAAACTGAGGAGATTATCTTGCCAATGGTGTTGAAACATCATGGTAGTGTATGGCCACAGCTGGATACACACAGATGTGTGACGATGAATCCCCTTAACTGGCAGAACTGCCCTTAATGTGTCCCTGTATCTGTTCTATTCGTTGACACAAAAAGATTTTGATCCTGTTAGTTCTGGGAAATAAGTCGAAGGGACACAGCTGCTGCCAAGCACATCATCAACTATGCCATCAGTAAGTCTCTAACTCTTACAAGAGGTGCAGCACATCTGTGGACTGTCTGACTCCACATAGAACTAGGAAATAAAAACCTTCCAACCTTGTAAGCCAAGCCGCAATGTCTGGGAGGTGCTGGTGGAGAAGGAATGCATCACCCATTCTGCAACATTCAAAGTAACTTTATTGATTCAAATCTTACCCTTAACAAAGCAGGGTAAGAGAGTGCACATGTATGCTTTCTCTTGTCCCCTCTTTTTCCATTTCCTGGTACACATGAGATTTTAATGCATGATTTTAATGAACTACCTTTTACGGAATTCTTCCCATCATTGCAATGTACACGGAGTAGGCAAGTCTGCTCTAAGTGAGTTTGGACTGATTTATTAAGTCTGCATTTAGCACCTCATTGTCTCTGTAATATGAAAAAATGCTTGACACGGAAAAGGCTTCCTAGGATTGGGATCTGAATGGCTTCGGCTACAACTGCATATGCAACCATGATTAGCAACAGCAGTGACACGTTGGATTACACATTGGTAAAATAAATCGGACATCTTGCAAAATAAGAAACCAGATCTCTGCCATCATCTGCTTCCCCTTCCTTCATTGACTTCCAGTAAATCACACCAACCTTGTCCCCTCCCCTTCTCAGTCCTGTTACTCTGAGTTTACACACGAGGCTGCCTGGGAACTGACAGTCTTTTAGAAATGACATCACAATGGTTTCCATGGGAGCACACTGAATGCTGCTGAAGCAACAATGAAGTAACACATTCCAAGAGACACATCCATAGGGATGTGAAAAAGGACATTAATGCAGACACTTTCAAACCAGCAAATGGAAAGCAAAAGCCCACAGGCACAAACAGACCTGTGGAAGAAGGAAAAAAGAAAACAAAAAAACCCCCAAAAAAACAACACACCTATCTGAAGGTTGCCTCATGGCCCAGTCAGTTAAGAACTCCCTTGTCCATCTCCACACAGCATGCACAGAGACTCCTTGCATTGCAGAGACCAGACAAGCTCTTCCAATTGCTCCTGTGAAGCCAGCTTTTCACGCAGAGAAAATGGCTGATGAAATTAAATAAACCTCCAGCTTCAGTGAACAGACTTAATATGAAGAGTGAAGATGCCCCTCATCAGCCTGGAATCCTTGAGGGGGGGCAAGTCTCCTAAGTAAGGAGCCCTGCCTAAGAGCATACCCACTGAAGTAGGAAAGTCTTGTTTATGGCTTCATTCCTATCCCAAAGAGCACAACACCTGGCTGAGAACAGATAGAACCTTTCTCCAAAATACCAAGACTTCCTTAAAATTCTTTAAAATACAATCACTATGGCAATGGCCCTCCCTGAAAAGCCACAGCATTACTCCCTCAGTGTATCAATTCAATGTGGAAATAACGATACTGTCCTTTTCTGTACAATGTTTTTATTTCTACTGATAGAAAACACTATCAACACTAGGCAATCATGACCAGTGGATCATTTCAGCCCAGGTGTTTTTAGGTATTCAGGGAAACATATCTTACTACCAAACCTCCATGTTATTTTATTTTCAATCGATACCATTTAGGATAAATGACAACACATGCGATACATGCTTTCCCTCATAGAAGACAAAGGCTTTATCCAGAAGTGCCCTTTTAAGTAACCAACAATGCTCAGTGTTTAACAATAATATTATGTACACTCTAACAACATTATGTATACATCCATGCATTGAAAAGAACTCCTGGAGGTGAGTTAAAAGCTGTATCTGACTAGTTTGGCTATTCAATTCTAAAGAGAACATAATTCACAGGAATATTCACATTCCCTAAAGATGCACACACCCCCCTTTCACACAAACACTCGTGCATACACATTCTGTTCTCTTCTGGTGCCTGAATATATTTCAACTTTATCTGGCTATTTTTACCTCTGTGTATATACTGTGTACAATCCAAGACCCTCAGAGGCAGATGGAATTTGGAGGAGGGCTCCTCCACCTACATTCCCGTTCTGCGCAGACAGCTTTCATTCATTCTGGCCAAATCCCATTTACAGACCTTTTGTTTCTTGAATTTCCTAATGCCAAATGATCTCCCTGCTCTGCAGCTTGTCAGCAGATGATGCACAGAGATCTGTGCCCTGCCTCAGATCTTTTCCATCCCAGAAACAGAACCAAACACATTTGCTCTCATGCAGTAATAAAGCTTTTGGGTCACATCAGCAAGCGAGGTCCTACAGGCACAATCCTTGCTCCCCCAGGGAAAAGTGCCCTCTAAACTTTCTCCCCAAGTCAAACCAACCCCGCAGGAGTCTCCTTACCAGGAGGTATTCAAGCCTGCCGAAAATCTTCATTATGCCAGCTGCAAGAGAGGTTTTGCTGCTCTTGCCTAGAGAGCAGGGAGCAGCTCTGTGTGTCCTCTCTCTCTCTCTCTCTGTGTTCGCTCTCTAGAGTAGCATCTCTGCTAAGCACTGTGAGCTGGCAGGGAAGGAGGGATTTCTTTTTCAGCCCCTTCTTTACCCCTCCTACTCCTTTTTGGGGAGCTATAAGCTCTGCCGTTGGCTCCCGTCAAAGCAAGGGGCACTAGGCAAAGGAAGCCTGCTGGCCTCTGGGGACCACCTGCTTACCCCCTCCTCGTGCCTCCTATTCACAGTCAATCAGCTTAGAGCAAGGACTAATTATCATACAGCTGTCATGGAGGCACAGAAGGGAGTAGGAGAAGCCAGGCAACACACAGCAAAGTTGACAGGAAGATGCTCACCGATGCCTCCCTGACCTTAACAGAGCCAGGCTTGTCTGTCTTTAGCAGGGTGTGCTTCCTGCTTCCCCCAGCTCCCTGGAGCAGAGCCACCCTTTGGCCAGTAATTCCACCCCTGCTCCACTGCAGCCACAGAAATCAGGGTGTTGAAGTGCCATATGGCTCCTAGTTTATCTACCAGCTGGACTAAATGAGGCAGAGAGCTCCTCCTTGGCACTCCATCCTCCTTTCCCATGCGAACAGGCAACAGAAGCACAATTGCTTCGCCCACTACTCTGGACCAGGTATGAGGCTGCAAAGGAGCTTTTATATAGCCCTGTATTCTTCCACTTTCAGAGACTGGCCTGCCGGTTTTGGTGCAGTGGAAGGATTCAGGAAGGTCAGGATCTGCAAGGGAGGACTACTTTAAATGCTACCATTTCTCTCCTCATTTCCCATTGGGAAAAATTCCTAGGCCTGTGTGTTCCAGTGCTAAGTTCTCCAAAATTTTTCTCCTAAGAGTCCAACCTACACCAGGCCCTCTGTGTCTTTGTGCATCCATCTGAAGCGACTGAGCCCACATAAAAACATACAAACACATTACATGTGTGGTTTAAGACAGTTTAGTTCAACACGCAAGAGAAATGTGGGAACCTCCAAGACAATCTCCTCAGCCTTTGCAGAAATGTATTCCATACTGCAGTCCTTGCACACATGCATCCCACACACAGTCAGAAGAAAGGCACCCCCAACCTTCACACTGAAGCTCTCCTCTCTCTTTGGACAACAGGAGGATAACTCAAATATTTATTGTAGCCCATAAAAATTGAGACTCTTTCTTTCCTCTTGCTGATTTTATTGGAACCTTTCTTGTGTGAGTGAGCATCATTTTCGTGTGAAGGGTGAGGCTGCAAATGGAGCTCTTTAAGGTTTTGGAGCTGGGAAGGCAGAGAGGGCAGCAGTTAAAATGACAGCTTGAATTGATAGCTGCCCTAGGAATCTGCCCCAAAGGTGGCAGATGTTCCATGAGGGAAGGTGCGGAAAGGGTGGCAGAGAAAAAAAGCACCCTAATTCTAGTATCAAAGAAAATAGTCAGGATTTGTGCTGAGTTTTTCTCTCCTACCAAATTTATTTTGATTAAAAACAGTAATGAAACAAAATGCCACAGACCACTTCCTTACAAACTTAGCTCTTAGAAGGCTGCCCTCTATGCCTCACAAAGTTGCCCAAAGACAATTCAATGAGCAAGGCCCTATCTTCAGAATCTGCACAGCTCTTCCACCCCAAGAACACTTCAAAATGTATTCTTTAAACTGGATTCCCTGCCTTTCTGTCATGCCTTAGCAGGCTGTTTGGGAAGATACTATGTTGAGGAAAAAAGGATACTTCTGCCACTCCTCTCTAATTAAGTGCAACTAAATCTCCACATTTTTCAAGAGACCAGAGGGTATTCTGGGCTCAGCGTGAAGACATATATTCAAATACATGCTGTGCTCCCTCTGGAAATGGCGAGATGCTCACCAGATGCAGAGTGCCACGCTCCATTGCAAAGGGAGGAGCAACAGTGACTCAGAGAAGCTGAAAAGCAGTCTCATAACATTTCCAGGCAGGAAGCTTTAAATCCTAAATTGCAGTAGGGATGTTCAGCTCTCTTACAAGCTTATGCACACAGAGAGCCACAGCTCTATGCGTATGTATCCCGATGAAGAGTAATTGCTCGTTCTCCCTCTTGGAACCTGACCTCTGCTTCATTCCCTGCTAGTCCAGTGAGCAAAGCCACATAAAGAGATTTAACTGAAATGCACTGAGCTAGAGAGATTTCCCATGTTCCCTCGAATGAAGTCATCACTCCAGCAGAGTCTCAGGGGAACTGAGAGTTCATAAATGGATTTACCCCTCCCTCAGAACACTGAACCAAAGGGAGCATATCCACAGGCTGATGCACAGGGAATGTCTGTCATTAGCTTTCAAATCTGGTTACATTTCCATTTCATGGGTTATGACATTTTTGAGAGAGAGAGCATTAGAAAGAAAACAACGGCCACTTAGATTCCTGCTGTTGAGAAGCACTGATCCACACAAGTGCCTGCCAGATATGGACTCCTTAGCGACTCCTACTCAGGGCTTGGCTCATAAACAGCTATTTCTCAGGGCTCTCTGAAATCCCCTTAGTAAACATCCAGGCAGCAAAGTGCTAATTCTGAGCAAGGAAGATGACAGAAGAAGGAAATACATGTGGGTACTCACCTGCAGGAGGGTCTGCAGGGGCAGATCAGCAATCCATGAAGAAGAGAAGGAAAAGAAAAAAAAAAAAAAATTAGTTGATATTTCTACAAGCCTTGGATTTGGAATCATTCCCAGATGAATGGTCTGGAAAATCAGAGCCCACATTAACAAAAGATGCTTCCCTACTGAACACTCACACTTGTTTGATAATAAATCCTATTATCTTGCCAGTTCATGGTAGTTACTCCCAATTACAGCAGGTAAGAGCACACACATAGTGGGTTACCATAGCTCAGCTGAAAACAACAGCTTGCTCAGCCATGGCAGCTCTAGTGCTTGGGTCCCAACGGACCTTTCCAAAGTTATGCTGCTCAAGGCTGTAGCCATGTCATGTCACAGGAGCTAAGCAAGAATAATCCAAACTGGAGTTTGGAGCAGACTTGCATGAAAGAAGTTCACCGCAGCACACTCCTCTCTCAATAGCAGTACAGCATCCTGCTCTCTCTCTCCCCCATGACCCATTAAGATCACTTCAGTATAGTGTGAGTTCCCTATGAATGACAAAAAGGCCCTGCAGCAAGTCCTGTCTATGGGTACCAAAGAAGTGCATCCACTCATTCGTCTGCCAGATGATTTAACAGGGACTCTGCCATCTGGCTGGGCTGCCTCACCATGGCGCAAGGCAGTGAGAGGCAGGGAGAACTGTCAGAAGGGACGTGCTAATACTGCAGTAGCTGGAGATCATAGGATTTGCCAGACAAAAGCTAGCTTGCTCAGCCAGAGGGAGGATGTGAGACTGGGGGAAAAATGAAAAAGAACAGGAGGGAGAAAAAGAACAGGAGGGAGAAAAAGAACAGGAGGGAGAAAAAGAACAGGAGGGAGAAAAAGAACAGGAGGGAGAAAAGTGCTCTAACCTCTCCCCAAAAGCAGCTCTGCTATGCAGTCGTTTTCCCAGGCAATTACAAACAACTACATCCACTCCTCTATCTCAGAGCCATTTACAGAACATGAACCTTTAAATCTTCCCACATCCTCAGTAGCAAAGAGGCAGGCAAAGCATAGAAGGAAGGCTTGCTCAGAGGCCAAGCAGGTCAGTGGCAGAGCTGGGAAAACAACCCAGGTGCCCTGACCCATGGAGTCCTCCCTGTGTCCCTCTCCCTTGTGTTCTCGGATGTGTCAGTAGCTGAATGCCCTGCATTTGATCAGGCCTACCTACTAGCTAGACCTCCCAGCATCCACAAGGTTATTACTCTCATCTCAACAATTGCTGCTGCTACCGCTCCAGGCTGTGAAGGACTAACCCAGCAAGGCCCCTCATCAGATGACAGTTGCCACTGTGTGATCCAGACAACCACACTGGTGGAGAGGAGTGCTGCTTACACCAAGCTGCAGCCTCAGGACTCACCCTCTGCTGTATCAGTGCATGCTTGTGCTCCATCTCCCTCTTCTCCACTGCAGAATCAATCACCAGCTGGTCCAGCTAAAGGCAGGGAGGAGAACAAGTATAAAAGTCAGGAAGAAGGTTTATGAGCTACTGTCCATCTCTGCTTCCCTGCTGGATTACACCAGCCCCACCTAATATAAGAAGTCCCCACAAGAGGGGAAAAGGGCTGTGTTTGGGTGTGCACTGAAAGTAACTGTAGCTCTTCGCTGCCACCCCATAGTGCAGCATGGCTTATTGAACATCCAACAAGCATGATGCTCTGACCACTCCCTGGTTACCAAGTATGGTAGCTCAACAGGAAAGAGGATGTCCTTTCACGGTGATGGGGTACAAACAGGCAGATTGAGTCAACCATATTCCCTGTCCCCTCACCTCTGTGGCTAGTTTCTTCATGTAGGGATCCAGTTCATGGAGAAGACTGTAGCCCTGCTGGAAAAAGGTGTACTGGGCATGCATGAAGGACAGCATCTGGGGAGGGAAAAATAGCAAGGTCAGAACAGGTTCTGGGACAAACTGAGTGTGAGAAGTCCTTACCCCTTATTACCCACAAGCAAGTCTCTTCAAGGTCTAACCCTTTCCCTTCCCAAAGCAATCTATCCATTAGATGCCTCTCCCTCTTCTCCTTTCTTCCTCTCGCAAATCCTTCCACACTGTCAGGCAACCCCTGTTTTGAGTACAAAGCAGTAAAAGTAGTGTCCTTCACCCCTGAAAGTCCCCTCCAGTTCTGGCCTGTGGAGTATTTTGCTGGTCCTTCATTCTCCCCTCTTGTTGGCATACCTGCAGCCCCCAGAGCAGTCCCAGACAGTATCTCCAGGGCAGACCAAGGAGTCAGTATGTCGACCCATGCAACCTGAAATGGAGAGGGCTGCCTTTCATTGAGTCACTGAGAGCAGCCTCAGAAAACAGAGAGCCCTTACCGCATCCAGTATTTCAAACTTCTTCTTGGCCTGCAGGACGTTGATCTGTGAAGGAATCAAGATAAGACTCTCAGCATCTGCAGCATTAAGCAGTTTGGCATGGAGATCTAAGTGTGAACAACTTGCTGCAATACCCCTAGCAGCAAACCACGAACTATTCAAGGTCAGTTCCAGACAGTTTCTGAAGACAGTTCTGGTGAATTCCACGTGGAATAAAAAGGGAAACAGCATAGATGCATTTTCTGACCTGGGCTTACTGATCAAGGTCACTGCTAGGTGTATGCCTGTACATAAGCTGACAACAAACAGTGACGCCAGAGTGCAATTTGGTATCACATGAAGGAGCTGTTTAATCTATCAGGTCACTGCTTTGATTTCTCTTAGCAGGCTGAGAGGTACTAGTGTAGTGTTATGGTGTTTTTCAGTAATCATAGCGAAGCCAGCCAGGAAATTGTGGTGCCTGTGGAGGGGGGGCTACGTTCTCAGTGTGCACACCCTTTGCACACCCATTTTTCTTGGAGAAAAGTGCATGGCTGACTGCCTCAGAGACTGTCACATCCCTTCCACACAGAAATAGCAGTAGCTCAGGATTTTCTGTGCTAGCCCTGATGTGCTTGGGCTCCTGGGGTGGAAGAAGAGGCCTTCCAGCACATTCAGGCTTACACCTTTTACCTGGCCAGGGAAGAACTGCAGTACCTCTTGCAACAGCAAGATAGCATTGCTTTGGAAAGGCACCCTGCTACTGCAAAAGAAACAGTTTGGAGCATTTACTGTGAGGATAGGAGAGCCTGGCTATTCCTTGAGTCCTCCAGCAGGTGCTTAGCAGAGTGGTTGTAGAAGCTGATCTCTGACACCTCACAGTTCACTGCCTGCATCCTTGATCAGGAAAGTCCCACCTAAAATCCCTACCATAAAACCTTGGGCACAATGCAGCAAGGTGCTATGTCCTGATTCTTTCTCTCTCTCCACTATTGTCCTATGCCACTGGGAAAATGAGTGCTAACTCCTACTCCATGCAATTGCACAGTTACAGCATGTTTTGGAGTGAACAGCAATGTTTACCCTGAAAGGAAGAACAGGAAGACTGGAATAACCCAGGACTATGAGGTATATAGGAAGAACAAGAATAGTAGTATCTGTTTCTAATGTTCATCACTCTACCAGTGAGACTACAACCATCAGCATCTCTTGGAAATGAAGGTAAAACTACTGCAAGTCTCCTTTAACTGGGGACAAAAGCAAACTCTGTGAGACCTAGTACATTTCTCTGATACTGGACCAAGGGTCTGGAAGTGAAAAATATCCCCAAGATTTAAAAATAATAATAATTTTATAAAAATGTAAGAGGTTGAGAGCTGACCCAGGAGAATATAATTTCAAAAGTAAAAAATGAATAGCACATAGTTATGTAATAGCTTGCCCACAGACCCCATGAGCTACACTGGGAAGTCTTGCAAGTGCTGCAATTAGCACTGAAGAAACTGTCAAATGTAGCAGAAGGTTTTGATGGGGCTTCAGCTGCCAGTGTCATGAATAATGTGTTACCATGACAGACAATTGGTTCCAGTGTGTTAATAACTCATTTATAAAAGCAGCATCAGTTTGCTTGGAAGCACTATGCTTGCAGTAACTGAACCTAAAACTAGGTAAAAGTTACCAAACGGCAGCTTGCTGGCGCCTGTCACAGTTCTGCTTGGAACAGTATCCATGAGGCATGCCACGATCAGACTCCTGATTCTGTACTAGGCAACCTGGTCATCAGCTCCAGCAACACGGGAGTGGAGACAGAGTAGTTCAGGTATATCCCCAGCTTCCTAGATCCCTCCTTTCCACCCATGTATACTAGTTAAAAAAAAAAAAAAAAAAAAAAAAAAAAAAAAGAAAAAAAAAAAAAAAAAAAGAGAGAGAGAGAGAAAGAGGACTAGAACTAGTAACCCTGCTTTATACCAACAGACAGTTTCAATCCACAGCAGTAACTCCTCCTGGCCACTTAGAGCCATAAAACAGCCACTATAATAATGGAAATGGGCTACATTACAGTGAAAAGTCTTGCCCTGAACTGTGCTTTACTGGGTCCTGGTCCTTTTGGCTCTCTTCAAGGTGTGCAAGTAATCCTTAAAGTTTGACCATGCCAATTTCAGTCCTGTTGACAAAGCCAAAGACAACAAAGATGAGTTCTGCAAGATGTGAAAGGTGCAACAGATCTGCAAAACAGGGTTTGTCTCTCTGAAGGCTGGAGAGAAAACAGAGGATGCTGGTCGGAAGATTTTCTGCATCTAGCATTTGCATGAGGACCACCTGGGACTTTTCTGTCAATATAGTGCCTTCCATTGCTGATTCTGCCATGGCAAATTCTGGGACTTGATTTTTGCTGTGAGCCAAGTTGTCCCTTTTCACAGGTATCTGAGTTGGGATTTGTGGTGGGAGAGCTTAACTTGCAGTTTGAATTCATTATGAGGGGATGCCCTTCAGTTGTGTGGACATTCATGGCCAGGAAAAGATCTCCTTTCGGATATAAAAGAATAAAATAACTCTCCTCACTACACTCTTAATTAAATACCAAAGGATGCTTCGACAAGTTCATGTCTATGCATTTCAAAACTGATGGATTTAGACTGGTACCTTGCAGTGGACCAACAGGGAAACCTCCCCAATATTGGATCAGCACATTAAAGGAACTCTTCCTCTTTGTCAGTGGGAGAAATGGAGGGAGCTTCCCATAGTCTGACCTTGCCCACAAACACAGTTGCATTCATGTCTAAAATCCTAGATGCAAAAAATTGCAATCCTAAAGGAGGATCAACGATATGCATGATTTATACTTCAAGAGGAAAGCATTGCCTTTCTATCTGCAGCTGCCAGAGCATGTGGCATCAGAGACTACCTCATGATCAGACAGAACATGTTGGCAGATGGTCTTAGTTCAGTGCTGCAGGAATGACAGCTAGTGGAGACATACATGGATCAATATTAACACTGAATTTGTCTGCTTAATATACCCACTGCCTGAAAGGACAGACTTGACATGAAGCCTATGAATGATTCAAAGAAAAATCCTTGACCATTCTGGGTGCAGTAAGTGAGTGTTCCTGCAGGAAATCTCCCACTGGGAGGAGAAATTCAGTCTAAGGCAGTGTGTTTAATTTCTCTTACTGAAAAAATGATTAAGATTTCCCTTCTCAGGTACACTGTAGCATTTTTAGGAAGGAGAACATCACAAACATAAAGAATCATGTCAGTGCCATGCACAGGTGTAAACATAGGTAAGCACACATTCCCACACAGACCCATAGCATAATACAGGTTGGAAAGGACCTCCAGAAGTTCTCTGTCCAATTGCCCAGGCAGAGCAAGACTGACTTCAAAGTTGGATGAAGTTGCTCAGAGCCTGGTCCCATTGACTGTGAATCTCTTTGGGTCCCTGTTCCAGTGCTGCATGCTGAAAACTTTTTTACCTTATATTCAACTGGAATTCCACTGTTGCAACATACGCAGGTATGCACCGTGCACATACAAATATGTACATACATACATACATCCAAATGCATATTTGCGCCTGCACACACATCCATCTGGAGTTTCAGGCATGAACACAAGTACGCACACATGGATGTTTACATGTGCACACAGATCCGGACATTTGCCCTTAAGGACACGTTCTACATGTAGGAGCAGACAATGATTTGCAGACAACACTTGACAGTGTTGTGTTCAGTCCCTCACTTTCAGTAGTTTCATCACACTTTTGCCAGACTCTCTGGAGAGTTATAAAGATCAAAGCTGCTAAGGATTTGGGGAAGAGTCTCCCCTCTCTTACACCACTTGTACCGACATCCTGTGACTATTTCAAGCAGATGTGATCAGCTACAGAACTCACAGCCCCACCAGTGAAGGTCTTCTCATCCCAGGACAGCCTACTCTTTCATATAGACAGGCTGGATTATGCCAAAATGCAGCTCAAAGAATGCTAGCACCTACTGCAGTACAGGGCTTTGCTAAGCCATGCATGGGTTCATAGTGGTACAACTACACCAGTGCCTGGAACTAGAGCAAACCTTGGTGGTTTCATGCTCCATCACACACCAGTCCTAAGGACTCCTTGCCTCAGGGGGCAGAGGGCGAAACGTCCAATGGATTAGTAATCCAGTACCCTTTTGAACACAGCTATAAGACCCTACTTGCCCCCTCTCATCCCTCAACTTCTTCATTCCCTACAGTATTTAGCAATTTGCCTGTGACATCTTGTTCCGTACTGGGAAGTCCAGTCAGAGCTGGGGGCACAGACACCAACCTGCAACACATAGTCTAGGGCCAGATGCCGGAAACACTTTCTGGTTACGGTCAAGGTGCCCGTTGCCTCCTCCACTTCATGGGGTTTGTGCCGAGGTGCCTGGGCATTCTTCACCAGCGAAATCTCCATGTCCTCTCGTACCTTGTCAAACTGCTTCTTGGTTTCCTTGAACTTCCGGACGTCACTGGAACCCAAAGAAGATGAGATGGTGAGAATCGTTGTTACAAAGCAGCCAGAATATTGCTGATACCAGCAGAGCAGGGAGAGGTGCAACCAGGTACACTATGATCACTCAGAGATCCTGCTCCAGATGCCATTTGGATCCTAACCCACCCCACTGAGGGAGGGTCTGGACTGACTCCAGATTAACTCTTTGTTTAGAGACAGTTGGCAAGGAAAGATATTGGACATTACACACTGCCTTCAAAGTCTTAAGGAAATTCTCCAAGGACAGCATCCAGAAAGCCAGGCCAGATAGCATCCAGCCCTAAAGACAGTCCACAATTGCCCTCAGAATAAGTGGTGAGCAGAACACTTCAGAACCTACCTGTGAAAACACGTGCTTCATACGTCACTTTATGAAAAGAGTAAAACCAGCTACTTTTCAAATTCAGGACAGGGCATTCAACTAGGGCAGCCAGGCCGTTCATGTGCATCTCTAGCTGATTCTGCCTTGTATGACTGTAAAATCCAGACATTTGACTATTCTTCTCCCCTTTTATAACAGGCACATTTGTTAACATTTACATTCAGGAATACATGATCCACAACATGAACCTTCAAAGTTTTATTTACGCCTAGAGACCTCACATGGGATCAGGGGTCTGCTTTGCAGGGGCAGGGGGGAGGCTATAAAGGCATAGCAACAGGCAGGTCTTTTTGAGTTTGTTTGGTTGGTTTTTTTAATTAAATAGCAGGTACCATTCAGGCAGGACTTGATTTGAGTTGCATGACCACAAAGAAGCGAAGACAGCAATTCCTGAAGATCAGCTCTTACAAGTGGCCCTGGTTCCTCAGGAGTTGAAAGCAGCAGTGCTGATTTACAGCAGCTGTAACACAAACACTTATTTTCTGTTCAGGGGAGCTCTGTTTACCTCAATTATAAATTTTTATAACTTGAAGTAGTTAAAAACTGTTAGTAAATAAGTAGCATCCACTTACTCTTTGCCCTAGAGAAGATGAAAAGCCTCAGTTGAACATGACAGTCAGACAGTAAATGCTGAACTCTGCCCTGTGGCGAACTGTTTGAAGTTGCATATACTTATGTATGGATCAGCCTCTGGCCAAGAGAGTCTACCACGGGCAGGTACAGTAAGGATAAATGAAAATAGAGGTGACTGGATTACTGTTCTGGTGGTTGTTGCTTCTTCACATTGCCCTCAACACTCAGGGCTGCTGAGTTACATGGCCATCTAGCTCCACTCACAGGAAAATAACAGGGTCACTTTTTGCATTTTTGGGTCACTTGCAGCAAAGGGCTGTGGGGATTTTACATAGCTTTTGATCCAGCTTTGGAGAGAACAGCTTCCTCATCTGTGCATATCCCCAGTGGAAAGGAGCAGGAGTTGAGAGGCATGTGATACTGCTGGAAATTCTCAACTAGCTCTAAGCCAGGCTGCAGCAGCATGACTGCAACCTCAAGACTTAGCTGATAAAACCCTGCTACTCAGCAAGGTCTGTGGCTTGGTAATGTGCTAAGGCAGTCACAGAGCATTTGGCTACTGACAGCATTGGCAGGGCAAGCTGACCTCTCCTGTGTGTACCATGTAAATAAACCAGGCAAAGACCTTCAGGGCCCAGGGACAGGAAGGGCAGGTTAGAGGGTAAATAATGCCCTCTCAGATATGTATGAATCACCATGCAAGGGCACGGTTCCCATTGCTCCTTTGTTCCCAGGAAGTTACAGATTTGCCCTAGGTGGATTATTCAAAATGGTCCCAAGCATAGAAATTATTTTCCAACCAAGGGCAGGAGCAATGCAAAGATCAAAGCACCGGGGCCTGCAAGCGCAGAGGTTGAGCAGTACAACTGCAAAAAGGAGTAAGTTGGAAAGATGCTGAAAGGATGACAGACCCAAAATGAAGGCGAAATTCCGCCTTCCGACTGCCAGCCTTAAGCAGATTAAATCTGAGCTCATCAGAGAAATTATTATAGAGAAAGCAGGGATAGGGTGAGTGCTAGGCAAGAAGATGGGGATGAGGAATGGGGGGGGTCAGCTAGGGACCCCCTCCCTCCATCAAACCACGCAGCTGCTGAGGGACTCACAGTCAATTACCAGTTCCCATGGCAATCAGCTCCTGCTTAGCTGAAGGCCTCAGCTGCCTCTCTGACCTATATTCGGCTGACTTAGGATCCCATGCTGCACTAGGTACCTGCCCCGGGGAAAAGAGGCACTCAGAGGAAACATGCTAGTGCAGCAACGGCAGGGACAGCCTGCTGAGAGACTTGATCAAAGGTACAGGCTGTCCCCATTCCATTAACTTCCTGGGCCCAGTTCTTCTGCACCTCAGGCCTGCCATGTGCAGGTTAACATCCTTAATATGCAATATTCTGCATTGCTCACCCCAGGGCATTGTGAACTTGCTTTCCATTAGCAAAGAACTCTGAACCAGCAGTCAAGCTCCAAGCTGAAGGCACAGTGATGATTAGCTGCTCCCCTCACACAAGAAGGGCCCTCCTGTCTGTCTCATCTTCCAGACAGATGCTCATGTTACTCCAGAAGAGCAGGGCTGCTGTAATTTTGAGTGACTAAGCATGTTGTGTGGGGAGCTAAGAACACAATGATTCTGCTGGACCCCAAAGTCATTTGGCAGCAAAGTTCCTCCCTTCCTTCTGCAAGCATGCACTGGTTTAAACCACTAATGAAGCTCTGCATTGAACGTAAGATAACATAAAGTGTAGAGCTGGCCCTGCTCTGCAGGGATCTGAACTCTGGGATCTGTTTAACCTAGAGGATCAGTGAGAAGCAGCAAAGATGGGCTCTGCAGATGAACTTTACCAGACCTTGGGATGATGCTCTGATCTGGAAGTATGCCTCACATCCAGCTTTAACTGAGATGGGAACAGGATGAAGATATCTGGGTGACAACAGAGCAACCAAATGATAGTGTAGCAAGATGACAGCAACAGCCATCACACAAACCAGATCCTTTCCTCTGCCCTTCAGCGTCTCTTCTGCTCCAAGCAGAGCCTTCAGTAGCAGTATGGAGGTTGTAGTTGTGTTTCCAGTGCACAAAGGACAGGTGCAATGGAAGTTCAAGAAGCTGAAGACCAAACTGATAAGGCAAGTACTCACTCTTTCACAAAATTGTGCAGCTGCTGCCGGACTGACCTCTGAGCCTGGTCAAACAGGATCTGAAAGAAAAGAATATCAAATATTTTTGCAACATAGAAACATCAAGGAGTCAGAAAATCCATGAATGTTCTCTAGGATCTTCAATGTGAAGGACTCAGCATTACTCCAGGGCTTAGTAGTGCCCATTACTTCATGGGTGTCATAATGGATAATAATTTTTTTCTGTAGCTGCAGCACTCCCTTACAACTGCAGAATTCCTGCACTGCAGGCTCCACAGCCTGTGCCAGGGCTCTGAATAATCCAGAGACCTATGCCACCAACATACCTTCATAAGAGGAGTGTTTGTAGGAGCAGTTGCCTTCATAGTCCCCACCTTGAAATGTCTCTCCTGAGCCTCGAATTTCTCATTTTGCCAGAGGAGGGCACTGTCACCTCAACATTACACCACTTAGGGAAGGAGACAGGAACAATCACTGAAGGTACATCACAGCCTGCCACACGCTGATGAACGTGGTCCAAGCATACGGTATAAAGAGACTCAGTTCGTACAAGTTTTAAGTTTTACTCTCCTGTCTGTCCCTCACAAAAAAATGGTCAAAAGCCCACTACTCTACACCCTCTGCCCATCTCATCTCCAGCCCTCCCCATCTTCAAGAGATGTTCTCCTCCTACCCTCTGCTAGATGCCAAACAGTGGTGTCTGCTCAGCTCCCTCCCACTCATCTCTGACAGGCATGATTACAAATAACTCCATATTGCAGACATGCATCGGGATGACACAGCATTTTGGCTAATTGGAACCAGATGGGCAGAGGCTCCCAGACCACATAGCAACTGCAGCAGGAATTACACATCGTCCCGGGGTTACGGAGAAAGACCATTGGCCACACTGCAGCTAGCAAGCGTGGCCCACAAAGAATGGACAGGGATCCCATTTCATTCCACCATCAGGAACACAAGGCCTGGGCACTGGCCCAAAACTTAATGATACCCTGAAACATCGCAGTGCTGGGGTCTGGCATCATCACTACAGCTGTTTGGCATGAGTAACCCTGGCTCATTTGCTCCAACTTAACACTCTGACCTGAGCAGCCAATTTAACCTAGAGTCCTGGAACACACAATGGTAACTGTGTCTGTCTTCCTGAGGATGCAGTCACTAGGAGCAGCATTTCCCGATCTAGCATTTGGCCTTGCTTTCTCTCCTGAGATGACCAAAGCCCTTGCAGAGGAGGCTACCTGAGCCCACAGAGTGTGAGGGATTGTTCTCAACCAGGGAGTGTGAGGCTGACACAGGACTTTGTCAAGACACCTTCTCTCAGCAAGCAGACTGTATGAAGCCCTTCGGATTAAAACAAGCAGCTTTTTCCAGTTCGCTTTCCCCCCGCCCCCTCCTCTTTGTGGCAAGCTTGGATTTCCAGTGGGAGTTTTTTGGGCAGCTTCCCTTGACACCCCACCCATCATCTCTCCTTTCCTTTTCTGGCCACCTTCTCCACCTCACTACACAGTTCAGGTAAGACCCAGAAGTGGTGAGCACCTCTGGGTCTCCTGGCTTTTACCAAGAGGCAGGAACAGTCATCTTATATCAGATCATTTACAGTGCAAAACAGCTGACATTGCCTAAAGCATCAGCTTTTTGTGAGGAGGTGGTGGTTTAACCTCATCTGGCTGCCAGGTGCCCACCAAGCTACTCTCTCACCACCCCTCTTCAGCAAGACAAGGGGATAAAATAAGATGAAAAAGTCCATGGATTGAGGTAAGTACAGGGAGATCACTCATCAGTTACCATCACAGGCAAAACAGACTTGACTTGGGGAAGACTGATTTAATAAATTGCCAATTAAAAATAGAGGATAGTGAAATACAAGAACAAAATTAAAAACAACTCCCTCCATTGAAGCATGATCCACATTCCCAGCCTGAGCAGTAGTCTGTCCACAACACTACGATCTTGGCAGGCACTGCAGCGATCTGACATGTGACACAGACTCTGACGTGGTCACGAGCTTTAACCTTCTCATGCCCTGTAGTAATCTACTAGCAAAAACACTCTGTTTTGTTCTTGACCCTTCCTTCCAGTGCCAACAGACTCAGAGAGGCACAGATGTCCTCCCTACCTAACATCTCCCACTAGGAGATAAGCAAGTCATGCTTTTGACACTACACAGGTGTACTACTCCAAACAGAATGCAAAGCACTCTGCGTAGAAGCAGCAGTGTTGGCTGCAGAGCCTCAAACACATTCACTACGTGTATTGCTGCAGCCAAGAACAAAGCAAGAAACATGCCAGGACTAGCTGAGTATAAACAGCCACGATCGGCCTCTAAATATGAACAGATGCAAAGCAAGGGGGAAAGAAAGAAAACCCCAAGACCACCCAGCTTTGTGTTTTTACCAATGTAAATTATTTACTGCTCTTGGCATCCATTCACTCTCTCCACCAGCACTCCAAGAGGCATTGGCCTGCAACTTTTCCCATGGAGCAGCTTCCCCAAGTGATGTTTGGGCATTGACGATGCTTCCCTCCACTCATGGTACCATGCAGGGATAGGCAAGCAGCAAGAAAGCCATCTGGTTCCTACCTGCACCTACATCTGGAAAGTTTCCACCATTGGTTTCCGCTAGGATGACACATTTGCTTCAGATCAGGGAAAAGAAAGGACACTATTATGTTGCACTCGGGACTGCAGACAAGTACCTGGGACATTCCAGGGAAGAATGGATTCCAGGGTACATAAAAATCAAACCACACAGCTAAGGAACGGGGTTTCCTCTGCTTGATAAACAGCAAATCTGGGCTACACAAAGCTACTTCATGGATGGGAACCAGTGTGATTGAAGGGCTTCACAGAAATGCAGGCTGTTCCCTGTTGCGTGGTGACAAGCAGATACCACACTAGGCAGTGCTAGTGTGGAACACCTACATCCACCTTACCATTCCTGCCTGGAAAAATCAGCTCCTAGCTGGTGCCCTAGGGTACTGCATTGAAAGAAGCAAGCAAAAATCTGCTGAGCACGCAGTATGCAGGACAAACTGAGCAAGGTCCCAGGCCAGGCAGATCACCCTGGAAGTAGGATACTGCCCTTGCCCTTCTGTAGTAGTCCGAAAGACTCTGCACACCAGTGCCTGGCCGGAAAAAAGGACAGATGCTTTGAACAGGGCAAGTGAAGCATTTACAGAAGGTCTCTGCATATAACAGGGAGGCGGTCTCCGAGCAGGGCGCTTCCAGGCCTATGTGCAATGCTCTTCTCCTGCCACAACATGGGCTTGTTCTCAGGCTGCCTAGGAAGAAGAATTTACTAAGGATTCAGTCCAGGTCTAAAAATCAGAGCTCATAAAACTGCTCCTTACTGAAGCTGTTTATTGAGAGGGAATTGAACTCGTGGTGATCACATCAGCAGTATTCCCATGCCTGTGGTACAGGCACATTTCTATGTGGAATTTTAATTTAACTATATCTGTATCAGAACAGTAGAACTGCACACACGAGGAAGACGGGCCATATACATCCATTTCCTGCTCTGTCAATACTCCTCTCCCTTGCTCCTGTTATTCATGCACTGAGCCCCACACCACTGTGATGGTGCCCTTCCTTCCAGTCTGCACTGATTCATACAGCGCAAGTCCAGGGCAGGGATTGCCAAGTGGTTTGTGAGGAGATACCTGGTAATGAATATGCCTTTCCTGCCAGCAGCATCTCTGCTGAGAAGCATCCTATGATAACAGCATTACTTTTATTGCTTCTTCATTAATTTTGCCAGGCAAGATCACCAGGGGAATATTTTCAAGCGGGTCCTCCATTCCATTTTCAACACAAAATAAATAGAGATTTAAAAGCTAGGGTTTCAAATATAAAATCAACCCTTGGCTTTTTCTCCTTTCCCAGATGTACTTGGAACAAATCATTTGTTCTAAGATTTTCCAGACCAAATATCACCCCACCCTCTCTCTTAGCTTCCACCAAGACATGAGAAGTCCAGCCTATGACTCACACACATCTGTTGCCTGAGGAGGGTCAGCGTAAAAGAAGGGAGTTAACACAGCTCTCATTGAACAGCAGCAAAAGGCTAGATCCTACATTTCACTTTCCCAGCATGGGCTTCTGAGGTAGCAGGATAAATCCAAACCTGTGTTTGACAGGGGGCTTAAGAATTTCATGCCCCCAAGAAATGAAAGCAAGTTCAGTGGCCCAGGATGTTACTCCTGGAACTGCAAGCCTAAAAATCAAGATACAGGACATCAGAGATCCAAAGGGATGCCACTGCTACAGCACTCCCACATGAGTCCCTGCAGAGCTGACAAGAGAAGAGAAGATCCCACCAGGCTCCAAAGCAAAGCAGAAGCTAAAAAGAAGTGGGATTGCCTGGCTGTGGGCTGCTTCTCTCAGCACTTACATGCACGAAGTTCAGTAGGAACATCACAGCTGCACATGGGAATAGTACTTGAGTAGCGATTAAAGGCAGGCAACGGCATTCATGGTGGGAATTTGTCAGGGAGCAGCAGATGCCATTGCACCAGGAGCTGAGGGGGGATAATGCAGCTGGCAGGGCAGGGGCCTCACCAGCAAAGTCTCCACCCCACCACACCAAGAAAGCAGGGCAGGTCCAGAGATGGTGGCCAGATTCAACCAAGAGCCCAGATCATCAGGTAAGTTTGTGGTCATGAGGCAGGTCCGAGGCCAAGCTGGAAAGTTGGTCCACATTCAGGGTCAGGCCCAGAGACTGTCAGGCAGATCCACAGTGACAAGGCAGGTCTGGCATCAAGCTAGAAAAATCAGTCTGTAAGTTGGGAGCACCAGAGTCCACAGCTGGGTATCGCTGTAGCTGAGCTGGAGACCTGTGCTCCTACAGCACAGCTCAAACCAAGCCTAAAGGCCCCAGGAGGAGCTTAAATGGAGTGCCTGTGCCCATGGGTGCAGGGTGTGGGTGGAGGCCCCAGGTGAAACTGGTAAGGGCCATTAAGGTCTATTAGTGCACTGAGAGCCATAGCCCGAGACAAGATCAAGATCACTAAGTGAATCAGCCATTCTCCTGCAACAACTGGCCCCAGCTGATGAGACGGAGGGTGTGGAGCTTCCTCTGCAGCTGCCTGACATATGGACAAAGTCAGCTCTCCCTTCTCCAGCTCCGCCAATTCACCAACCCAGCCACAGTGGTCATGAGCTGGATGAGTCACATCTCTGTGCTTATCTCCCTCATGGCCAGTCTGGAGGTCTCGTTCTCACTGACGTCCCCAGAAACAGTCTGGGGACTGGTTTATGTTGCATTTAAATGAGGGTTGGTTGTCTGGTGGCCTGGGAATCAGAGCCTGATCCCTTTATCCGGTCTCAGGAATCCTGTCCCATCAGCAGTCTCCCAAACTGGGGGCACTGAAGTGTGTCTGTGAGAGAGGGAGGCAGCTACAGCCAGGCCAGCGGCGCTGGCCGATCAAGTACAGGGCTGCCCAGACGTGATGCTGTCGCCTATCTCTGACCATCTGCTGGGGAACAAAAGTGATCCCCCCACCCTGGCCTGCAGAAGGTGATCATCCATAACCTTTACGTCAGCCTTCCTGTCAGACACCCTGCTCCCCTAAGATGGCCCATTCTGCTGATAAGCCCCTTCTCAAACATGGCACTGTTAGGATTGCAGTGGCTTTGGCAGCCTGTCCGGCCCTCTCCACCTCTTCTTCTTCTCTTCAACTACCCGTCCTGCTGCAGAGTTGCAAAGAGGTCTTCCAAGACCTGGATGCTTACTTGTTCTATGGCATGTCTATCCAAGCTGAGGTCAGAGTGTGCCTGACAGAGCTTTGGAAAGAGCATGTGAATACCACTGCAGCTGCTCAAATAACAAAATAAAACTCAACAATGACAGCATACTGTACATTTTCCCCTGATTTCATATTTCTACAGTTTACTTCTCTTTCGTTGCAGCTTCTAGCAGCTGAATATAGTAACCTAAGGGGCAGGAGGGCCAGGCAGAATTCAAGCATCCTTTGTTTGGCAGGAGATGCTTAAATTACTTTTATTCCTGTCTGGCTATACAAAAAAAATTTGGTCCTACATCTCTTGAGCAATGGCTCACCAGATAAATGCCACCCATGAACAGCATTCTATCTGTGGTGCCTTTGTAATACAGATCACTTGAGGATGTGTGCTCCGGAAAACAAGCCGACAGCACTACTTCTATTACACATTGGATGTCAACACAGTCTAAGCCTAACTTCTGAACCAAGCTGAAGTTGAGTCTCTCTCACAAAAAGCTCAAGAGCTCCAGTTTGTGCTTAGGTCAAAGGACATTTGTTCCTGCCCCTTACATATTATTGAAGCTGCTTCTCTCCCCTAACTAGAAAGCAGACATCCTAAGATATTCTAGAGACCAACAAAAACCTAGTCTTTCTGAAACCCAGAATGCAGCACTGAGCTTGTGTTAACTGCTAGACTGGTATCAAACTTCAACGGCAGCAGCTCACTAAAGTCTTTTGGACTAGTATAATGTCACTGCACTAGGACACAATGGCAAAAACTGTGAAGCCATGAGATGACAGAAAACATCTCCCCTGTCAGATGGTAATTCTGCATCCACAAATGATATCCCTTACTGTGGTAGCTTAATGCACCTGGACCCTTCCCAAGTGCTGTCAGAAAATGCAGGTGGTCCACCTAACACTGTGGAAAATACACAGCTTGGAAGCAGTCTCCACTTTCACTTCCTTCTTCCTTCCCCCTAAACTCCACCACTACCCTCCACCCATGACATCTGCCATCTGCCTCACTGACTCATCACAGCTTGGGTGGCTTTTCTTTTTGTCAGCAGGAAATGCTTCCTGGCTCGCTCAGCATAGTTAAATCTCCCCTGCGAGCTGCTACTGCTCCTGCTGAAGGACTCCTGTGACATAGCTACAGTGATTTATGGCAAACAGGAAAGCTTAGGACTTAATGAAGCTGAACACGGCGCTGTCTGGAGTAGTACTGATGAGGGCAATGTTGATGTTACATTCTTCTGAGCTGGAAATTACCTGATGCTGCTGAAAATGCACTTAAGGGGCTCAGCCAGAGTAATCCTCTCACAACAGCACTTTCACTTGCACCCTTTCACTTTTCTTATATTTCTGATCACATAGAGCAAGGGAACTGCATGGGAAAGAGTCTTGATGTGTAAATGTGACAAGGTTGTGCTGCAGATCCTGGTATTTCCTTCCAAGACGTGTAGGGCAATAGGCTGGTGGGAAAACTGCCTCCCATTCTTTGACAGAGCCAGGGATTATTGCATCCCTACATTCACTGTCTCTTGCCCTTGTATAACCTGGAGCCTCCCCTTCCCTAGTTCCTTGGAAGTGGATGCTGACAGCTTTGAACTATCTATAAGTTGTACATCTTTTAATCTGGACAGCTAGTCAGCACCAAGAGGTTGGCATGGAGCGTAGCTAGTTGTGTCTGCTTTAAAAGTCTATGGAGAGGATTACCCTGACTTCACAAGTACTGATTAGATACATGACTGCACTAGAAAGAACTGCACCTAAAAGCAGTGCAGGGAACTCTGACCTAATCAGAAGTTTTGGGGGAACAAAATCCACTTCAAGTCTAGGGTTTAACAGTCTTTGGCAATGGGCTGAAAAAAAACATGGGAGCTTCTGGACTGCTGTAATTCCAAACACCATTGCCGAGTGTCGGTGTAAATCCAATAGCCCATAATTGTCAGCTACCACTCTAGAACTGATGGCAACTTTATGCTCCTTTACCTGTGGGGATACCTTGTTAAACTCATGTACTTAATTACATTCATCAGATTCTGTAAAAAGAGGGAAAGGTTGTTTCCTCACATATAATGGTCTGGCAGATTGCTATGCCTTTCAACCTGTTTCATGTTTTAGGGAGGGAAGGAAGGAGGTAAGAAAACACACAGGTTTTGGAGCTGGCAGCACAGCATCTGTTTGCAGACAAGCAAGGAGCATTTCCAGTACAGAAGAGCTGGGCAAGCCAGAGTCAAAATTTATTCACTCCAGTGTGGTATGTAGTGAGGAGGATGGGTCACAGGGGAGACTTCAGGCCCTCGAGCAAAATTCCAGTTCATGCCACTCAGGCTCATGTGAAAGGAAATGGTTCACTCTGGAGAGCTGTGCAGGAAGGCTGCTGCAAGGCTCTGGCATCCCTGTCTGCCGCCCTCTGCTCAGAGGTCTCACAGAGGTAGCTGGAAACTTGTTCCCTGTCATGGATCATGCACCTCTAACCAGCGTATGGAAGCTCACCTGATGAGGCAATGCGATACAGCATCCTTCAGACAGTTCAGCTGTGCCCCATGCTGCAGACTGCACTTGCCAAAGAACGGGCAGGGGAGTTTCTGCAGAATGTCAGCTCATTCTGTGTTGAGGCAAAGGCTCCTGGCAGGTAGGGGAGTGATAGAACAGAACAGTACAAATGGGACAAACCATAATGTTTATTGGAGGGAAGTGCTCTGGGATATTTAAGTGTTTCCACAGTGAGGGGAAAACCCCTCACTCCCTCAGGATCTCAGGTACAAGGAATTCTTCAGCAGTAAGATTTCATTTTCACTTGGGGGTAGGAAGTGCAAGCTAACACTGCAAAGGTGTCCAAATGCCTCAGTTTCACTGAGTCCAGTGGTACTTGGAGAGCTAAATACCTCTAAGGCCCTGCACCTCTGCCCTGCTTGTGTTTGGTAAAGAGCCAATTACCCTAAACACTGTACTTTTACAAGTACTAGAGGTAATAGCTGATGCTTTTAAATTCTTAGCACAACTGACAACTGCCAGACTCCTCAAGTCAATAGGGAAAGGTGGGGCATTTTGCTTTTGGAACACGGGGAGGAGTCACAGTCATTTCTCGTCAGGTATCTTCCTCCTGCACGAACCGAAATTTGGGGTCTAGGATACCTGAAACTGGGGACCCTTATCCCTTAGATACGTAATGTAGCGTTAGTACAACTGAGAATCAGACCACTGAATTGCTTTTAGAAAAGATGAGTACAGGAATTCAGCAGACCCACACACTGCCATGACTGTTAGGAGAGGGAAATGACAGGCTCCTAAAGCAAAATGCAATATTCACCCAGACACAGCACAGCCACCACGAGAAATACATGCACAGCATCCTGCCTTGAATCTGACTCTGAGGTGACACGGCAGCCAGCAGGTCCTTTGGTTTTTCTGCTGATGCTGCTACCGACATCTGCAGCTGCAGTGATGCCTCAAGAGGTCAGCATTGTAACATCAGTAGGAAGCTCTTTTTCAACCCACTAAGCATACATTTCTGAACAGAATATCCTAGGAAGCCAATTGCCCAAGATGTTGGAAGGCCATTTTCCCTAGAGCAGCAAGCAAAATCAGCCTGCAAGCTAAGCCGTTGGTATGTTACAGAAACACGTCCTCTGGGGCTGATAGGGCAGTGCCATTCTCCAGCTCACTAGTCAAATCAAACACAACCAGCTACAGACATTAGTTCCTTGACCTCTTAATTGTCATTACCTACATTAGTTTGTCTGAGCCATCTAACCTTTCCTGTCTCCCCTACAAACCCATCCCCAGTAAAACAGCTGCCCAAGGAAGCCACGTTAAGCAGTCAACATGACCAGCCAAAGCCAGGAGCTCAAACTTCTTAAATATGTAATGGGGAGAGGCAGTCACCTCCAGAGTACCGTTCAGGGAAGCCTTGGACCATAGCTTCATGAACCTTTTCACCCAGCACAGGCTAGCACTGCAGTCAAGAGTTTGCTATGTTTGTGTGGTTGCATTGTGAAATGGCTTTAGCTAGCTAAAAACCCAGCTAGCTTGGACACAGACCAGTGCCCTCTGCAGCTGTATGACCCCCTGAGCCAGCACTAGGGAGGGATGACAAGGGTGCTGGAAAAAGTTAAAAATGGAGAGAAGATGAGAGGGGTGGCAGGACTGCCTCTCTCTGTGCTATGGCTAGTCTGTGCTGGCTGGAAGAGCTCATGAAACTGCTTAGACTAAAGTAACTCCTGAGGGAAGCCAGTCTCCTAACTGGAAACTAACCCAGAAGGTGTGAGTGCTTTCTGCACTGTTGCACTTGGTTCTGCAAGGGTCAAACAGCTTTATAATTTGGTTGCTTTGCTTTCTCTCACCAAGCCAAAGCAAGAAGCACAGATCTGAATGGGGAAGGGACAACGCAGAATTGCTCCCTGCCTGTTGACTGTGGTTGAAATCCTCCACAGACACTGTTCCCCATGGAAGAGCGCTGCTCTCTCACAGTAGGTCTTACTCAAATTTCCCTGTCAGACAGGGGCCCAACACTATTTCCAGTTATATCAGTGTCATCTCCTAGAAGTCTGCGTGGCTGAACTGAATTTGAATCCCAGCACCTTTAATCTCAGTATTAAACCTGTCTTGTTTTCCCCCTGTCTGTCTACCCTTCCTTGGTTTCATCCCTTTCTACAGTTTGGGCAAAAATTCCATTACCTGAGGTATTGATTCATCTTTCTGACAATCCTGGTATTTCCCTGGCATGAATTAGCAGAGCTTCTGTTAGTCGTTAGTCTGTGTGTCCTCCCAATAGCCCCTCAGAGACAGGAAAGCACTTGAAATGCCTTTTGCAGATATGGAAGCTGAGACATAAATGGACAATAGTCCAGATCCATAAAGGTATTGAGGTTTCTAATTTCTGTGCATGCTTTGACATAAGTAAGGCATTAGCCCAAATGCATGTGGCTAAGAGCACAAAAAAAGGCAGAGGACACTGATTCCAGCTCTTCTAAACTCAACTCTCTCTTTTGGCATCTTTCCTTTAAGGCTGCTTTGATGTTTTTTCCTCCCTGTGCATTCAAAAGAAGGTGGGAATGCTCTGGAGCTCAGTGTGTTCATCTTCTACATTCAAGCGGGTTTTATGCTTGGATTTTGCTGAACTAGAATCAGGACATCTCCAGGCCCCATGCTCTAGCAATAAAGTTATAGAACAAGCTTTTCCAACCAATTTTTTGGGGATATTTTCCCTTCTTTTTAACTTGTTCCAGTTGTACATACTGTCCTGGCCACATTCCTAGAGTAAGCACTGACAACTGTTTCATAGCTGAGATCCTCAGACATGGATGAGCCAAGATACACATACACACACACGCACAGGCACACACAAAGGAGACCACAGAAGGCACTAAAAATAACTCAACTAATTGAACAGCCGTCAGAGAGGGCTCAAGATGCAGCAGTCATTCCAAAGCCATTTCCTGGAGAGGGACTCACACTGCTGTGCACCAAGGGAGGAGGGTGCTCTCCAAAGGCTGGGGGGAAGGAGGATTTAAGCACATGGTAGGGAAATACTGCCTTTTACAACCCCTGAGTCACACGTAGTGGGGAGCTCACCCCTGCTGAACAGGGTGGGGTGCATGGGAAGAGTTATACTACATCAGCTGGGGATTTGACAGCTCTGGGAAGGGTCCTTCTGCTTATTAGTTGGCTGAGGCAAGAGCAATCCCAGAAGTGCCACTTTTGGCAGAGACCAGGGATGCAGGGGAAGCTGCACAGCTGGCGTAGCAGAGCTTGCAGGCAGTATTCTGCATCTAGAGGTTTCTGGCTAGGACTGCTTCCTCAGGGCTGGGCTGCACGCACTCCTCAGCCCAGCCCCTATCAGTGCAGCTGTGATGTGATCCCTGGGAATGAAGGGGTAGCTTCTCAGGGGTTCATATGCTCCTTGGCAGAAAGGCCTTACGTTTTCAGGGGGAATTTGAGCAGCATCAGAAAATCAGGATTTGACTTTCTCTGCTTTGACACAAACACACCTTTTCTCTGATGCTCACACTGGGTTATTCACCCTCTCCCCACCAACAACATTGCTGTACAGCTGTTTTACTGTTCCCAAATATTAACAGTGCTAGGAGAACTGTGTGTGCAGTACCTCTTTTCCTTGTCATTTTTTACTAGGAAACAGTCTTCCCACCTGCTTCATGAAATAATTAAATGGACTTGATGCAGCTTCTTCTCCAGCTGCACGTGGTTAACTTGCATCCCAAAAGCAAGCATCATGCCTAATGTACTTTGACTGGGGCACCGTAGTATAAAAGTGGGTCAGTCCAGTACTGATACCCTGAAGCTTCCTTCACTTTAAAGCACTTCTGCTTTAAGCTCCTACTGACTTACAAACTTAAAATTGTGGGTCTGGCATGGAGCCACCAAGCGTGAAGCACCTTCCTCTTCTACGAGATTTACAGGTGCCATGGCTGGATGTTTGGGATGGAGAAAGGGCAGATTCTCACTCCTTGGGCTCTGTTAGCGAGATACAGTCAGCTCAGGAGAATAGCCATTGTCTGGGCATTTCCCTCCTTTCATCTCAGTGTAGCATTAATATGTCCTGCGTTATCCTTAAACACAGAGCTGCACACAACTCACTGAGTCTGCTCCCAGCATCAACTGAACAATGCAGTCCTTTCCGTTTGATCCATTCACAGCCTTGCTGGTGTCCTAATGTCACAAATTTGAATGCTAAGCTTTAGAGTGTATTCCAAATCTGCAGCAACAAGCAAGCTGTTAACAGCCAGAGTTCTGAGTTGTCAGAGCTCCTCAGGACCCGGTCTGTCCTCACTACAAAATCCTGTGCTATCCAAAAAGAACAAGGCACCTGCAGTGCAGGACCTTTGTGAGCTCTTCTCTTCCTTTGATGAAGGGGTCTCTAACCTCACCCTTCTACATATTCATGTACACCTCTGATCTGAAATGAGCCAAAAGGCACCCATGCAACAGTACATACCCTTTCATTAAGTGGTACCTCCTCTGCAAGCCTGTGGAAATTCCATTTCCTAGCGTACATGATGCATCAGGACTGATCATTGTGAGTAGGCAGACTCACAGCTCATCCAATTCAGTATTGTTGCAAGAGGCAACAATAACTCCAGCCCTTTGTTGCTCTCTTGGCTATGCAATGTGCAGGGACTGGACCTGAAAGACACTCACTTCATGGACCGCACCTTAGTGCCGTGTCAAGTAAGCCAAATGCAGGAGACCATTAATCAGTGCCTTGAGAAAGAGATTGCCGTCAGCACACAAAAAGACAAGAGGAAGTGGCATCTTACCATGTGATAGTTAATCATTTCCTGAAGACTGTCTCCAAATTTGTCGAGGCACTCCTGCAAAAAAAGGTAAAGAGAACTGGCAGTGAATAGAAGCAGCTGTCCTTCATTCCCAGGGGTTCAATGGCCAAGAGAGACTCTCATTAAGCCACTGAAGAGCCACTCTGTCGTTTGGCAAGAAGGCATTTAAAAAATGTCTGACATTGAAGTCATAGGCTCCCTGTCCTTTCCAGTTTCGTGCTGAAATCAACATGTCAGTTGTCGCTTGTGTAGGCTGGTTACCTGCGTTTCCTAAATAAGTGATGCTTACTGACCTAGATTCCAACAACCTTGCCAGCACTGTGGCTTCTTAAAAGTCCATGAATCTCACTCTGATCTTTCAGCGCTGCATTATCAGATGGTCTCTACATTCCTCCAAAAATAAAATATCATACTAAATGGCTACTTAAACAGTGTAAGGGTCTATGGATATATGGTCCATACACAGCATTAGGAAGCTTAACACTCCCCAGCCCTCACTGTGTCCCATGCTGCATCCCACAGGATGACTTACCGAAATCATTTCATCCTTCTTGCACTGCTGTGACAAGTCCCGGACTCCGCTGACAAAGTGCTTGTTCGTGGTGATGTAGGCTTTGCCTGCTTCAATCATCCCACTGCATAGCTTTACCAGCTGCACAAGGAGAGAGGTGTGAGTGGATAGGCAGCTGCTCACATCAAACTGAATTGCAACCAGGCTGGTTTTAATCTGCACCAATACCACAGCCCAAGACTTTTAGAACAGGATGCCATTCACGTTCCTGGTGTGGCTACACTAGCAACCCTTACTGCATGTAGCAGAAACAGGGATGCAAATCGCACTTCTCAGGGTATGTCATGATGTCAACGTTTCACTTGCCATCTAAGAATAACAGTTCTAGGCTATCCCTGAGGACAGATGAATTGGGGCAGCCCATTTTTTTCAGGGGGTTTCTACTGTTCATTCTATCCTGAGCCATCAGGACTGCAGGTCCCTGCTCGGGGCGGCAGGCGAATCCCTGCCCGGCTTCCCTCGCCTTCCCAGTTGCCCTTACGCAACAGGTATGGGGCTCTGGAGCTTGAGGGCTGGGAAAACAAGGATGCGGGCGAAGGTTCATCGGGGGGGTCGCCTAGGGGGAGTCGGTCTGCCCCACGCATTAGGACTGCCTCCATTAAGAAGAAGAGGAGGGTGACTGTCGTAGGTGATTCCCTGCTGAGGGGAACAGAGGGCCCAATATGCCGACCAGACCCATCCCACAGGGAAGTCTGCTGCCTCCCTGGGGCCCAGGTCAGAGATATCACTAGGCAACTGCCTCGTCTGGTACGGCCCTCTGATTATTACCCCCTATTGGGAGTACAGGTTGGCAGTGAAGAGGTTGTGGAGAGAAGTCCAAAAGCAATCAAAAGGGACTTCAGGGCACTGGGGAGGTTGGTTGAAGGATCAGGAGCACAGGTACTATTTTCCTCAATCCCATCAGTGGCAGGGAGGATACT
>WAAD01027788.1:1370-16137 GCA_013389945.1 Fregata magnificens
AAAAAAAAAAAAAAAAAAAAAAAAAAAAAAAAAAAAAAAAAAAAGTCTTCCAGTTAAGACTAGTTGCAATTCATGCTAAATTCAAATGGTTTACCTTCCACCTGTTTCCTTTGGTAACATATAGAGAATGAAAGGATACTCATATTTGACAGCTTGCTTCACTGACTCATCTGCTATTTCAAACAAAAAGAACACCTTTGCCTTAAGAGCCATATTTTGCACATCACAATACCTGCAAGCATGATACAAAATAGCAAACACACTGTCAGGCCCTCCAATACTTAATTTTGCCAAAGCTTATAGATATATAGACATAGCTAGCAAGATATTGCTAGCTATTTTCCTAGATACTCACGACATTTCCTGATGAGAAAATAATGTATAACATAAGTATATACAGTGTACAGGCATAGTATGTCCAGTAGTGAAGGTTTATGACTACAATCTAACATTTAGGCCCAAACATTGCTTTCTGAGACCAGGCAAAACTTCCACTGATGACAGTCAAAGTGATATACATAGAAAGCTGGAGTACATGGCTCTTACTACTCAACAATAAATATGTACATACATGCTTAAAACACAAGCACGCAGAATACTGTACATTGTTTGGTATATACCAATATAAAACACTAAAACCACCTCTTTTTTCATACTATAACAATAAGTGTTTTTACAACAGCAAACAACAGATGGATATTAACAACTTTACGCTCGAGAACAATCATAAGGTTTTGTAAAATGTTCAGTAGTAATGAAATCCAGAAGAGTTTGAAAAATACAGTGGAAGACTGAATTTGTTCCAAAGTACCTTAAACATTACAGCCAAATTGTGCTGGCTGAACTATTACCATGTCTTTGCAATACACTTCAGTGCATATGTTAGAGTTCTCACTTTTTAGAATTACAATAATAAAAAAAGATACTNAAATTACTTTGAACATTTTAAACTCTTTGATCCCATGAAAAGTAAAAAAGATATCATTATTAATACACAAGAAGGGTGTACACAGCATAGCGTGTATCACAGTAACCTACAGTTAGGAGGGAAATATTTCACTTTTGCAAGGAAGCACTATAAGTTAAGAAGGGGGGGGGGGGAAATCCTCTTTTCTGACCCAGAATTTTTTCTTTATATTTGCTACATATGTGCATTTGTATGTACATCTAATTTTTAAACAAGGAAAAAAAATGTGGCATAGATATGCTCATTTGTTCCTTAAAACCTTTTGAGTTAATACCTTTTCCTTTGCACTTGCAACAAGTTCTAAGAGCACGCATTGTCAATTAACACAGCTCAGCTTAAGCTGTGTTCTCTCCTTATGATCAAAAGGATATACCTTTGTCCCATGTTCAAAAGCCTTTAACCCACTTAGGCTTCTAAATCCAACAACACTTTTCAAAGTGGGACTGAGAAGTTGGCACTTTTGAAAAAAGCTTGCCTAACATTTACATAAAATAAAGTTAGGCAATACTGCTACTTTAATTTTTGAGGGACAAAGATATGTAATGGGACAGTAGAGGTCAAGTCAATTAAAAAAAATGGATGACTTTAAGCAATTTCAGACATTTATGTTCCCAGTCTCACCATTTTAATTATTATTTTCCTATTTTTAAAATGGTTTTGTCCATCTCAACCATATGAATGACCCAAACAAATAACACAAACTTAAGAACTGAACAAATGACTATGCTGGCAAAGCAGTGAGAGTGACTGAAAGAAGTACTGTCAGATACCTAAGAGAGAAACCCACTAATTAAAACAAATTTTTAGAAAGTTTTGTTGTGGGTTTGTTTGGGTTTTTGTTTTGTTTTGTTTTTTGTTTGTTTGTTTGTTTTTGTTTTGTTTTGTTTTTTAATAAATTGAAACTTGAATCTATATCCAAGCCCTTGACTTCACAGTGGCTCACTGTTATACTGCATTTTACAAGATGAGATCATTAACTGTTAAACAGCTGCACATGCACAAACACTTTCAGTCAAATATATGACTGAGGCTGACAAAGTTCAATACGAAAAATTTGTACACAATAACAATTTCTATACTGGTTTCTACTCAAGTAGAGATATGCTATTAAGTATGAAGCAGAACGTTTACCTCAGTTTCTCATACATCATGCTTACATCTTCAGAAGCATGGTTTATACTGATATGCAGAAAATGTTCATACAGGCAATCAGTGAGTTTTCTCCAAAGCTTTCTAAGTGATAGCTTCTTATCTATTTGCTCTGAAATCACCTTATTTCATTTGGTCTAAAGTAATACCACAATTAGGCCCTAATCTACCATTAGCTATCCACGCACTTAGCATTACCAGTGAGTGGATCTTATAAAACAATACAAGTTCTGCACTACTGATTGTAGAACCAAATCTCTGAATTCCTTCTCTGGGTAGTATATGTTGGTATCATTCAATAAGTTTCATGCATTTTTAAAAACTTGGGAGAAACCTCTAGCATTACTGCAAGAAAACCAGGAAATGCAGAAACAATTCGGACCTGAGTAACAAGTCAAATGTCAACTGCCTCTCCTGTAGCAAATGTATATAGTTAAGTAATTATACTTAAACATCCATAAAATTAAACAAATGCAAGCTATCTGTCCTCTATTTTTTCTTGGTTTTGGATCTTGAAATAGCCACAGCACACGCTTCCATCAACCAAAAATTAGGCCAAAATGAGATAGAACGTTATTACTGGTAGCATTTTTATCTGTCTCCACCCCTCCTTTTTCCACATCAGTTAAGGATCCCAATACCTTTCTCCATATACAGAAGACTAACTGTATTAAAGTAGGAAATAACACATTCGTAAGCAAGCATTAAAATAAATTGACTTTCTTTCAACTCACCTTATTGAAAAGGCAGTTTATTCCCCCAATATAAATCATTACTTTCATGTACATGACCCAAGACAAAAGTCTTCAGCATAAACACCCCACATCCACTTGAAACATTCCCATTCATCCACACACCAAACGCTGGTGCAGACATATTTTAAGGCCTGCTAGTCTAAGGCAGAACCTGTATTACCACAAGAACTACACAATGTAGTAGAGCACATCAGATATAAACAAATGTATTTTAATTCAAAAGGCTTGTTTTAACACAAGCCAAATTACTATTAAACAAACATTGCCTTTGCACACTTGTGGCTCCAAAATAACATCCTCTGTTTTAATTAAAGACAAATGATACAACAGATTTTATTTCCTGAACAGTGGGTGGATTCCAAAGGTATTAAAGATCCTGTTATCCTCCAGCATACTTAAGGTTACTTCAGCTTCATGGGTGTATCTGGGTCTTTATGGTTTCTTTCTCCTTTTGCTTTAGAAATCAGTCTACAATCTGGGCATAAGCCCCTTATCCCAGTTTGCCTCATTAAATAAAAATCAGAGTTAAAAAAATGCAACCGGTGACCCAACAACCTTTCCAAGGCTCACAGAACAATGCAGATATTAAAGCCTGTCACCATTAATCTACAAAGTAACCCCCCCTGCGAGTCCTTTCATTAATCTGCTTCCTTACCATCACTCTCCTACACCCATCATCGCCGATATTCCCCCAAAACCCCCTCACTCACCAGCCATCCTTTCCCTCTCCATTTTGGAGGATCGGGTTCCCTACCATATCAAACCCACCCATAGGAACCACAGTTATTTACCCAGCTACAAGCGCCTCGGCGAAGCCTGCGCACGGGCGCACACACACAACGCGGCGGAGGAGGAGGAACGGCGAGCGGGTCACCACCGCCACGGCCGCCCCGCGGCGAAGGTGGCGAGCGCCCGGGGGAAACCGAACCGACCGCGCCATATAACGCACCGGTGGGGCCAGCCGGAGGGAGTCCAGGGCAGCGATGTCTAGGCTGCACCCCCAGCGGCACTTAAGGCGTGTGTGCTGACAGCGGCCCGCACTCACCCAGCAGCAGCAGCTTCAGTTCCCGACGGGCGTCCCGCTTGTCTCGGCGCAGCTGCCGCTCGATCTCGTCGTTGATCCGCCGGGCTTCCTTGGCTTCCTCGCTCAGGCAGCACGCCATGATGGACTCTAAAGTCATTGTTCCTAACTGGTTCAGGCACAACCCCCACCCCCCACCCTAAAAACGCGCGCGCACACACACACACACACCCCCACCAGAGCACCAACCCCGGGGGACACAGACGTCCTCTGTCCGGGAGCCCCCACTCGGGCACTGCAGGGAGCTGCCTCGATGCCACACACGGGCAAGGAGAAAGAGAGGGGGCTCCCAGCAGCACAGATCCCCTGTTCCCTGCCTTTAATAGTCGCCGCTTCCAACTCCTCCTCTCCTCTAAATTATGCAACAAGCAACATGAAAACATCCACCATAGCAGCCGCGGCGGCAGCAGTGCTATCTAGGCGAGCCAAGCTGCTCGGCACAGACACCCCTCTCCCTCCTTCCCTCACCGCTATCCCTGCCACCGCCTCCGCCTCCTCCTCCTCCTCCTCCTCCTCCTGCAACCAACACGGTCCCCGAGTGCCCCTCGCAAACTACACCCCCACCACCCTCCGAAGTAACCACCCCCCACGGAAATGCTAATGGCCGCTAATCCCTCCCCCTTTCGCACACACTTTCCCTATCGCTCCCTCTGTCCTAAAGCGGGAGTTCAGCTCCTCCAAAAGTGGGCAAGCCCGCCGCTGCCTGGCAATGTCAGCGTGCGCCTGGCGGGGGAATTTCCTTACGGTGGACCTTTCTTCCAGGCACAGTCGCTCGCCCCTCTCGCGGGGAGAGCTGCTCGCGGCTCGTTCCTGCCCTGACATTAAGAAAGAGAGAGGGGGCAGGTAGAAAGGGCGCCACCAGAGAGGAAGAGAAGGCAGGCAGAGACTGGGACATGCACACCGTGAGCCCAGCTCGCCGGGCTTGACTCCGTGGGCGTAGTGAGGAAGAAATATGGCGGATTGTCTCTCCCGCTGCCTCTCCCACTCTTCTGCGCCGCTGCGCGCCGGGAATGAGCGGCTGGTGGAGCCAGGAACTCCCGGGATGCTGCCCCCGACCAAGCCCAGCGCTCGAAGGCCACCCCTGCCAGGCCTGCAGCCGTCGGGGAGGGGATGAGAGGGGAGGGGAGTGGACGGTGTCTTACACCAAACGGCCGCGAGGAACACAGCCTTCTCTTATTTGTCCTGTAGGGCAGGTTGGTTGGTTTGGTTTTTTTTAACATTCTGCACGTTTTATTTGCTTTTGCTACCTTTGATTTTAGTCGATAATGCACATTTTTATTGCACCCTTGCATTCTCTTCCTAGAAGAGATGTCTTCGGTTCATAGGGAAAGGGGAAAAATGTAATAATTTACATGAGGGGAAAGTATCTTCTCCACCTTCAGCTGGAAATTAAAATGTGGGGGATAAAAGTATACTAGACACTAGTAACTTTTTATGAAATAAAAGACGTTTACAACAAATAAAAACAATAGGATAGTTCCCTTGCTTATAAGAACCTAATATTTTATCATTTCAAGGCATCGATATATTGCATTTTATATTCTGTTGTTGTGACCTTTATTCAACTAATGCTTTTAACTACCATCCTTTTTCACAACCCAGTGCACAACCAGCTTGCCTTCAATTCCAGTACTAGAAAGCCTGTCTTTAACATAGCCTTTAGTAGCCCCCAAAGTGATAGCACACAATTTGATGGACATATTAAGTTCTAGTTTTTGTGGATTTGTAAAATATTTCAAAATTCCCACACCTGCCCCACCTTTTCCCACCTCCATATTAAATTAGCTATCTGGGAATGTTGCCAAATCTTCCAGGAAAGTCATAGTAGTCTATTAAGTAGGTAGAGGGGTACATCACTCTCCATCTTCTAGTTTCATGTGTGATGTCCTCTCCAGCACCTGTTGTCACCTGTTTTGAAAATCACGTGCTCTTTCTTAGAACTGTGCATATATGCTGACAATATGAATTAAATAGAGTCCGCCATAAGGTGTAAGATTAAGAGGAAATTAAAAAATGAAAATGTAATAATCAATAGAATAATATAGTTTTCAGTTTTTAGAGCATGAAAATGTTTTTCATTACTTTAAAAATGCATGATTTTTGTTTAAATTTATATTGTATTTTTATGTATAATGTATAAAAACATTTAAGAAAATTTGGAATATTTTTATAAGTATGTTTCTTTATTCCAGTAAATGAATGTGAATTTTATTCTAAATTCTGTAATCCTATTTATTAATCAAAAATGATATTTCAGTAAAAGCATCTTCTTTATTTACCTGATGTGGATTTAAAAACTCATATGTATGTAGGTATATGTATGTGTTTATCTGTCTATCTTGTGGTCCCAGATTAATGTGTTAATATTAAATTCAGTGATAAAGATTTCTACACATTGAATTACAAATATGATAAATGTAAAAATGCAAATAAGTAACCAAAGGGGAAAAGATTTTTCTTCATGAAATAAATTCTCAACATATCAGAATTTCCTCCTAAAAGTTGTGGCCCAAAAAGATGAAAATGGGCATGTGGTGCAGGTTACAATAAATATTCAATGGATGTACAACTGCTCTGAAACATTGCTGCACTGAGTTCAAGTCCACAGCAAACAGCATCTGGCATCAAGTCTAAAGAAAGGATATGAATGGGTCAATGAATTTGCGACATATGGATCAACTGATCAAAATTCCTCCCCAAATTGAGGGCACAGCAGTCCTATGAAAAAACTACATACCTCAAACAATATTGTAACCTTCCCCAGTAGATGAAGTCTGACTCAGCTTTCTTAACCAACTCTTTTACATGCTCAGTGTAGAAGGTATGAACACTGTGTGTACCTCAAATGTGAAACTGTCATTTAATTTTGCATTTTTAGTGAGAAAAGACACCCCAGGGGCCATAAATTTAATCTGTATGTACCACTCCCATTGACATAATTGGATTCAAAATCACTATTTAATAAATATCTTCAGATTTTTAATGGATGAGCCATGTAGTCCTGAATCAGGCATCAGCTGATAGCCATTACATACTGTTTTATCCATTTGCTTTGTGACTTAGTGGAAGTTAGAAGAATCCCCATAATGGACAATTATGTGATAATAAACCTATGAGGAAATGTTTTTCAGCCCTCATCTCCATAATGGTTGGCTTTTGTTTTGAAACATGAAACATCCTTTATAAATATTTTATCCTAATAAGAACTGTCAGTAAATGACAGATACAATTATTACCCATACAGATAATTATTATCCATAGATATTATCCATACTGTTACCTAATCCTGTACAGATACTTCCTGATAAACCTTCCCTGTAACATTAATGATTTCATATTCCTCTATCCAAGTAGTCATGTCTTATAGCAAACCCATTGCCTGTGAGATGTTTTAATGTTTCTCACTGTCACAGGAAATTAAAAGTGAGACTGTCAGAGGGAACAAAGTATGATATTAAGCATGCTGAATCTTCAGCATTCTTGCTCACGAGCCAACAAAGATTGAGGAACCACTACTCTATCATCTTTGTATCTTTCTTTGCACTAATCAAGCCCAGTCTTTCATTTCTTCCATATACCTAAAGATATTTATTGTTTGAGATATGTTTTCTGTGATGTTTTGAAAGATTGCAACTAGCATCTGAATTTGGTATTCACATGACGGTAAACCAGCAGACCATATATAACAGCATTGTTGATTTTTATTGTTAGTCAGCATCCCATCTTAATGGAATATCTTACAAGTCCTTTTTGATTGCCATTTTGCATTAGGAAGATGTTTTCACAGTGCTATGCACAATTATATCTCAGTCTTGAGTGTTTACAGTTAATTTAGAGGCCATCAATATGAGTAGAGCAAATTACCCTTCCAGTATGCTTTCCTAATCAGTTTTTTTTAGAAGAACAAATTGTATCTGCTGTTTGTCTACTGTTAAATGAGTAACATTCAGTATTTGCAATTCCTTTCAACTGAAATAATCAGTTTGTTCCAGTATGTGTTGTTTATGAGTTCCCCAGTGATATTTATTTAGAAGTAATAGCTATCTGCCAGGGTCCTAAGGTATAGACTAATGACTAAGAAAGGGTTAAAAAAAGTATTTGTTAATTTGTTGACAATGCAACACAGAAAGGAAAAGAAAATACACAGAAGAGAAAGTATCAGAAGGGGATTGCTTGCCAGGCAAGTATATAGCCTCACTCATATGTTGTGCATAGAGCTGGATTCAGTACACCGCAGATGTATCCTACATATCTTTCTGACTATATAGAACACTTGAAAGAAGGAAAGTCTGTGTATGTATGTATATATGTGTGTGTGTGTGTGTAAAACTAATGGGAGATTTTATTTCTTGAAGAATGTTTAAACTCTGTTACAACTTCCCTCACTTGTAAAGACTAAGACATTTTGAGAGCATTTAGGCAGAACCTGCCAGGTGTTATTGATGTGCCTCCCTCGGGGAGACACCCATGCCCCTAGGCGCCCCTCTCTGAGGGAGGAGAAGGGAAGCCAGCCTCCACGGAGGAACAGCCCTGAGGAGGCGCCACGCCCCTGCGCCGCAGCTGCGGCGCCACCTGCTGGCTGGAAGGCATGCCACCGCCCCGCGCAGCTCGGCTCTCCTGCCCGTCCGGATTACCCCCAGTGAGCTCGCGCTACACCAGCCGGGGAGAAGGAGGGAGAGAGAACCGTGCCCAGGGTACGCACGGCGATCCTCCCCTTTTCCTGTTCCTTCTTTGAAACGGGAATAGTAACTTATCCCTCCATCCCTCACTCAAGGACCCTTATGATGTTATTATAATCGCTTTTCAGTTCAAGTCCCGAGCGCGGTGAGGGTTAGTTCTTGGCTTCGCGTGGGGAATGGCACCTTGTGTGCTGTGCACCTCGCATCATGCTGTACCTGTCCTGGGCACCCAACAGGGGGCGCATTGCCATATTGGCTTACTGTGACATACTAGCTACTTCTAGAAACTGCGCCTTGTAGCCAAGAGAAAATCCTCTGTAAAATGTCTCCTTATGGCCTGGTATTTCTCTTCTGGTGTCTCTGCTGAAGAGAGGTAGTTTGAGGTCAGGGCAGTATAAAGTCTCGTCCACAGCTCGATTTTCCTCTGGCTCAAGAGTGTAGAGAGAGGCTGATGAGAAGGGAAGGTGCCATAGCAACTGCAAGGGCAAGAGAGACATGGAGGCCTGGTGCCAGGCTCTGTGTGTGAGATGGCTCCTGTAGGCAACGGGCTCATGAATTAGTGAAGTAATGAATTAGAGAATTCACATGTTAGACTAGTCTGTACAAAGGGGATTGAGCCCTTGTTTGATTTGATGGTTGGGGGTTTTTTAACCTAATGAGCTCATTAAATAAAGTTTAATTTACAGAATAATCCATCATGTAAATTTGAGAGATCCAAATGGACTGTGACAGGGTGAGATGGCTGCCATGGGCAGTGGGCTCTCTGGGTGATATGGCTTCTGTGGACAGAGGGCTCTGGTGCTCCCAGTGCAGTCAAGTGGGACAGAAGAGACAGAGGGAGATCCTTTCCCTCCATCACCCTCTGCAGCTCCCTTCCCTGCTCTGCACCATCTCATCCTCTTCCTCTCTTTTGCCAGCTCTGGCTCTCAGAAATTACATTGGAACTGGAGTTGCATTGGCTTCCCAAAGGTTCAGATGAACCTTAGAACCAGTGCAAGGGAAATGGCTGGTAGGTATGGGGAGGTGGGACCACCCTTTCTGTGGCAATGAGCCACTGGATCAGCTGCATCAGCCAACTGTTCCTGTATAGTCCACACAGGTCTGGTGGAAAAGAATCTTAAGTTCCAGCAATGAAAAAACACTTGACATAGCCATATGACACAAATTACACCGTTACATTGGTAGAATACAAGTTGATACTACAGTAATTCAGCAGCTCAGAAAAGGGAGATAGTTAAGTGTTCAATATTAGCATCTGCCACTTCTTTGATGACTTTTTCCCTGTTGTTTATCTACTGTCTTTATCATGAAATGGATGCCAAGCAACCTAAATTATAAATCTGTATTTTGGCAGCCTAGGACTACTGTCACTTCTATCAAGATTCCTTTTATGCTTATTTATCACATTCTTCAGCATTCAAGTACATTTATCCTTTCCTTTCAACTTCTTGAATCAGCACTACTTTTTAAAAGGCAGCTTTTATTCTTTATAGGGTTTTTATTTTTGTGCAACTCAAACTCAAACTCTTGGGCATATGATCGTGCATTCTTATTAACCTATAGATACTTTCCATACTGACTAGTTTATTTGCAGCCATCTCATGCTTTTCTGGGTTATAAATGTTAACAACATTAGATGTTTGGGATATGTATCTAAGACCTCAAACATTCTTTTCCTGCTGTAGCTTTTACTCTTCTATAGTATATTATTTGGTATATGCAGCCTAATTCTGATTTCATTCAAGTTTTAAAGCACTGTAAATACATCATCTTCAATGGAATTACATTGTTTTTCACCATTGTACATAGTAGTATCAGACTCTGGGTTCTCTTTTAAGATTTTTAATATATACAATGTAACTGTGTAAATCCTCCACTTTATTAAGTGAATATTTGATCCTACATCCTCAGAAATATTCTAGCCATTAGAATGATTTGGTAGGCCATCATTCCCACCTTATTTCTTTTTGTGTCACAAGACAGGGAGAAAACAGTTATTCAGTATGCAGATAGAGGTAGGTCTTTTAGTATATAATTGGAAAGTATTATTCATAATTCCTTCCATCATCCAAAGAGTCTATCAAATGAGGTTATATTTTTGCAATCCAAAATATGTCACTAAAATAACTGTGGATAACTATCTCATTGGCCATAATTTTATAATGGAAGACTAGTTCAAAATCAAAGCATGCCACAACACTTTTCACAACCTCACACCAAAGGTTAGTATGGAAGATGAAAAATTATCATCTTTCATTATATAATTTCCTAAGTTAAAATACCTGAGCAATGCCTAATCAAAACACAGGTATGTAGTAGGTATAGGAGATTTGGGCTTTTTAAAAAATATATTTGTATTTCAATGCAAGCAAAGTGTTCCAGATGGGATCAAGTACTTATAGCACAGAATGCATTATATGTAACTATTAAAATAAAGTGATCACCACTACAGAAAAACTGGAAGTCAAAATATTTCTATATTGTTCTGCCCAAATAATTCTGTAGCTGAGTAAATCATAATTGGATACTCTTGGTGTGATTTCAGCAGATATCACACACTATCATTACAGTTTTAGGTATCATTCAACACCACAAATAAAAGCGATAACTAAGAGAGTTTGCTATCAGCAAAAGATTTAAATGGACAATGCATTTTAGTTCTCTCACATTTATATTTGTATTTTCACTTGGTTGTCTTAAAGGGAAACACTTTCCTGATTAGCACACATTAAAACAAAAGGACATAAATTGAAAAAAAAATTGTATAAAAAGTAATTTGTATGTGTATGCAAACTGACAATTCACAGCTAGGAAACTATGCAAATATCTCCTTCCACAGAATTTCCATACACATAGCATTAGAGTATGTAAAATCATGAGTCAGTATGATATCTTTCCAGTAAATATCAACACAAAATAATTACTGTCCTTAGTGTAATAGGACTTCTTACAATTGTCTTTTCAACAATATATAATTCAAACCCAAATTCACTGCAAGAATTTGGAAGTCTCAGTAGTGAATCCTGTACTGTGTATATGCTTTATAACCTGTATTAATATAAGTATCAAATATCACATTACTAACAAATCTCTTAATGGAAAATAAAAGGAAATGTCTGTCATGATTGAGTGATAAGTGACATGAGGATAAAAATTGCGACCTGGTCAATTGCATTTTGGGATGGGCAATTAAATGCTTTTTACAGTTATGTATAATTTTATAAAATGATAACAGAAGCCCATCAGGAGACTGATTCCAGTATTTATTATTTTAAACTGAGTGCAGAGAAGGATCTTAAGATGACTAATCAATGTCTTCCTCTAGATGGAAATATAGTAACAATGGAGATATCTTTCTATCTTCATGTGAGAATCTATTAAAAAAGCATGTTATACTAAGAATAAATGGTCCTCCATAAGTCTTATGTAAGGCCATCAGAAATACTTGAGAAAAATACGATTCCTACAAGTGTATTTAAAATAATGGAGAAAACTTACTTAGAGGGCAATAGCACATAATTGGCTTCCATTTGGTACTTGTGCAAGAAGTGAGGCAGTTGGATACTGAAGTAAAAATGTGGGTTGTATTGTAAACCTCCATTTATATTAGAGATAGCCAGTTAGTATATTGCCTAAACCAGTATGGGATGATTTCTGAACCTGAACACAGGTAGAAATTGAAAAATTGTCATGCCTGAGATGCACAGCTAACTATAATATTACAGTGATTACTGTCAATTAACCAAATTCCCCTGGCACTGAATATAGATTGTGTTCTCTTCTCTTAAGGAAAAGAATGAAGATTGGTGAATCTATAATAATACTTGAAAGAATTATGGAAATTCATTAGTGGGGAAACATGACTGGAAACATGACTGCTTTCATTTGTCTGAAGAGACTGAGAGAAAAGAAACTTTTCAACACTTACTTACAAAATGATGCTTTGGACATATATAGAGTGCTGTATAGAGTGCTAAGATGGTTTAAATACACATTTGAATACAACCTATTTATTACTCTGGTGTGGGTATAAAAATGAAGCAGGCACTCAGGGTGCTGTATTTCCACTTCCTAATCCATCTACATTTTGAATTGTGGATTTGCATTACCGTCTATAGGATCTGATGAAAAATACTCTGAAATCTTGTTTTTATTTTGGTGCTGATTGTGGCAGGTGCACCCGCCCTTACAGAGACCAGGGCTTTCCAACTATTGAAGCAGAGCAGCCGCTGCCGCTTTTCGCACCCTCGCTGCCTTGTTGCCGATAGACAGAGCCCTTGGCCAATAGGCAACAGACATGACCATATATGACCACAGATCAGATTCGACTAGGGTGTAAATGGAGCCCTGCCTGGGGATGTATTGAGCCGATCGTCCTCCTCGGAGCAGCAGGTCTGCAGTCGGGGACTCTCCCCTTGGGTCAGGACGCCGCCTAAGGTAACTCCTCGAGGTTGAGAGCCCTCATCTTCTTAGGTGAGTGATTGCGCATTTTGGATAAAACCCTCAAGAATTCTTAGGTTGGCTGGGTAGTAATAGTTCCCGCCTGACATCCTAAACCTGTGATTAATTAATGTTCGTTGGAGTATCAAAGCACTTTTGGTTGGAATAAATTTTTGTTTGGGTTATATCATCTGCCTAATTTGACTTTGTGCACTTCCGCGACACTGATATATCTGAAGAGATTGCAAAGAGTGAGTTTTTAGCTCCAAATTAAATAATGTTTAATGGAATTACAGCTTCTCTTTGAAAAGACTGGGAAATTTTCAGAAAAAACAGTGGCTAAATTTTAGGTTGGACCCTAAGAAAATTCTAGCTATACTTTGAATTGTATTGCATATTCAAATCTCTTGCATTTATGGTAGGAAAATTCCACCATTAATATTTGATTATGCTAAGAAACTAGTCATGATTCTGTGGGATTTACCAGGGAAAAAAAAGCTGAGCTCCCCCTATTGTTCCACTATATCCAAATAACCAGATGATGTGAGCAGCCAGAAAGGTGGCCTGGTTAGAAGGGGAAAATTACTGAACAGAAGAAAATGTCTGCTGGAAATAATACTGACAGAGGAAATGCCTGCCAGCCTGGGAACTGTTAGCTTGGGAACTAGGCCTGTGAAGTACCCTTGAAAACTGCAGCTGGCATCTTTGAAGTACAGCTGGGTAGCTAGAAACTGGAGACATCCTGAGATACCATTGATAAGCATAAAAAACAAGGAACTGTAACGGCAACTTATCATCTGAAAACGTGAAAAATAGTCTAGAAGAGGGGGAAAACATCCTGAGAAAATAAGAATTGGTAACTGCCATTGGCTGTTCTAACTGCAAGAAAAGGAAAACAGTCTGGAAAAATAAAATTGCTCTGAAAGAACAGTGAAGCCGTGAAATGCTGAAATCAGGACTCAATAGCCTTGGTGACTATTAAGCAGGTATTCTTTATTGCAGCACTGGACGCACAGGGGATCGCTCCTCCTAATGTGCGTGCCGCACAGGGTTAATTGCATAGCTTATATACAAATTTCACATACATATTCATTACTTTCCTGAGAAAATATGTGCATATTCATTACTTTTCCAAGAACTCATTATCTTATGCAAATGTCCTTCACGCATGTCTGTTAGTGTCTCCGGGTGGTCGTCAGGGGTCTCTGGATGAATGATATANTAAGTTTCTAGTAACCTCTAATAGTATATACCTACTTAGTTGTTGCTGTTATTGGTTGTTGGTATAATTGATTGTTGCTATACCAGTGATTGCTGCTATACTATTGATTGCTATTAATAGCAATTAATAATAATGGATAATAATTTGTAATAGCCTTATATATACATTCACTTTATTAATCATAGGTATACTTGCTAATGGTGATTTTTGTGGTAGTATACTTGCTAGTGGTATATTTTGTGGTATTTGTGGTAATCTGTAATAAAGTTGTCGTGGTTTAACCCCAGCTGGCAACTAAGCACCACACAGCCGCTTGCTCACTCCCCCCACAATGGGATGAGGGGAGAGAATTGGAAGGGTAAAAGTGAGAGAACTTGTGGGTTGAGATAAAGACAGTTTAATAGGTAAAGCAAAAGCTGTGTGCACAAGCAAAGCAGATTAAGGAATTCATTCACTACTTCCCATTGGCAGGCA